>JAJEJO010000127.1:570189-604178 GCA_020662805.1 Glaucomys volans | reverse complement strand
GCGATTGAACCCAGGGGCACTCCACCACTGAGCCACATCCCCAGCCCTGTTTTGTATTTTATTTAGAGACAGGGTCTCACTAAGTTGCTTAGGCCTCGCTAAGTTGCTGAGGCTGGCTTTGAACTCGCAATCCTCCTGCCACAGCCTCCCAAGTGCTGGGATTACAGGCGTGCACCACCACACCCGGCCTCATTTCTTCCTAACTCAGTGTTCAATGACATCAAATTGAAATTTAGCCATACTGTGAAAATTTACACCATCAACATCGACAAATGCTGCACCTCAGACTTCAATTTGTTGTTTTGAAGGCTGTCTAAATTGAAAAAAAATGATAGAAAAAGCAGTGATAATGCAGATAATATAAACAAATATTCTGGTCTTAACAACTCATTGGACAATTACAGTCATAGGTAGACTATAGAAGAGTTCAATAAAAATCATGGAAAGAATTTTGTGAAATTCAACTGTAATGGAATTCACAAGACATAAATTATCATATATTTTAAATTTTTTAGAAACTGTGTGCTACATATTTTCTACAGCAAAAACTACAATAAACACATATACTTGTGCATGTTTTTTTCAGGCAGCTGGTGTGTTACCAGCACACCACTCAACCCAGGATTCTGAAATTTTAACAAGCTTCCCCAGTTGATTTTTATACAAACTAAACTTTAACAACTGGCATTCAAATATTTTTAGTAAGGATGGAAGTCATTTCAACTTTTTTTTTTTTTTTCCTGTACTACCGGTGTGCCAAAGTAATCTCCTGGGGCATAGGACATGAGCTGAATAATTTGCATTTACCAAAATAAGTTTAATTAAATCTCAATTCTCTTAAGGAAAAAAAGGAACTTTGAAAAAAGAAAATGCACTTAATTACTGTCTGGTTATTCACATACTTATTTTCACTTAGAAATTTGAAGGAGAGCTTATTTTTATTCCTAACTTTTACACACAATTTGGTCTTTGGATTTTGAAATATTATGATAAAAGGCAATTACAATGCATATATAACTTTCTTGGACAGTCCCCCTCCCTCACACTTAATCTAGATATCTTTTTTGAAGAATGGGCCAAAATAAGTTATGTCCCTGATTTTTTACATTTTTGAATTTTTGAGTGAAATATATGTAGTAAGAGAGACAAGAGAGAAAGAGAAAGAGAGGTCCACGGAGCTACCTGAGAGAGGAATGATTGACAAGAAAGTAACATTCTACATGCACAAATTCTGCAGCCTCTTAGGCCTTTTCACTCATGAAACGTGGGCTGAGAAGGCATTGTCAAAGTGAAAACTGACTTTTCTTCTGAAAAGAAAGGAGTAAGAACAATACATCTTATGTCTTGTATAAAATTTATTTTTAAAGCACCTATTTTTAAAATCAGAGACTAAAAACAGAGACCAATAGAATGAGAACAATATGATTAGAAGGGACCATCTAGCCCAGTCCCTCCATTTTACAGAAATAAAAATCAATGCTCAGAAAGGTTACCTGACTTGCCTAGGGTGGAACAGTTACTAGAACATTGTTAAAAACCAAAATAATTTAATTTGTGTTAGATTTCTAGTTTATGTGTGCCAAAGTTCAAGCCCTAACAATATAAAACAAATAAGTAATAGAGTCAATGTTTTTAAAAGTCCTTTGGGCCACAGTTACCAAAGGAATGAACTCATGCACAATAAATATGAATAAAGACCAGGATGATTTACTTCCTCTCATTTGTGCCTTTTCATTCTGATGTATAGAGTAATCTATTTCCCTTATCATGTGAGGATATTTCTAAATCATGTTGCTCTCTAATCCCACTGATCTCAGAATTATAATCTGATGTTTTTCATGTTTTTCTCTAGCTTTCATTGAACTCAGGCAGCTTGATGTGAGTCATGCGAATAATTTTCAGGACTACTCAGTACCTCTTAAATGATCTAAAAGAAGCCTATTATCCTGCAGTATTTTTTACTCTTGCCAATCTCATCATATAAATGTGAGCTCTCTGATTCTCTAACTTACTGCATTTCAACTTGGTTCATCATCATCAGTATGGAAGTCTAAATGGTCCTTATTCATCTCATTTATTTCATTGGACACCTGTTTATTTTAATGCCTAAATATGGCCATTAAGCCTCATGATTACATATTCATTCACCTAGTTATAGAAAGATATGTAAAGAGCTCCATTATCATTTCTTTTTAAGAATATATTCAGAATACTCTTTATCTCTTAAAATATGGGGTGTTTTTTAAGCAATTCAATCCAAACTGTTGTCTTCATCTACATGCAATCTAGCTTTTCATATTTATCTCTATTTTTTGTTTTTGAGGAAGTCTTATGTTGTACCTTCATTCATCCTTTGCAATGTATGGTTTTTAAAACTTTTTTTTTTTCTTTTTTTTTTTAGTACCAGGGATTGAACCCCGGGGTTCTTAACCAATGAGCTACATTCCCACCCTTTTTAAAATTTTTTAAAAAATTTAGAGACAGGATCTTGCTAAGTTGCTTAGGACCTCACCAAGTTGCTATGACTGGCTTTGAACTTGTGAGCCTCTGCCTCAGCCTCCAGAGCCACTGGGATTGCAAGCATGCACCCCCACATCCAACACAATTTCTGTTTTTTTAGTCACTTGTTACTAACTCCTTTTTACAGGCTGGTCAGAACTTGAAAATAATCATCATCAATTAATTTCACCTAAATCAAAGCAAATAGCATTTTCTTTGCCTAAAGGGAATTAAGAGGAGAAATGAAGTTACTTGCCCATTGACTCACACAAAATGTAGAGTAAATGCTTCAGGTTTAGAGAAATCTTATTCCCTAGGGAGACTCATCATGGTATTTTTTTAATGACCACACATATCCAGCAGGCTTCCTGCCCTTCACACTGTCCTTGCTGCTCTCCCCATGGTCACGATATTTCTTTATCATGTTCTAGGAGCTTTGAGGAAAGAAGGAAGTCGTTAGAAGTGCTGGGGTTTGCACATTCCATTTCCGACTTAAAACTTATTTCTTTTATGTTGTTTGTTGACGGTTTAATTTGATAAATGGAAAGGGTACCCTGAATAAATAGATATTTGACCTTAAAAATCATTTGATGAAATCATTCAAATAAAATATTTAGTAATATTTACACAACATTCTATTAGCAAAATAAAATAAGCCTTTCCTGGATCCACAAGAGACCCTCTTACCCTCTTTATTTCTCCCAACAGAAACATTTGTTCTCTCCTTGTCAAATCAGGACAATTTCACCTGTTTTGCATTTCTTATCATTGCATATTAATTTCTCTTTTCTACATATTTGAAACATTCAACATTCTTTCTTCTTGTAAGACTATAACTCCTGCTTCATTTCTTTTTTTTTTTATTGCTTCAGTTTATTTTTTTGCCTCATATCTTTCTAACATTGTTCCTTTGCAGGCATTTCTTGGTTCCCAAATTAGAGGTGGTATACCCCAGTTAATAACTGAACATAAAATTAAATTTTTGCAGTAAACACAGACCTTTCTACACTGATATCTTACACTGTGAAGACTTGCTTAACGTTGAAGAAAAATTTGAGGCCATTTGGGTTACTGAAGGGTTTTAATATTTTTCCATTAATGTAGTATTGATTCTTAACATTTATATATTATCTTAATCCAAAATGCTTTGTAAATATTACTTCATTAACCCTTATTGCACATTCCAACATAAATATATTGAATGATTGAAAATTAATACTAAATCAAATAGATGAACTACAGTGTTCTAAGTGTCGCCCTTAATTACTCCCAGTGACTATGTGCATATATAATTATATGTAAATTAGATGCTTTGGATTACCTTTTTCACCAAAAAACCAAAACAATATAAAATAGTATTTCAAGATGATGAAGACAATTAAATTGGACTTAAGTTTCCTATGTTCATATATGAATACACCACAATGAAACTCCACATCACGTACAACCACAAGAATGGGATCCTAATTAGAATATGTTATACTCCATGTATAAATAATTTGTCAGGTATATCTAAAAAGAGCAAATTTAAAAAAACATGGAGCTGAAAAACAAAAATGTGGCCACTAATTTTAGTTTGAGCTGAACTTTTGAAAAAACATTCAAATTAAATTACAGCTTTTGTAGAATATAAATTTCCTATTTTCAAAACGAAATGGGATGATTTTACTTGCAGGTTACCCATCTTTTTTTTGTAATCACTCATAAGCCATGAGTTTAACTTACACAAAAGAAGTGACACATCAATGCACAAAATAGTTCAGAATTCCTAAGGGTATACACTATTTAAAAATACCCTCAAGATCATTCAAAAATTCAAAATAGAGCATTTTATATGAGAAGCATGTTTTCAGCTTTATATTTAAAATTGTATTTACAATGCTTTCTGTGATCCACACTCTTCAGATCACTTTTTATTCCATGATTTATTTTTTTAGTATTTTCTCACTAGTTCCTGGACTTTTGCAGGTATATTCTAGCCTCAATTGAAAGAACAGACAGTAATTTGGAAAATGCAAAAGGAAATTTAGATTATCATTTAAAAGTGATTATATATTAAAAATAGAAATAAGGAAGCAAAAATTATTAACAGGACTTTTGTCTGAAAGAAAAAGAAATTTTTAAAACAAACATATATTTTAATAGCCAGATATAATATTTAAAACTATCAAATCAAAGCTCATGAAGCTAGCAGAGAAGCTAGTTAAAGGTGTCTGATTTTAGCTGAAAGACAACTATTTCAAATAAATCTGTGTTTAAATATGGTGTGTCTGTAAATATAAAAAGCTAAAACTCCACACTCTCAGCAAGGAGACAATAGTGGAGAACTTTGTTTCTTGACCTGGGTACTAATTACTTTAGCATGTTCATTTTTTTAGAGTTTGAAAGCTGTAACTCCTGAAATTTTTGCTTTTTTATATATTATGGTTCACTAAGGAGTTAAAAAAAATTCAAGAATTTTAAAACAGTGCAATATTTTTTAAAAGAACATTTAACTAGAATTGGTTGATTTTGTCTTTTAATTTTACTTCTCTGGATATATGACTCTGAAGCAGTCTCATTATTCGGAGAGAAGAAATAATGTAAATTCAAACTTCTTTGTAAATTCTTCTTGTTGTTATTTGCATTCATAAATGATGGAAACAGGAACATGCTGTGGCACTAGTCTTCCCATAACATCCTCCTCTCACCGAGTGATTATAAAAGCAGGGTGGTAAGCCTGCCTGACTTCCATTTGATCCCTTTTGGGAACAGCATAGGCCATCATTTCTGGACGTCGTCTTCTTACAGGATGGATAAATGCATTTTCTCTTCCTTGCCACGAGGCAAATGGAAGCTAGCAATTTCTAGTCCCAAAGCAGTGAATACCAAATCAAAAGAGGCTAACTCACTGCAGTGACAGCTTCAAAAGGGATTCTTTTTTGAAGTTTTTTTTTTTTTTTTTTTTTTTTTTTCACAGTGCTGGTTTATTTAGCACTGAAGCTTCTCTGCTCAGCCAGCTTTCAGCAACCTCCAGGAAAACCTCTGTGTAGCTCATGTCATATATTAACAGTGCCCCCATCTCAGTTATATTTTACAGAGTAGATGTACATTTGCTGTGATAACTTGAGGTGTTTAGGGCTTTATGAATAGGGACTATTTTATCCTGATGTACCTATCACTGGAGAGTTCCAGTACTCTGAGAATATGTTTTCAGGGGTCAATAAATACTGCAGAAGAAATTTGGTAACTTGGGTTATGTTTTGAAGAAACTCTTAATTTAAAAAAAAACAGACTAGAATATCCATATTCTGGTTAATTTGCATGATTACAGTACTGTTAAGTGACTTGGGAATGCATTTATGATCCAAGTACTACCAAAATTCCAACGGAGGAGGTACACCTTAGCTTCTTTAAAACCAGAGCTGCATTCAACATTCCTGTGCCACAAATGAGCATAAGTCACAGATCTACTGTTTCCATACTTGGATTTATTTCTTACTTGCCTCTCAAGCCTATGTCCATCTCTGTAGCAGGATTTCAGTTGCACAAAAATAATCATTAGGATATAACTACACACTTAACTATATAGAAACACCTTTCAAAAACAAAACAAAACACAACACAGCTCAACTGTCAGCAGTCTATGCAAATGCCAAGGAAACTAGATGTGTTAGATGTATTAAGAAATCTCACTCTTCTTTCTCCGAAGGAATTTCTCATCATTTTAATTATATGAAAATTTTTCTTATGTTAGAAATTAATCCCCAAATAATCTCATACTATTGATCACCTTGGGAGTCATGATTTTGTCTCAGCAAAACATCGTCTGTCCCATTAATTTAATGTTGCTAATTTAGAACAAAGAACCATAAGGTAAAAATCAAGGCAGCTTAATAGTCAAGTAGTTATTACAATATCTATGTACATACATTATTACAAAATTATTGGTGATGGCTACATTATCTTTGATTCATTTCCATTTATGTGCTCAAGACAGGAAGAAAGCAGAGAATGAATCCTTTAAATTATGTTCAGAACACTCTAGGGAGGGAAGATTGAAGGGTGTGATAGAGTTTAGAAGCATTTACTTCCAAGTTTTCTAGAGCAAGTTTCTGTTGTTAAAGATATTTCTGCTTTGTTTTGTTAAGATTTATCAATTGTTGCAGGCATGGTTTTTCAGTACTTCCATAAAGGAAAAAAATTCATTATCCAAAACTCTGGTTTGGGATAGTAGGAAATGGGTGTTTTATCTCTTACTTATACCTTCCTGAGAGAATGTAGTGAAGTGAAATCTACTCTATGACTTGCTTTCTGAAGGACTTTACTAATTAGTGAGATATAGTTAGTAATAATACATTGGTTCCCTCAGGAACAATGGTTGGTCGTTCTTTCATTAAAGCAGGAAACAACCAGGACAAGATGAGCTCATGAATGATAGAGGACTATCTCTAGAGGGAAAAAGTAGGAGAGACCAACAGACTCTAAGAACCTAAGAGGTAATAGGTTATTATCATGCATTATTCCTCATCCTTGCTTGACTACTTATCTATGAATCCAAGCAGGAACTACATGCTATTATTAGAAAAGCAAGATAAATAGTTTGGGATGGATAACCTCATATCCCATGCATCCTCCTCGCATTAAGAGAATTGAACTTCCTCCTTAAGTGGATATCTTTATGTACCACTGGCTACTTATTCATTCTTGCTTAATTCCTTTGCTTACCTTCAGGATATATTTTTTTTTTCTTTTTTTTTTTTCTTTTTTTCTTTTTTTGGGGACCAGGGATCAAACTCAGGGGCAGTCAACCACTGAGTCACATCCTCAGCCCTTTTTATATTTAGGATATTTCACAGATAAAATGCCTTGAAAGTCTCTAGACTTTCTAGAAATAGAACTCCCTTTATTTGAAAAAAAGAGAAAAAGAAAAATAAAGAAAATTTGTATTAGTCATTAACATTGGAGGATTAAATTTGAGACCCAGGTGTGTCTACTATGGGCAACACTCTTAATCTCTATAGCCTCTTTTTTTCCTTATCTATGAAGCATAGGAGTTGAACTCCTCCATCTCCAGGGTTCCTTTCACTTCTGAATTCTATGGATCTATATGTTTGATGAAATATCTTGCTGTGGTTATACATCTCTGCTTCAAGAGAGAACAGTTTCTCAGAAAAAGCAAGCTGAGAACCTTGTGAAGCAGTTATTCAGTTTTCATCTTGCTCAAGATTAGTTTCTGATAGAATGCTATTTTAAAGTCTCATCCAGTGTCTGGCGATACTTGTTTCTGTCATTATCAGGCTACTTTTTAGAAGTCTTAACACTCAAATGCCAGTACTGCAGTACTATCCTGTGCTGTTATGTGCTTCTAAGGCATTATTAGTTTTGTTATTTGACATTTCTTTTGAAAAATTATTCTTCCAACTTTTCCATTGCATTCACCATTACAAAAGTTTCTGGTATATACATTTGACATTGTAATGGAAAACAATAATTGAAATACCCTCCCAGTGTCATCTGATATCTGTCTACTGAATGAATTTTCATCTCCATCTCCATATTGAATCCTTTGGGCTAAAATTCTATCTTACTGCAAGAAAAAAGATCATGAACAATTCCTTTAACAAGGATATCTTTCATTCAATTCTCTGTAAATACAGAACATTATTACCTAACAACCAGTATTCTGCAGTGTGCCTTGGGAAAGAGAATAAGCCTGGAGCCTAATCCAGTGAAGATAGTAATTTACTTTGAACTAAGAAAATTAAAATCAGAATAATTGAAGCTATGTTCAAAGAAGAGCTGTCAAGGCTTTTGCATGTTAATAGTCGTACAATAATTTCAATATCAGCATAAAAAGGGTCTTACTCTCTTTTCTGCAAATGTAGGATCCCATTGAACTGACTGCTTCTTTTCCAGAACTCAGAATCAGTTTGTCTTGAGTCTGATCAAGGGGAACTTTATTGCTAAAAGTCATGGAAGAACCTTGAAACCAGACATTGTCAACTTCTTCACAGTCCCAAGAACTCTAATTCAAGAATTCCATTTTATCCAGACCATGGCATCTTACTAAAATTTCTTTACTTCACTGATTACTCTGTTCTGTATATACTCAGTTTAGACCTTTCTGGGAATATCTGTTTTGTGAGTATCTTTAACATAACAAATTTCAATTGTAATTCCTATGAGCACAAAAAGACTGGCAGGATACAAACCTCATGAGTCATCTCAGCTCTGAATACAGAGGGTTGGAATGGTGCCCATGGACCCATTCTCCTGGTGGAAAATGAGCCAGTGAACAAAGAAAGGGACTGGGTTTACGTAGGTTATTTTGAGGGGTGGTCTAGTGAACATATCAGTTTCCTTAGGCACTTGAGCTTTTTGATCAAGGTGTGTGGGCGGTGTCTGAAGAGGATTTACTTTGGAGGAGATTAATGCCTCCCAGAGACTGTCTCTCTTGAGGATGAGAAAACACCTCCTCCCTGTCTGCAACTGGTTGGTGCCTGGAAAACATTTGTCTTGGGAGATGAAGGTTGTCAGTGCATGGCCTCCATTTTCACTCCCTATTCTCAGGACTCTTTGTCTTGGGGATTTCTCATACTCCATATCCATTAATTTCATTTTCAAATTGTCTTTTTACTTTTTTGCTGTCCCCATGTTCCTTTCCCCTTTCCTTCTATTCCTATGTTGTAAGTTGGAGAAATTCAGTGTGCTCTAATTTCTTCCATTAAAGGTATTCTAGACTTATAACAGAAAAAAATGTATTTAAGAATAATACATTCATATACTAAATTTTTGTCAATAGAAGGAATAATAATCCTTAACATTTATTGAATTTTTTCTTAGCTCCAAATAAAGTACCCAAGTTCATAAGTTAATATCTCATTTATAGCTTAGAGTTTCTTATTGTTATAAATATTGATCACTAGAGCCTAGAGCTGGGTATTGTGGAACATGCCTGTAATCCCAGTGACTCTGGAGGCAAAGACACAAGGATCGCAAGTTCATGGTCAGCCTCAGCAACTTAGCAAGATCCTCAGAAATTTAACAAGACCGTGTCTAAAAATTAAAGGAAAAAAGAAAGACCAGGGATATAGCTCAGTGCCCAAGTGCCCTGTGTTCAATCCCCAGTACTGTGTGAGTGGGTGCATATAAAATGTTATTATGTATTTTATATGTTATTACACACACACACACACACACACAGAGTTTTAAATTAAGGAACTCATAGCTGAAAACTAATGATCATCTTATCACCTTATATGGCACTATCCTTTGCTCAAATAATGGTGTATAATTGAAATAGATTAATCCCAAACTATCTACCCAACAAATTTGACATGTGGAAATGTACAATATTTATGTTGAAATATAAATCGGGGGGATGGCTTTTGGGCCATCCTCAGACATGGGTCTGGCACTTGCTGTACTTCATGTAACTGGTGGGGCAGCTCAAGAGATCCCATGGACTGGCTATGTCTACAGAAATGTCAAAAACTCCAGAGAGCATATTACTGGATGACAGTTAGGGCCACAGTACTAAACATAATCATCTGTCTTAACAAAGACAGATGATTATGCCAAGTCCTGGTTCATGATGTGGCAAAATTCATCAATGGGCTACATCACCAGCAGACAATGTCCCCAAAGAAGAAAAATATAGACAAGAAGAGGAAGCTATGAAACAACCCAGCTTTTACCACAGGACCTCAGAAAAGAGCTCTGTGAACTTTAGGAAATGTATAAGATCCAGGCTAGTGTAGAAGCCAAATTTTGTGAAGCAGCTGGACCAGGATGAGATGATCCTTCAGGCATCCGAATATGAAGACCTTGAGAACAAACCTGTGAGCTTGCAAGAATTCTACAGTTTCACAGCAGGAAAATCCAGTCACCCTGAGGTAGTCCAGCTTGTTTCTGAACTTGAGGCACAACACAATGCAAACATAGCTGTGCTCCAGAGCTCTGCATTGCTGCATTCTGAACCTACAACATGTATTTCATTTCTCTATGTCATGACGTTGCATTGTGTTTTGGACATTGTTGATCTGGTGATTTCGCTGGATGTGAGTCTGTTTGTTCTCAGTCATCTGGACTTGAGCAAGAAATGTGGTATAATTTGGGCACTGAAAGAAGCCACAGAAAAAGAAGTGGTCATAGAAACACCAGGGGTGAAAACTGAGGAGTACTTTTTTTTAAATGAACCATCTAAGTAAATATTAAACACCTTAAAGATTTTTTTAAATAAAAAATAAATCAGTGGAGTAGTTTTCTTCCTTTTCTGCCTGTCATTCACACAAATTCAGTCCTATAATTATTTCAGACCTTTTTTTTTTTACTTTGCTATTCCTATATTTTTTAAAAGGATGTTATTCAATTTTTCTGATCTTCTGTTATGGATTAACTTTTCCATTTATTCCTTCTCTTTTTCTATGTCTTATTTTTAAAATTCTACTCCCAGAAGAAGTCTTTTCAACCATCTTGTTCAGCTAGTACATGGTTTTGGTATTCTGAGTTCATTTTCAGTACATTTCTTAAATATCTCAATTCTGATTTCTTTTTTAAATTTTATGTGGTAAAATATTAGCAGAAGCATCAATACATTCCTTTGTTATAACAAACTTTTTAAGTATCATCCATTTTTATGATGATGTGTATCAGAGACAGATTTCATATATAGATTGGTAAATTGAAATGAGTAAATTCTTATGAGGTTTTATATCTTGTGGCCCAAACACTACATTACAACAGAAGGTCAAAGTCAGAGTATGCTGCAAATCATCAGTGATATATGCAAAACTAGCTGAAGTTTCCAAGTTCACTGGAGTAAATCCAGGGTAGAGTTTATGAAAATAATAATGCATCACTGTCAGAAGGATCATGTTGGAGTTAAAAGGCCACAGTCTTCATGCCAAACACCAAGGCCAAAATATGCTTCTCACCAAAGCTTTCACCTGCTGTAGGAGCAGCTGTGGTTCCAGGAGCACTCCCCACCCCCAGACCACCTTGTTTGGTAGAGTTCAAGTTGTTCTCACTGGGAATTCTTATTCTGTGTATGTGCAAGAATTGTGGGCCCTTCAGGTCAAACTGTAGAAAGATGTATCAGAAGAGACCACAATCCTTACAATAATAAAATTTTATTTTGAAATAGTGAATGTATGAAGATCAATAAACTTTGATAATGCCTAAAATGTATGTAAATATGCTTTATAAGTTATTACTTTAAGATAACTTTTAGAATTTTGTTAAATTAAAATGCTGTTATTGAACTATGTATACATGAATCCCTTGCATAAACAAAATAATTTTTTAAAGTCACAGTTAGATTGGTGATTCAAACACCCCAGAGTTAAATAACGATGGATTTCCGAAAGCATTATCCATAATGTAAAACAATTACCTATATACACATGCACACACACACATTTACATACACCCCACAATATTTAGAAATGCTTTGAAGTAGTGGATATCATTGACTAAATAAGTTCGATGGAAGCAAATAACTTTGGCCATTATGCAGAATCTGTCTAGTATAATTATAAAGTCTATGTCTTTACTAATTTCCTTCTATATATTTTAATTTCTGGAGCTTTTTGTAAAGCAGGGTGTTTGCTTTGGATCTATGTATACTCAATCCCATACAAGATTTACTACATTTTTACAAAATTATGCTGCTAGAATTGATTTTTCTTTACAAGTTGTAATAGTATGCGAGTTTCAAATTTCTGTGCATTTTGTCCAGAATCTGTTGATGGTCTCATTTTACTGCTTGAATTTTGACTGTTTTGGTATTATTGCTGATGTCTTTGACTTTCTTAGAGCACGTGACATATAGTTTTTTAATACAATGGGATTAAAATTAAAAAAAAAAGTGCTATGTTTTTGCTGTGTAGTGAATGGTGGAACTGAGACTTGTCTTTCAAACTTGAAAAAGGGAAGAAAATAGACATTATATTGAAATGGCTATGGTTTAATTTGAAGAAATTCTGATAAGAGAATTATCAATGCCTTTAAAAAATTTTTTCTATTTTTTGTGCTTTCTAATTTTTGTGCTACTCAATTTAGACATTTCTAATAAATAGTAATATCTAATAGGAAGATGCTTTGTTTTATTGCACCTGGTAATAGCTACCTGTCATGATGCTATTAACAATTTTCCAGCTACTCTTAATTTGGTGGCAGCTTTTAGCCTTAACAATAAATTTCTTGAGTAGTTCTGAAGTATGTTAACTAACTTGTTAATTTCTTCCATTTACTTTTATACAAATTATAATAAAGAATGATCTGCCAAGTTGTGTAATAGAAATCAAAACATGAGTCAGGCACTGTGGTGCATGCTTGTAATTCCATCAACTCAGGAAGCTGAAGCAGGAGGATCATAAGTTTGAGACTAGCGTTGGCAACTTAGGGAGACTCTGACCCAAAATTAAAAAAAAAAAAAAAATGCTGGGGATGAAGCTCAGTGGTGGAGTACCCTGAGTTCAATCTTCAGTATCAAAAAAAAAAAAAAAACAACAACAAAAATCAAAACGTGATTCACTTGATTAATTCAATGCAAAGATATAATAAGAATCCAAAAGACAATTTTCAGTGCACATTGACCTTTTTGCTTGCATGTGTGTTGTGAAGGAGTCTCCTTGGTTTTATGTAAGTATAATAAAAACCTTAAAAATATGACATTCAGTAATCAGTAAATAGTGTATAGGGGCTAGGCACTGAGCTATGTGAGCACTTTATATGATCCTGTCAACTCATTTCGTGACTTCTCTACACACAAAATAAAACCCAGACTCTAAATCCACTCTGTTTGGCCTGTGCTGTAAATTTTCAGCTTTGCGGTCACCTTAATTCCCTTTTTTGCAGTGCTTCTCTCCACAATGACCCCTCCTGTCCCACAAGTATACCCAGTTCTTCTTTAGGCCTTTACTCTTCCTTCTTCCAGGGATGTTCTTCCCCAGGTCTGTGGTACCCCCACTTCCCTGACTTGAGTAGAGAAACAGCTGCACAGTGTCACATCCTATTGAGCACACTGTGTGACACTTCCTTGATTATATATTCTGTATTGGTTTTGTCCTATATGTCCTGAACCATGAGAGCATGAAACTAGAATATATTGTTTTTCTCTGTATCCAAGTGTGCAGCATAGGGCCAGGAATACACTGGCTGCTCAGTAAGTTTAATTAGGTTATGGGTGATTCTTATTTCTCAAAATAACTTTGTAACGCAGGGTATTTTTTAACACCCAAAAAATGTTACCTGCAATGAACTAAGCTAATTAAGTAAGCCCGTGAAGTTTGGCCTTCATCTGGAGTGAAGGAGTGGTATACTTTCCACCATTCTCTTTGATCAGTGGAGATATTAATATGATTATCAGTAAGGTCATTAGCTGATCATTTGAAAGTACTACAGACAAGGCTTATTTATTAACTCACATATGGTACATATAAGAGATCCTTCTCAAAATTGAATTTTTTGAAGGAGCTACACAATTAGCCTTTTTACATTTAAAATCATGTGATAAATTTAAGAGAAATCTATGGCTATCATTCATTATTATCATTAACTTTCTCCTTTTTTGAAACTTGCTTGAAATTATAGAGAAAAAACTTTCCTAAAATAATTTTAAAAGTAGTGCCTCCCTAAAACTGACTTACTTTGTTAGAGATTCCTTTGTAAAATTAAAAGGACAACTTGAATGATTAAATATAAAATGCTTATCTTTTACTTACTATTTTTAAGATCAAAATTTATGTCATAGAGAGAAATTCCTTTTGTATTTTATTTCCAAAGCCTTATATATGATTTGTTGTGTTTTTTTCTCTCTTTAGCTAAAGTAAATCAAAATAAATCTTGGTACTTACTTGTTATTATATATTTCTATATGAAGCTACTTTAGCTTTTCTCATAGAAATGATAACTGAGTGAAAAAATAGACTAAATCTCATTACTAAGACCTCATTACATCTGCTGATTTTTATTAACACACTCTACTTCTTAGTGTCTATCAGTCTTGCACACACACACATGCACACAATAATTATTTGTATAAAAACTCTACAATTCAAAACATAAACTTTTGTAATTACTGAGGGTAAAGCGTGAAGTAGGAAAAATTTAATCACTATGCAAATATAAGAAATGAATAGTGTGTTACTAATCATGATCTCTGTGGTGGAAGGTCAGCAAGTTTAACAGAATTTGGCTGGGTATTCTGTATTCGTACTTTATTTGCACTTGGGGAAGGGAGAAAGGATTTGTAAGAAGTTTCTACAGTTTTGACAAAGATAAAGGGGTAGTCAGAGGCTTTTAACTGAACTTAGGGTATAAGAAGAATGAGGATCAGGTGTTTATTTAAAAGATGGGAATATGCATGGCCAAAAATACTACATGAGGTGATTCCCATATGTTAATTTGAGACATTAGACTAATAATGGTAATACAATGCCTTCAGAACCCAAATTATGGACTGCATAAGTTCTTGAAAAGTACAAAATGCAATTGTTTACTGTCCCATGGAAAAAAGTCTTTCAGTTGATCAGCTTTTTTCTGGGTATTTTAGCAGTATAGATAATGCAGAGAAAGTAGCAAGGACCTTCTTCTGTGAGCTAGTACATCTGCAGGAAAGCCCATTACTAATGAGTTGATGAGTCAGAAAATACCCAAGACATCATGAACTGGAAGTTTTGTTGTTTCTGTTGGTGCTGGAAGGAATTAATGAATATGGAAGTACTTTGTACAATCATAAAGAAAATGTAACATAGTTTTTAGGTATTATATTATAACCACTTATACTTTATTAGGTTGACATCTCTTTTTTTCTGATTTTATATTGAATATGTGTGTTTGTGTGTTTTCAGATAACCACAAGGACTGTTCTGGCGTGTCTCTGCACCTCACCCGTCTGCCGTAAGTCCCTCTAGTTTTCTTTTCTTTTTCTTTTTTTTTTCATATTCATTCTTTTTGTTGTTATTGTTCTAATTAATTACACAAGACAGTAGAATGCATTTTGACATATCATACATAATGAATTTTAACTTCTCATTTTTCTGGTTGTACATAATGTGGAATTATACCAATTGTGTATATAGGGCAATATGTACATGGGTAATAATGTCCTGTTCATTCTACTATCCTTTCTACCCTCAATCTCCTCCCCTTTTTTCACTCCCCTCTGTCTAATCCAAAGTATCTCTATTTTTCCCTAGCCCCTCCCCCCACTTACTGTGAATTACTATCTGCATATCAGAGAAAACATTCAGCCTTTGGTTCTTTGGGATTGACCTACTTCACTTACCATAATATTCTCCATCTCTATCCATCCACCTGTATATGCCATAATTTCATCTGTCTTTAAGGCTGAGTAATATTCCATTGTGTATATATGCCACATTTTCTTTATCCATTCATCTGTTAAAGGACACCTAGGTTTGTTCCATAGTTTAGCCATTGTGAATTGAGCAGCTATAGACATTGATGTGGTTGCTGAATCACTGTAGTATGCAAGGAGTGGGATAGCTGGGTCAAATGGTGATTCCATTCTAAATTTTTTGAGGAATCTCTGCTTTCCGTAGTGGTTACACCAATTTGCAGTCCCACCAGCAATGTTTGAGTGTACCTTTTTCCCCACATCCTCACCAACATTTATTGTTGTTTGTTTTCTTAATAATAGCCATTCTGACTGAAGTGAGTTGGAATCTCAGTATAGTTTTGCATTTCTCTAACTGCTAGAGATGTTTGAACATTTTTCATATATTTGTTGATCAATTGTATTTCTTCTGTGAAGTATCTGTTCAATTCCTTAGCCCATTTACTGTTTGGGTTATTATTTCCAGTGTGGGTGTTAAGTTTTTTGAGTTCTTTATATATCCCGGAGATTAACGCTCTATCTGATGTGCAGGTGGTAAAGATTTTCTCCCCTTCTGTAGGCTCTCTCTTCATGATCTTGATTGTTTCCTTTGCTGTGAAGAAGCTTTGTAGTTTGAATCCATCCCATTTATTGATTCTTGATTTTACTTCTTGTGATTTAGGGGTCTTTTTAAGGAAGTCAGGTCCTAAGCCAGTATGGTGAAGATTTGGGCCTACTTTTTCTTCTCGTCAGCACAATGTCTCTGTTCTAGTGTCTAAGTCTTTGATCCATTTTGAGTTGAGTTTTGTGTGTAGGGTGAGAGATGGGGGTTTAATTTCATTTTGCTACATATGAATTTCCAGTTTTCCCAGCATCATTTGTTGAAGAGGCTATCTTTTGTCCAATGTATGTTTTTGGCACATTTGCCCAGTATGAACTAACCATATATATGTGGGTTTGTCTCTGTGTCTTCTAATCTGTACCATTGGTCTACATGTCTGTTTTGGTGCCAAAACCATGCTGTTTTGGTCACTATGGTTCTGTACTGTAATTTAAGGTCTGGTATTGTGATGCCTCCTTCTTTGCTTTTCTTGCTAAGGATTGCTTTAGTTCTTCTGGGTCTCATATTTTTCCAAGTGAATTTCACGATTGCTTTTTCTATTTCTATGAAGAATGTCATTGGGATTTTAATAGGGATTACATTAAATTTGTATAATGCATTTTGAGAATGTTAATTCTGCCTATCCAAGAGCATAGAAAGTCTTTCCATCTTTGAAGGTCTTCTTCAATTTGTTTAGTGTTCTGTAGTTTTCATTGTAGAGGCCTTTCACCTCTGTTGTTAGATTGATTCCCAAATATTTTTTGAGGCTATTTTAATGGGGTAGTTTTCCTAATTTCTCTTGCAGTGGATTCATCACTGATGTATAGGAATGCATTTGATTTATGGGTGTTAATTTTATATCCGGCTAGTTTGCTGAATTCATTTATTAGTTCTAGAAGTTTTCTGGTGGATTTTTTTGGATCTTCTAAATAGAATCATGCTATCAGCAGATAGTGATAGTTTGAGTTCTTATTTTCCTATTTGTATCCCTTTCTCCTGTATTTCTTTCTCCTGTCTAATTGCTCTGGCTAGAATTTCAAGGACAAGGTTGAATAGAATGTTGATGAAAGAGGGCATCCTTGTCTTGTTCCAGTTTTTAGAGGGAATGCTTTCCATTTTTTTTTTTTTTATTTTGAATGATGTTGGCCTTGGGCTTAGCCTACATAGCTTTTATAATGTTGAGGGGTGTTCCTACTACCCCTAGGTTTTCTAGTGTTTTGAGCATGAAGGGGTGCTGAATTTTTTCAAACACATTTTGCATCTGTTGAGATGATATTCTTGTCTTTAAGCCTATTGATGTGATGAATTACCTTCATTGATTTCTGTATTTCAAACCAACAGGATATTGGTCTGAAGTTTTATTTCTTTGATGTGTTTTGTCAGGTTTTGTTGTCAGGGTGATACTAGTCTCATAGAATGGGTTTGGAAGGGTTCCTTCCTTTTCTATTTCATGAAATAATTTGAGGAGTATTGGTGTTAATTCTTCTTTGAAGGTCTTGTAGAACTCAGCTGAGAATCCTTCTGGTTCTGAGCTTTACTTGATTGGTAGGCTTTTGATGGTGTCTTGTTTGAAATTGATCGATTTTCTTAAATGAGCAACAACCTTAAGGTCTTTGAGAACTATTGTGGAAAGCAAATTAACCCAGACTCACTGGCATAAAACCATGAATATTTATTATCTCAGCATCCTGGTCAGGAACCTAGGCACAATGGAGCAGGCTCCTCTGGCTGGTGTTTTTCAAAGGGACTGAAAGCAGAGTTTCTCCTGGGGATTCAGTCATCTCACGCCTCGACCCTTGGAAGAGTCACTTCCAAGATCACTCACATGGTTGCTGGCAGGATTTATTGCTTTGCTGGGTGTTGGCCAAAGGTCTCCCTCATTTTTTTTTTCCCATGTGGGCTGTAAACAGTGCAGCTCACAGCATAGCAACCGGCTTACATCACAGAATGTGTGTAAAAAAGCAAGTAAGGAATTATATGAAAGATGAAAGCCAGAGTTGTTTTATAGCTTAATCTTAAGAGGTGGCATATCATCATTCTTGACTTATTCTATTTGTTAGAAATACTTTAGTACCCTTATTTGTGCCCACCCTCAAGGGGAGGGAGGGAATTAAACAAGGCATACTCGTCAAAGCTATGAATCATGACAGTTTTATTCATCAGGGCTCTCCAAAGAAACCTGAATTAGTAGATGAACAGTGAGGAAGAAAAATAAATTTTTAAGGGATTGGTTCATGCTCTTGTGTGGACCTACATATCCAAAATCTGTAGGGCCAACAGAAAATTTAGGGAAAGGTGGAGATTGTTGCCTTTTGGGTCCAAAGAAATTTTGTAGACAGAATTTCTTTCTTTTCAGGGGACCTCAATCTTTTTTCTTAAAGTCTTTAACTGATTGTATGAGACTTGCCCACAGTGTGGAGAACAAACTGCTTTACTTGAAGTCTAATTTGAATGTTATCACATCTAAAAAAATAATAATAATCCTTCCCAGCAACCAGATACTATAATCTAACCAAGTTGACACACAGAATTAATCAACTGAGACCATTTAGCGTCGGTCTTCTATTGTCTACCTCTACTTCTGATTGGTTTCATTTTAATTTTCACAAAAATAGCTTTCTATAAGCTAATGTATTGAGATTTACCCTATTTGTCCAATGGAATAGTTTTGGAATCATCACATTATTGAGAAAAATATTACTTTTTTTTCCCTAAAGACAGCCTTTAATTGCTGGCATGTACCTTATGATGTCTGTTGACACTGTTATACCACCAGGAGAGAAGGGTGAGTAATGATCTCTTAGTATTTCCATTACCTCTTCAACTAACCTATAGGAATGGACATACAGTATACTTTATCATTTTTTTTAAAAATGACCAATATTCGTATCTGAAAAATAATCTAATTCTTTATTGTCATTGTATCTAAAATAGATTTGATATTGTTCTAAGCCAATGATTTATTAGCTTTCCAATCTTTATTGAAATGCTAAGAATTGAGACTCATGGGCAGGTAGTGGGTTGTATAAATTAAAGAATAAATCTTGAGTATTTTATAAATCAACACCTATTTTTGAGTTGCAAAAGATAAACTGCATAATGTGTGGCAGCATAAGCTATTTTGTGGGAAGGTTCAAAATCAAGAGGCTTCAAATTCAACACCAATTTAGTCTTTGAACTTAGATGTATGAATTTCCCTACTTGCAAAATTAAATAGTAATAGCCATTTTTCTTAAACTGACAAAAATCTATAAGCATAATTGTTATTTATCAGTGGATCTAAAGACCCTCTAACAAATGTCAAATTAAATATTGTTTAGTCTTACTGGTAATTTTTAATGTGAATATTCAGTATGGTGTCTTTGTTTTGTCTATTTATCTATTATAAAAGAAATTTATTGCATTGCCACTCTGAGTTACACTGTAAGGAAGGAATAGTATATGAACCAGCCCCTTATCAGCAGGAACCATTCAGTCTAGTGATTTTAGGTATTTGCATTCAATTTTTCAAAAATCCTTTGTTCCAAAAATAAAAGCCAGTTTTTAAGCTTTTCAACTGGATAGATTTCAAGGCAAAGATAACAAATTAATTAAATCTGTTTTTGTGACAGGGTATTTTGATTTGTAAGGTAGGAGGTTCTTAATCTGTCTTGGTGAAATGGTTGGCACTGGATAAGCGCTTACTATCTGCTGGGATTGAGTGCATGTTGGCTTTATCTGGAGACCCCAGTGCCTGGCACCTTATGACTAGTTCACTTTTAGACAAGAAGAATGTCATTTTCCAGTTGAAGAGTGACTTTTGCCTGTGTTTTTCTTTCTCACAGTGGTGAATTCTGATATTTCATGCCATTATAAAATGTATCCAATGCATGTCTTTGCCTATAGAGTTCATACTCACCATTTAGGTAAGAACCTTAAGCTACATATTAAATTATAAATATTTACCATTGTGCTTGCTAGTGCTGTAAATGTAAAATATTAATTATACTTGACCTTAAGTCTGTTTCAAAGAAATTTTAGCCAGTACCTTGAATTTTTTATGCTGTTTCATCATGTTATTTTCATGAAGATACTCATTATGTGGGGTTCTGAAAAGATTCATGTTTTATTTTTTAAAAGGGAAATAAATGTGCTTTTTGCTTTTCTGTGTTTTTATTTCATATGGTGACAATTTGTGTTTATTTTTAAGGTAAGGTAGTAAGTGGATACAGAGTAAGAAATGGACAGTGGACATTAATTGGACGCCAGAGCCCTCAACTGCCACAGGTGTGTAGACTCTAATTTAATTTGGGGAGGAAAAAATACTAATTAGCAGCAAGTAATTTTTTAAAATCCTTATGTAATACTTCATTCATTTCTCTAGCATCTAACAGTCTCCAAATTTCTCTTTACTGTGAATCTGAGCTACATAACTTCCCTTCCTGTTTTACAACTTCCATTTTGGTGCTTTTTTATCAGTTCTCTCAATATGATCTGAACATGTTAGTGAAGCCTTTTCTATCCTATCATTTGGTCATAACTATTACATTTACTGTGTTTTATGGAATGCATTTGTAAATATGCTTTCAAAGTCTTGTACTCAATCGGAAAGTAAAATTGATTAATTAGAGGTGAACTCTTCTATCCAGTGAGTATTTGTGTGTGTTTCTGTCTCTTCATTCTCTCCATATGCAGTGCTCCAAGCCTCACATTTTTCCAGCATGTGGTTCTGGGTTTAATTGGTAATTTCAGTGGATCACTGTGTTTGTCTTCTGGGCAGGCTTTCTACCCTGTGGAACACCCAGTGGATGTTAGTTTTGGTGATATACTAGCAGCAAGATGTGTATTCACTGGTGAGGGCAGGATGGAAGCCACACACATTGGGTAAGATTCTGTACTTTCCATTATTTCAAGAGACTTTTTTTTAGCAGAAGGCATGATTATAGGTGACAGTTATTCTTGTGAATGAATTATGTGCATTTTTGTCCTGTCACGGACAATTAGAACAAATTAGCATTTTACCATTAAAACTGATTGATTGTATAACCCCCAGAACATGCTTATTTTTATGTGCTTTCATTATTCCTGCTTCCTTAAGATCTTCACCATTATACCGCTCCTTTATATAATTAGAAAACTACATATTACTTCTTCAGACAAATAAAAATGATGAAAATATCATGATTATGAAAGTTTTGTTTTTTAAGCAAATAAGGTTTGCATTTGGTCATATTCACAAAATACTCAGAAATATGTTTTTTTTCTGCCTGTTAAAATTTCTGTGTGTTCAATAATTTCCAGTTATTTAGTCTACCAAATGAGGATAATAATATGCAGCACTTTCCAAAAGGGGAGATCAAATAATTTTCAAAATACAATTCTCAAAATGCCAAGTTTCCTTGAAATAATTATGCTTTATAACACTAAGTAAATTTTCAAAGCACTTGTGAACTCTTTCAAAAAAGGTAAATAGATAAAAGATTTAAAAATGAAAGACAAAATTTCTTATCATGCTTTTTGTTAGAAAAGCATCAATGAATCTCCTCTCTGTGTTACACTATGTTTTTAAGGTATTTACTGAGGCCACTGGGAAGCTAGAGTTGATCAGAGAGAAGTTGCAGAAAGTTATCTCTTGATCAGAGAGAAGTTGCAGAAAGTAAGAATCTGAAAATTTGGATTAAAATGCACTGAAGAAGATTCTTGTAACAGCACTAATGGGTAGTTGTAAGGGAAATGGGAAAAGGTACTGATGCAGGTTGAAAGGGGCATTTGATAAGGATGAAAAGGATTTTATGTCACTCTAAATGATTTTTATTTTAATAACCACCAATTTTAAAGCAAAATAGAGAACAAAGAGAAAAACAATCTCAATTAATATTAAACAAGATGCTTTTCAACAGCTTTGCTTTTGGAAAATTTGATAAATTTTGCAAAGAGACTTAGAGAAAATAATATACTTATTAAGTATCAGAAAAGATGAGTGTAATAAAAGGGTTGACAAAGTAGACATAACAAGATTTGAAAGGAGGAATCCGAGAGTTCACTTCTTGGCAGTCTTTAAATTCATGGAGTAAAATGATTTGGAAGGTATTGATCAGTTTTTTCTATTTTATGTTAGTGTAGATCCCCAGGAATCTTACCTAAATGTCATTGGTTATTTTATTAACATTTGAAATAAGTAAACAATGTAGTAAAGAAATCTCTTTCAAAACATAATATGTATTGTTTTATAAGTGTGCAAAAAGTAGATTTTTTTTTGCCCAAAGGCAAAAATTACAATTTGGGGGGCTTATAATCTTGGCCAGATTCTATCTTTTGCATTTCCTCTGTGAGATAATATCAGCCATAGAAATTAATGACTTGTTATAATATCAGGATGGGAGGCCAAAGTGATCTCTAGAGACCTCTTTCAGTTTGATGAGTTTAGAATAATTCTAGTCTACTTTAAAATGTGAGTTTGCTTTAGAATAATGCTCTAAAATGACTACACTAATCTAGCCTTATATAAATCTCATGTGGGCTAAAGGAAACACCATTTTGTAATATAAATGAATTGAAAGGAATTATAGGAAATTAAGTTATTGGATGAGTCCATAGTCTGAATATTTAATTCATACTGCTGAAGCAGTTGTTTTTCCAAATAGAATGGTAAACTAATAAGACAAGTTTGTATAAATTTAGACAGGAATAGAAATTCTTATAACAGTGCAGAATAATTATAGCATTTAATCTGCCTTTTAGTTTTAGGGAAGTAATAGAAGCAATACATCTCTATTTTGTAAAATAATAGGTACAACCTCCAAAGGGCACTACAGGGTCACAGTTGATAATGTAATAAATTTTAAAAAAAAGAGAGAGAGAGAGAGAAAACATTTTATGTTTTCTCTTAAATTAAATGATACTCTATAAATCTCCCTATGTTCTTTCTCTCTCACCTCCACCCCCACCCCACGTACATCAACATGCACTCCCACTGGATACAGGTTTGAGCCCAGAGCCTGAAACACTTAGTTAAAAGTCACACTTCCTCAAAGGTAGTGTGGGTCAGTCAGTGGCCCCTCAGTGTACTGGGAGAAATGTCAGCTTCAAGTTTTAAACCTTTTTGTTCTGCAGTCACCTGAAACTAGGTTTTACAAAAAAACTGATTATTGACAGTGACTTACTAGGAAGATTTTCAGTTGAGTAATACTTTCATCCAAACTAAAGGAAATGAACTCTGCAATAAACTGGTAATTTTAGAACCAGAAAAAACTTTGCTCAGGTGGAATGACCATGATTAATTAATAAAAAATGGTTTTAAAAATAGGGACCAATTTTCTCATACTAGGGATTCATCTCAAAACATCACATTGAAAAATAGGTGGATTGAGGAACCACTATTTAAGAATCAATGGATGAATGAATAAAGACAGTATGGCAGTTTTACACAATGGAATCCTATTCCGTCTTTAATGAAAGAGGAAACGCTATCATTTTAAACAAGATGAATGAATCCATAGGACATGCTAAGTAAAATAATCCAAGAAGAGAAAGACACATGCCACATGAGCTGTCTTATATGTAAAATCTAAAAAGTTGAAGTAGATGGTAGAGTTATAGTAGATGGTTACAGGGGCTGGTGGGGTGGAGAGGGATCAGGAGGGAGAGAATGGGTGGTTGATCAGAGGGTACAAAATTCCTGATAAATAAGAGGAATAGCTTTGTATTACACAGAAGGGTAACTATAGTCAATAGTATGTATATTTTAAAATAAATAAGAGTAAATTTTAAGTATCTCACCATAAAAAGTGATAGGTATGCAAGGTGATGAATATGTTTAATTATTCTACATTGTGTATATATATATATATATCAAAACTTCACAATATACCCCATAAGTGTCTATAATTATGATTTGTCAATCAAAAATATTAAAAATATTTTAAATAGGTGAATTTAAGACAAGACATATTAATAACTATACTTAGTGGTAAAATATATTGCCCAAATGTATTTATTTTAAAACAGCAAATATGAATAGAATATCTTGACAAATATATTGCACTAAAGTATATAGTGATTAGAGTACTAATTAATCTGTGAAGGAGCAATATTTTGTGCCTGACTGCATTACATATTTTACATTCAATATGATGCTTCTCTAAATTCATTTCAAATGTTTAGTCAAGTTTAAACAAAAAGAAAGAATTTAATTAAGTCAACCAATTAAGCTAATTAAGTCAGCTAGTCAGCCTAAAAGTTTATAGACTGAAATTTCAAATTAATTCTTGGGAATACATAGATAGTATTTACCTATTTGGTCAATTATTTTGGTCATACTTTTCATTTAAAAAGAATCATTTCATGAGAATATGAACATGAGAGAATATCACAATGCCTAAAAAATATTCATGTGTACCAAGTAGTATGTTAATCAGCATTTGAAAGTACATTATATGCAAAGATATAATTATATAATAAATAAATAATTCCTTAATGTGTAAGTTTGAAGGCACCATTTTTTATAAAAATTTTTCTTTAAATTTTTCATGTTTCATTTTAAAATTAATATTACCCATTTTGGTTATTTTCAAGCCTGGCTCTGTTGATCTAAGAGGCTTGGCTAGGGGCAAGGGACTCATTAAACTAGTAGAATATTGCCACCCACATCCCAAGCCTGATATACGATCGTGTTTGGAGACTTCAAAGTGATACATTTCACACTACTTGGTATGGTACTCTCCTAAATAACTATTAAGTATCTTTCTAATATAAAATAATATATTTTATAAAACCCCTGATAGAGCCCTGATAGATGTCAGTAGAACAACTGATACACAGAGATAAATATTTTTCAGAAATACTACAGGAAGTACATAAATTGACCTAACTCATTATTCAGCAGCATGATATTTTAGGGCTAACATATATGTCAATAAATTTCAGACATTTATTAAGTAAGCAAGCTCATTCATCCTTCTATCATTTAACACGTATTTTTAAAAATTTTATTATTTGAGGGCTTATCACACTGTTTTGGACTTGAAGCTTTGTATTGAGTATGCCAGTACAAAAGAGGAGGTTATCATGTAAGCACTTTATTGTGAAGAGAATGAAAGAAGTGCACACTACAGTGCTGGGATACAGGTGATGCCTGCAGTCACCATTTCAGAGAATCACACTGACATTAGGGAATGTTAAAAGGGCCACGTAGTGGAACCAAGGCAGACTTGGGAACGTGCCTGCCCCACTGTTTCTGTAGGTCATTCAGATTGGCAGACTTGAATTGCATATGTTGATCTCCATGAAAAATAAGGATTTGTATGCATCAAAAATTATTATAAATACAGAAAGTGGTAGGTTGAAAGTGAGGGTCTTTTTGTTTTTGTTTTTTGGTAAAAGAAAGATGAATGTGGAATAAAATTGGCAAGCTCTGTGATGCTGATACTAAGGATGCTTTGAATCTTCACATTTTTAGCATATAATAGTTTCTCTGTCAGGTAGGAGCTCAGAGTTACCTTGACTACAAGTCCAATTATAGATAGGAAGGAATAAAGCAAGACTCCTTTCTTTGTGTTCAGCTTTTTCAATGAAATTTTTCTTGTGAAAACAAAGATTCATAGATTATTTGAGCAACTTAATTTTGTATCAAAGTAGCAGTATCTCAAATGAACTATATTGGTGAACTGATTAAGATGTTTCACCAAATAACATGTTTGGACATGAACATATTTAGTACTGTACAATTAACATAATATGTAATTGAATTAGTATATTGTCTGTATGTATATTTGTGGATGCAGTGTTTACATATCTGTATACTTTTCACATAAATATGTATATTTTTTTCTAAAAATTTAATTGAATAAATGGCAAAATTATTCACTTTGGAGGGAGTAACTTGGAGCATTAACTTGCATTTTTAGTTTTTGTTTTCTCAAATTCACTAATTAAAATAATAAAGTTTGATTATAAGTTATGGAGGACAAATTGTTCTATTATTTAGAAAGTTATAGCTTTCTTTTTGATGCAGTTAACTGTATTTTTCAAACATGTAATCTTGTGTCTGCTGTTCATTATTTCTAAAATAGTAATTACTGTCTTTATCTCCAATATTAGGTTTTAAATTATTCCAAATTTATGCCAAATTTATAAATTATTCTGAATTTTTGTCATATTCTACTTTATTATCACTCTCTATAATTTCCTTAAAAAAACTGCATTGGCTGATTTGATGATGATAGCAGTGATAAATGACTTGGTAAAAGCAGATTATTTTCCTGATCATTACTTTGGTTGATAATTCCACTTAGCACATATTTCACAGTTTAGTTCTTTGTTCTCTAACTGATTACCTTTTATATTTTTGAAATGGACTCTTTCAGTACAATTTCTTTTCAAATGCATATTAAAAACAGGTCCTCCCAATAGACATGTGACAAGTTTGGAAACACCAAAATTACATGTGGGGAACACTAACAATTATATATTATTGTTATATTATATATAACATATATGTGGGGAATACTAACAACATATTCTATTCAGTTATTTTGAAACTCTATGATATTAGTTGCTTTTAAAATTTCGAATAGATTTTTCTGAAAATTTAAATTGTATGTATTGATGGATGGATAGATAAAAATAATAAGTAGGTATTATGTATATTTGTCTATATATAAAGCATGTTATGTTTCTAGATACACATCTGAAAGCATATCTATGGCATTTGGATGGTTCTATGTAACTACACTACATGCACACACCTCTATTGTGTATGTGATTGTTATGTAATAGTAACAATAGATTTTTTTACATTTGTGTACAAACTACTTAACTTAAGAAACCCTTTTGGTTGGTAATTTCTAACCACTGCTAGGATTATATTCCTACATAGGTAAAAATTAAATCCAAAGTATCATAGTGCAATTTTTTTGTATTTTATGAAAATATAACATCATAACTCACAGAATAAATTATTTCCATTTATACAACAGAAGACATTCTGGCCCAGTAAGCCAACAACATTTAGACCAGCAGTTATACTTTGTTTTGTTGTTTTAATAATAAGGAAAGAGCTCTGAATACTGGTTATATTGCCTATGCTGCTGTGGATGTGTATACCTTTCCTGTGAAAGCATGAGCTTTGCTGTTCTCAAACAGAGAAGCTATATGAAGATTTGTCCATGCATTAGTTGCAAGTTTCATGTATTCACATGTGAATTTTAAAATGTTTCCTGTCATTAATTTAATATGTTTTTAAATGATTCTTTTGCTTTTCTTTTGTGCAAGAGGATTCAGTTTCTAAGCAAGAGCCACCTTTTAAATTCCTTTCCCTCCTTGGTCTCCTGTATACATCCTCCTTTTGAACAGGGAGAAGTAGTACAGTATAGGGAGAACCTCGAGCTTCTTATTTTGGCACTAGACATTCCTTTTATAGCACATGATTTTCTGACCAACTCTAAAACCTTGAAAATGTGATTCTTAGGAATGGTTGTTTTGACACCATGAAGATTTGTGCAGTGAACATGTGTTTGTTTGGGGTTGCACTTCACTATTTGCTTATATTTCATGGGAGAGGCAATTACAGTGACAGGTATCAGATTCAGAGAGTAAGAAGCCAAATGATTTCTAAAGCCTAAACAGAGCTTCTCATGAGAAGGATTTATCCCTGGGGTCTCTCAGGGGCTCTACATTTTCGAATTTTAGAGAAATCAAATCCCTGCTTGGAAAAGATTTTTATTTTTTCTTTCCCTTGCTGATGTCATACTGTTACTATGGAGAAGTGAGTGCTGCATGACACTGTTGGAAAAATCAACAGTGACGTATATCTGTAGAGCAAATACTCCACCAAATAGCTTGTATTTTATTTGTACAAACTTGCTAAAAGCTGTCAGAACTAATAGCAAACAGGAAATATTCCTTTGCCAGAACTGCTTTGCTCTATAAAAGTGTTCTAAAGGTGTACTTAGCAATTCCTTCTTAATAACAGTAAAGAGACTAAAACACATAATAGCCCACGTGAACTGAAGAAGAGAACATGCCTTGTAAGCTGTGAGACATTATTTGTACTACTTGGAACTTTTTTCTTGGAAACATCCACACCATTTTGAAATCTATCTTTAGCACTGAATCATTCCACTCTAGCATTACATTCAGTCAGGTCTGAGAGAAGAGATTAGTGTGGATTTCATTCTAAATCATTCCTGAGGTGTTCTTTTCTTCCCTGAGGTAGCAGTCCAGTTTTGACATCACATCAGGGATACACTCATGACATCTTAGTGTGGTACATGATTCTCAGTTCATCTGACCCTGATGGAGGCAGTTAACCAAAAATATGATTCAAGATTCTTGGTGTTAAGAAGAAAAACCATTTTAAAAAGACTTATAAATAATGTATTTCTGTTGACCTATTCTAAATGTTACCATTAAGTAAATACTTGATTTTTTTAAGAGAAAAGGAACTGCCCAGTCTAAGGTTTTATCAAGTAAAAGAGAACTGAAGAATAAAAGGATTTAGAAAGGAAAAGAAAGTATCTCTCAGCTATTGAAATACCATTTCCATCTGTGTTGTTGGCTAATATCCCTGGTTATCTACAGACTGATCCTACATTGTTAGGTGGAAATATACCTTCGACAATGTGCCTTTGAGGTTGAAAATTGATGGATTTTAATGAAAACTATAAAACAAACGCACAGTACCCCACCATTGTTGGCAGATTTACTGCTTGCATTTTTCTTGCATTAAGAATGTATTTTATGTGAATGGCTGATTTGTTGTATCTGCCTATTTGTTGTTTTTTGCCTGCAGTGGCACATCTACTGATGAAATGTGCAACTTATACATTATGTATTACATGGAAGCCAAGCATGCAGTTTCTTTCATGACCTGTACACAGAACGTGGCCCAAGATATATTCAGATATATACCACCAGAGGCCAATATTCCAATTCCTGTGAAGTCCGATATGGTGATGATGCATGGGCATCACAAAGGTGAGATTGGTGCTTAATGGAAAGAAGCATATGCTTTTGGATTTCATATTTCCATATGTGTCTCACTTGACTATATAATTAGTATTTAAGATCATCACTATTCCCCTCTTCAATCAACTTTTGTATATGTATTCTTATTTCCTCTTTCATATATTGTCTCCCCTTTCCAACATATCCCCATCAAAACAGTTAAGAAGAAAAAATCTCAACCAGTAATGAAGCCAGTTAGTTTTGGTGGCTAATCCATAAATGTAGTCCCTTCTTCATTTTAATTCATGTTTTCTAGTTTCTGCATTTCATTCCTCCAATAGCCAGTAATGACTTACACAATTTATGAATTTATAAATTACACCAGATTCTAAAAAGTGCTACTGTTTGCCAGTGAAAATGGTTATCATATCCAACAATACCTTAAATTATCTGTTTAATGGGCCTCTTGAAGCAAAGAACAAATCTTGATATTAATAATCTTGCTCTTTTGGTTTCATTCTTAAAATGGTTCAGTAACTTATTGTTCATCTGCAAAAATGGTCATATTGTCATTCCTTTAGTTTAAAATTGCAAAATCCACACCCTCTTTTATTGCTGAGATCTTATTGAGTTTTGAAGATTCAATCTTAAAATGCCAGAGCAGTGTCTTACTTCTTTCCACTGGATATTTTATGAGAGAATATAGCATAGCAATCAGGTATTTATTAAGATGCCAATATATTTATAGAAAATGCCTTAAAATCCCTTAACATATCCTTAGAATGTTACAGAATTCAATTTTTTAAAAACATGAGTCATTTTGTTAAAACATTTTAAAAATGTAGTATCATTTATATATCACTGAAAAAATAGTTGACCTAGTTATTGTGTCAGAAGTCTGGTAATTGATAGTTATGCTGGGGGTGGAGAAGGTTGTGAATTAGAGCATTTCTACCATATGAATTCTTAATACTATAATAAACGCATGGTTGAATAATATTTTTATGTTAATGGCATAATTCCAATGAACTATTAAAAGTGCATAATATATGCTGCAAATTTATGCTCAGTTTCTTTGATTCTTTATAGAAACAGAGAACAAAGATAGGACTGCTTTGCTACCACAGCCAAAACGGGAAGAAGAAGAAGTGTTAGACCAGGGTATGTATAGTTATTTCTGTAAACAGACCTATACAAGTATTCCTTATTCAAATATCCAATAGAAATTTAAAGTCATGAGGTATTTTAGGTCTCTTTGTATCAGCCTCAAACTCTATTATTGATGTTCTTATGTAATGCATAATTCATAAGGAAATGGTCAATTATTGCACTTGGTCTTGAAAGTAAAATTCATTAGTGTAATTTAGTTCCTTTAGGTTTACTATTGTAACTTTTATGTATTGTACAAATAAGTGCAAATATCATCATGAAAAACAATCATTGCACTATTTTTGAAATTTAATGAGCTTTATCAATTAAGTTCTTGCATATCATATGTTTGCTAACTACACTTGAAGTTCAAGAAAAAGAACTAAACCTGCATCTTGTCTCTATAAGGCACTCTTCTCTGCCTTCAGCAAGGTAGGAGGGATCGTTGTCTTATGCATCCATAGTTCTGTGTTAAGTTGCCATCTGATGAGTCAGAAAAGCACCAGTAGGCCTCTTTTCCATTTATTTAAAGGGAGAATGTTTGATGTTCATATGTCAGATACTGCATGTGCTAACACTGATCAATTACTCTCATGATCTTAATTTCTTGCCAGTTGTTTGGAAGATAGTGCTTTATGTTAGGGTGTTGGAGTTTATCAAGCGATTTTTGGCCTGAATTTTAGCTTAATATTAATACAAACACATATCTACTGATAACATAAAGCATACAAGAGAATTAGAACAAATAGTAGTTTCCTATTTCTCAGACATTGTCAACTGCTATTGAAATTCTTCCAAATGTGTTATATTAGTTCTAGGTCAAAGATAATGCCTGTGCTCTAATGGTATTTGCAAAACAAAGAATCTAAATTTTTGAAAGTGGGAAATGCACGCTTCAGGACCATAAGTAAACTTCAGTCTTTAAAATCTTTTAAATTATGTAGAACATGTTCTATACTATCTTATTCTAACAAACTAACCTTTTTAAAAATAGAGTTTAAAGTCATTTCTGTTTGTGTGTTAATTCAAAACTGGGGAGATGATTCTTATACTAATGGGCTATTGAATACACTTTAAAATAGCTAATTGTATTCACCCTCTTTAGATATTTATACGGATGTCAGTAGTAGCAACCTAAATATACTACTATTAACAGTGTTTACTGCAATTGCACCAAAGTTTATTCAGAATCAGAATGAATTATTTTAACATTATACAAACTATTTGAAATCTATGTCTTTAAAATAATTTGAATGATCTTAAAATTCATTTCCAAAAACCAATATATATGACATAATATGGAAGGAGATCACCATTTAGTAGATGCACCTTGTAAAATGGTACATTTCTATGGAAACTGAAGCTGGACTATGGTTTCATTTTAAAGTTAGTTGAGTTGATCAAGGGAGACATTGATACCTCTGGAAGGTCAGAAACCCAGAGGATTTGTGAGCAAAGCATCTTAAATGTTAGATTTAATCTTTTCTTTTCCAACAGTAGGATTTAGGAGGTGTCATATATACCTACAAAACAAATCCTTTAAAACACTTTCATATTTTGCCATACATTTTCCCTTTCATGTTTTATAGTACTTGTAGAGTTTTAAATGTACCCAAACTCTTATTGGTTCCAGAGAAGAATTATATGGTCATATATGAAATATTTCCTCATAGTTTCTCTTTTCTTCTACCTATCAATAAAAATTCTATAAATAAAGTGATATAACTTAAAAAGGAAAAAGTATTATTCTAATTCAATTTTCGTACTATAGACAATAAGCTATTGAAATGGCTTTAGTGACCAGTGTAGTCTGTGTATTAACCTGCTGGTCCCTGGGAACCAACAGTTGAGATTTAAAGAGAAGTACAGAAATATAGGCAATGCAAATTTGTATAGCTAGTTCATTTGATGTGCTAATGAAATCAATCTATCTCCTTAAAACACACAGGACAAATCTACTTATTTGTACTGAAAGAGTATTCAGAGATATTTATTTGCGCAAGCATCTATATTTATTCCTGGGAATGTCAAGGTGGCCAAATAGCTGACAGGAGGATTCTCATTATTCAAGTATATAATGCAATGTGTGTTAATTTTTAAAGTTAAGTCCTCAGTCTTAACCTATTACTTTATTTTGATGCTCAGCCCAAACAACTTGTGTTCAGGTGTTCCTCCAAATTGTATTCATTCTTTTAATTATTTTAACCCTGGTACATCAAAGTCCTGAATTATTTCAGTTGTTTTATCCACAAACAAGCATATACATCTATGTTGGTCCCACAGAACATGTCAGACTCTGACAGGAAACAGAACAGTTCTGAAACAGGAAGAAAAAGAATTAAAACACAAGAGGACATGAACTCAAAAGCAAGTTCTGTACCCTGGGTGCAGTTTTCTTGCAAATGATATAAGTAGTTTTACCTGGATAGTAAAAAGCATATATGTACATTTTTATGTATTTATAAACTTTCTATCTTAATGCATAAGAAAGTCTGTAAGAAGATAAAGGTCAAGATGATATAATAAATACTATTAAGAAAGAAGAGATGACCTTTACTAAAATTGTGAAAAATGGGCTGGGGGCAAGATCTTATTTCATAAACTAAAATAAAGAGATGTAACCATGCACAAAATGTGCATGTATAGAAATGTTACAGTGAAACCCATTAATTTGTATAATTAATATGATTGAATAATTATAATAAAAATAAAATAAATGTAGTTGTGCACACTGGACAGGAAGTTTTGGGTATGTCCAACATAAGAGGATAAAATCCAAAGAAACCAAATAATCTTTTTAATACAGGTTTATCTTCTTATCTTTGTTTATCTTATTTCTCCAGGACGAACCAAAATGTTTTATTTTTTTTTGAATTCTTGTCACTAAAATTGCTAGCTATAAAAGTTTTTCCAGAGTATTAATTTAGATTGGAAATTAACTAGCATTTGAAAAAGATATCTGAGTTGTATGAATTTATGTAATGTTTCCCAGCCTCTGCTAATTCACAAACCAGCCTTCAGCAGCATCTTTGTCTACATCTGTTTCCATAGAAGATGTTAAAAAGCCTATTTGTATATAGGTGAGCTTCTCTGTGAAAAAGTTGATAATGTCTGTCTTCATGCCGAAAAACATTAATGGATATTCAAAACAAATGTCACCATCTTTTCAGGACAGTGTAAGTGGAGAATGACCTGTGTATATAATAAGTGCAATAAATTTTTTTTTAAATTGAATTTTTTTATTATTCACAGTATGAAAGATATTTGTCACCTATATCTTATGTTCAAATTATTTTATGTATATGACAAAACCAGGTGGTCAAGCTTTCTCTTCACATGTGCTTGACTGTTTTAAATAACTTATTTTTCTTAACACCTTTTTTTTTGTGATTTTTTTTATTATATACAATTATAATGGATTAGTAAACATTTTTTTTTATCTGTCACACATTCTGTTATTATTTTTACCCCCCACCCCGCCCCCACCCCTCC
>JAJEJO010000127.1:506954-565189 GCA_020662805.1 Glaucomys volans | reverse complement strand
TCCCTGCAGATTTCCAGCAACTCACCAGATGTTTGAGAGGTGCTTGATCAAGTGGTGACCCAAGATAGCTGCTGTCTCACTACCTCCAGGTTGGGAATGATCAATGCTTCTGGGCAGAGGCAACCAGGAGATGCAGCACCGTGGCCCTGGAGCCGCAGCGCTGAGTCCCCGCGGGAGGGGCTGAGCTTAGGTCCGAGGGCTCAGACAGCTCAAAATGGAGTCTCTCCGCCAGGGAAGCTGTAGAATGGCACCGACTGGGCCCAAATTCCCCGCTGGAGCCCTATGTGCAATAAATTAAACATTAAACCCAATTTTACAGTGATTCTGGGTGGAGGAAATGAATCCCCGGAAGCTGTGTGGAAAGCAGAGGTAGCGCGAGGTCTCCAGAGCAAACACACACACACAGTGATATCGTTCACTTATGTCTTATGGTTGGCACTTTTTGGTAACTAATGCACATTTTGTAAATTCTCTTTATTTCATATGCTTTGTGATTTCTTATATATGCTTACAATACACAAGAGCTTTCTACCAACATTGTTTCAGCAAAGAATAGAGACTAAAACTACGAAACTTGACAGATGCAAACAAGAATCTATATAACTACATCCCAATCTTAGCGTTTTGCTTCTTTAAAGTTCAGAATATAGATGTAGTGGTCAAATTTGTGTCAGTTATATTGGGAAGATTCAATGTCTTTAAGAATTCAAAACAGAACTGAAAGGCGGTGTCTGCAATACCAGTGTGCCCTTGTTATTGTGCATTATGCTCTGGACAACATTTCTTTTGCTGCCGAAAGGGCCTTTACCATGTTTTATTCAGTTTGCTCGAAACTCTTCTCATTGTAGTCTTTGTGCCCTCACATAATCAATCTTTCCACTCAAAGGTCAGCATGAGCTACTATATTCCCAAGGCAGGGAGAATATGACAAAAATACAATTTGTAGAGGGAAAACACTTCATGACCCCAGATAGTTAAAGGTCTTCAGACACCTTCTGTGAAACAGAATAATTTCACAGTGGTTTTATGCTAACAAAAATGAATTACCATTGGCATGTTTTATCAAATAAGCAGAATCAAGGGAACAGCGTTGCAAGTTTAAAACAAAACAGCATACTGTAAGTCTTTCTGAAGTAACTCTTGGTAAACATTTGCAGGACGAGTAAAATGAAGGTAGGACTTGGTAGCTAAGATTGTATTTCTTTGCCTTGTTCACAATGGGACATTCCCTTGGTTCCCTAAAAGAGGACAAGTGATTTTAGTGTCATCTTCTCAGCAAATTCCAAGTACTCTGAATGCTACTTGGACTGAAGTTTTAAAGAAGATACAATTCTTGTGTGTAGTCCCATTCACCAAAAATTTGTCTGTTTGTTATGATTTATGAGCAGCTCACAAGTCTTTATTTATTGAACTAATCTATCAAACACAATTCCAAATACCCCCCAAGGCTCTGGGAAGCTGACTGAATGCTGTTTCGAATTGGTTTCCTAATAATGAAATAGGCAGATGTGAACGATCATTTATCACACGGTTGAGCTTTCCGATACAGATCTGTGTGCATAGTGGTTGCAAAAGCCATCATCTCCTATTTTCTCCTATTTTGCATTTTTCTTATTTTCTTAAGAAAGAGAAGAACCCATTTCTGATTGTTTTTCAATGAGATGAGTCCCATAATGGGAAAAATAATATAATAAAGTTGACTTCACTTGTGATCCTTGAGCTAGGCATGATGATGATGTGTTTTATTTCTTTAAGAGTTGAGAATAAATGTGGTAATAATAACTAATAAGTAAACAATCAATAAACCAAATTGGCTTTACCCAGAAGGGAAAGTCAGTCGTGACTGAGTCATAGAACAAAATATTAAAATCTAAAATGGGATGCTTTTATTTTTCCATTGCTCGCATCCCTCTCATTAATCAGTTGGGTTGCATAGTTCTAATCTCATTAGCTTGGTTACATGGCATGTTTTGTCAGTGGTTAAACTGCTGATGAGCATCCTATTTACTCTCCATTTACCATAGAAATCATAGAACAGTAATAAGAGCTGTTTGTTTTGGGTAATGAAGTACTAGTTATTTATGTGGGAATAAGAATTTATATTCTGGAAAGTTATGAAGAGATTCTTGCTCATTTTTAAAAGTAAAACAGCTGCTGCAATTAAGAGTTTATATTGTCCAAAAGTTAGAGATATTTTTTTTTCTCATCCAGTAATTTTAGAGCATTTTATTTATTTAAAAAACCTCATAGGGCAGTTTTTCAGTATATGTTTCCATTTGGTTAATTCTCATCATGGACAAGAAGTTAAACCAGTGAAATTCCCACTTTGGGAGGAGGGAAGAGTGATTGGTCCTTGCTACACAGAAAATGCCCTTAACCATAAGGTGGTTGATGCAAGCACACAGCTCACAGACGAGTGTTTAGTTGGTTGTGCTTCATTCTCCTTTTCTCAACACATTAGCTGCCATGCAGTTGTGTTTTACAAATACCAAATACACTCAGTCAAGTTACTTAAAAGACCAGGGACATCTCTGCCTTTTATAAGATAAGAACCAAGGTGAAGGGGTCATTGGGGAAAATAAATGGGAATTCACTGCAGTATAAAATCATCAAGGAAAAAGTTTTATCTACTGATACAGAAACAAAGGGTGCTCCACTTCTTTTACCATGTGATGTTCTGTACTGGGACTCTGCCATCTGGAAAGCCATCACTGGATGTGGGTCCTTAGGATTCCAGAAGTGCAAACTTATTTATGCAAATCTTTTTTCTTCATAAAGTCACCCTTCCACAGGTATTTTGTTATAGTAATGAAAACTCTTTCTTTGCCTAAAACCAGCAGTATCCAATCATAGTGAGTCACATTTAAAGACCTTATCCTGTCCTAATCACTTCCCATAGCTCCATCTTCAAACACAACAGTCAGAATGTATTTCCACCCTCTTATTACCTCAGTTTTGGGATTAAATTTCAACATATGAACCCTTGGGAGAACATCCAAACTCAACTAGAAGGCAACTGTCAATAGATCTCTCTTCATAGAATCCCACTTCAATTTCCTACAGGTTGTACAGATCAGTACTGTGCCTTTGGTTTCATCATCTAAAATGAGGACAGTAATAGTAACTATTTCATAGAAATTCCTTAGCAAAGTGGGCCTGCTAAGCTCTCAAAAATATTAGCCACTATTATTATTGCGCATAGTTTATAAAGTACTTTTCATGTGTTATTTTTGTCAACAGTAGGTGTGGTAAGAAGCATGACCATTTTCCTAAGACAGTCCCATTTTAGTCTTTGTATAAATATCAATAAAACCTTTTTCCTTCTCACAAATGTTTCAGTTTGGAGAATAAATTATATGGTTACCTTAGCAGTTGGTCTCAGATAGAATGAGGGATAACCATCTGGAAATACATTTGTTGACAGAGCTGAGAAGAAGCTATCTGTGGAATGGAACCCAGGAGAATCAGAGGAGGTGAGGTGCCATCAGCAAGTTAGTTCCATCGCAGCTGTTTTGTTTTGTCTTGGCTTGTTTGTGGTACTAGGGATTGAACTCGTGGCAGTCCACCCCTGAGCTACATCCCCAGTCCTTTTTATTTTTTCTTTTGAGGCAGTTCTCACCAAGTTGCTGAATCTGGGCTGAACTTGCAATCCTCCTGCCTCAGTCTCCTGAGTGACTAGGATTACAAGGTGGGCACTGCCATGCCCGATTAAAACAGCTTTTATAACATTGCAGAACCTTAAGGTTTTAACCTTAAGAGAATATGACGGTTAAAGAATAATAAGAATTCCAATGGAGTACAGGTGGTAGGGAAAGAAAAGATCACACTGACAAATCAGCATAATTTAGACTTTGTGATTCACTGATGAAAGAGAGCCAGATTTTTGGATTGATAGGCTCAAAAGAACAGTGTCATCCCTAAGAGAGATACTATGAAAAAAACTATAGAGAGAAGATAACTCATATCCATATGTCAATGAGATAGACATGCAAGTAGAAATTTTCAGAAGAAAGTTTTATGTACCAGTTTGGTGTTAGAAGAACTCCAGATTTTGAAGCCATTTGCCTGGAGGTGGTAGCTTAAGCTTTGTGAGTGACTGGGATTACTTAGTAAGAAGAAACTGTAGCCAGGGGGGACATTTGCTAAGAATAGATGTTATGCAATGCCAACATTTTCCTTAGATAGGCAAAAGATAAAGAGGAAGAAAAGATGGCTGGTGGAGATCTGGAAAGAACACTGTGGAAGGGAAGTTTCTGATGGAGCCTCTCAGTCACCCTCCATGTCTCCAGTTGACAAAGGCAACGAGTCTTTTGGCTTTGGCAGTTGGGATCTCTTGATCCACTCATGAAGAAGCCATATAGAGGTGAAGAAGGAAGTGAAACCAAATGTCTTCAATTTAGGGAAAGAAGAGAATGTGAGGAAAAGGAAAGCAAAAAGCAGTCAGTACGATAGACACTAGGCACACATGGAGGTTTAAATTAATTAAAAGTAACTAAAATTTGTAAGTTCCTCAGTTACACTAGCCACATTACAAATCCTCGGGAACCCCCTGTGACTGGTAGCTATAATGTTGAAAGAGCAGATATAGAATATTTCCTTTATCACAGAAAGTTCTTTTATATGGTGTTGGAACTTCTAAAGGAAATGGCAAGATGGAAGAGTTTGAAAGATATGTTGTGTCAGAGGAGGATCTCTCCCTACTTCCACATCACTCAAGATTAGCCTGTGAATGTGTGTATAGCCTATGAGGCAAATGTGCAGCAGAGAAATTGTTTTAGAAAAGAAAAGAGAACACATAGGAAAGGCTAGGGTGTGGGAGCAGAACTGCCATCCAAAACACTGGATTAGGAATAGTTCCTTCTCCATGAACAGATGTAAAACAATGAAAAAGTGCAGATACAGTCTCCCTTAGTAGTCAGGAAGCAAATAACTTTAGCAGCCATAGTGACCTGTTGAGAAATACAGTGCTGTAAATTTAAAAGAGTATTTTTTCTTTTTGCCTCTTTACAACTTTCCTGTGTACATATATGAATATACTGCAGTGAATTTCATCATCATGTAGAACCACAAGACACTAATTAAAAAAAAAAAAAGATAAGAAAATAGCAGAAAGACTAGGAGAATACAGGAAGGAAACAGGGGGAGGGAGGAGGGGAGGGAAAGGGAAAGTACTGAGGACTGAATTAGAACACATTTTTAACCATGTCTTTATGTCATAATGAATCCTTTCATTATGGATAACAAAAAAGAAATAATTTTAAAAAAGAAAAATACCAAAAAATAAAGTTCAGTAGAGAAAAACATAAAAAAACAAAATCCCAATATTTGAATAGGAAGTAAGTACTGACTTTAAAATTTTAGGCAAACCATAATTATCAGCAGATGCATGTTGAAACTAAAGTTTGTCTTTTCAGTTAATAATCAAAGAAACTACAGTTTAATTGCACTTGCTTTATCATGGTATGCCCAGGAATGGGTATTTTACATTAACTATCTTTAAATCCACAAAATAATTCTCAAAGATAGTTACTATCTTTGAGGCTAAGTAACTTACTTAAAGGTACAGAGTGACTAGGAAGTAGGGTTTCACAAATGTGAAATATAGACTACCAGGGGACAGTTAAGACTACAGGGAAAGACCAGAGAGCTCTAGATGCACACAGCAGACACCTCTAATTCGAATTGTCGGGAAAGCATTTTGGATGTAAGTGGCTCCCAAGAGCTACAGGTTGAGGAGCTAGTTGATTAGTAGGAGGGAGTCATCCAGGAAGAAGAAACAATATCTTCTTAGAGTTGACATTAAAGAAAGTAGAATTCCAAGATGGCTGGAGTATAACCTGAAAAGAAAGGAAAAATTGAGAGATGGTACAGGGCTCAGTCACCCAACTTCCTCAGTTCATGTTCTGCTCCATCCATTGTGTTCATTAGAGGTATTTCTTAAAGATCTTAATATGCCTAAGAAAAAATGATTAACATTTCAGGATTCCACCTGCCTATCTAGTTGGCAAACCTGAAGAGGGGTTAAAAAATAAAAATAATAAATAAAACAATTCTAGGCTGTATATAAGAATGTAAGAGATAGCCATCTAGTGGTCTCTCTCCTATATAAGGAGTATTTATAGAGATTCTGCTCTGAACTGTGTTCTCTACAAGCTCAGTGCAACCTTCGTGCAGCCAAGACCATTATATTATTTTAACCATTTTTGCTTTCCTAACCCAATGATAATTGTAATTACAATTTCAAAGGAACTGGAGTGATCTACATTTAGTATTTTATCACCACTTTTAGATTTTTACTAACAAAGCTGAATGACTACAAGTTCTGAGCCTGTATTCCTGCATCGGTATTAGCCTCATGACATTGATTCAAGTTTTTAAACTATGCTTTTTTAATCTCTCCCTGAAATTACCTTGTGTTTTGTTTGCTATATAAAATGTCTTATTGTACAAGCTTATTAAACTGTTTATATTTAGCATGTGGGACAGGAGAATTTAGCAGTAATGAATTAATTTTTCTTCTGAGAGGCTGAATGCCACCTGTGGCCTAACTAGTTTGGTTGAGTTATAATTTGCTTTGTTCATTTTACAGAAATTAGCTCTATTACTTGGTAATTATTTTCTGATTGAATATTTCACCTGGGATAAGCTGATTTCATGGGCAAGAATTGAAAGCCTACTTGGAATCTTTAGATAATGACTATATGTAAACATGACAGAATTTCTAAGCAACATTTTGGAAAGACTTCATATTCCCTTGCACTAATTTCTTAATATATTCTTTGGTGGAATGTATCATGGCTAAACCAGTTACCACTTTCATTTCTAAATATCTACAAAAAAAGGTTTTTATAAGTGTTACATGATGGTGCTATAAATGTAATTAAAATGTAGGCAATAGTATTCTATAGTGATAAGTAATTTCTTTATTAGCAACAATTAAAACAGGGTGAGGATGAAGAAAGGAAGAACTGAAGTATACCTTAAGAGTGATTTCATATTTCCCATTCAACACAGATTTGAAGCCATAGATGTAAATGATGAGGATTAAAATGCTTCAAGAACTTTCTATAGACATATTTTGTCCCTGTGATCATATTTGATAAATAATTTGTTTTCATGGATTTGGATTATTATTTCTAAGTTTCCTCCTTACTCTCTATTATTTCTATGTTCCCTCCTTACTTTCTTTTATACTTAGAAAATACACATAGTGCCGAATCATTCTAATGATTTTGGTTTGTTAACCTGTTCTCCTTTGTTTCAAACTAACTTCAAAGTCTTCTTTGCTTACAAAATGATTCCCTGGAATTTGTTCATTTCTTATTTAAAGGAAACAAGTGAAACTATTTGCAGTAGCATTACTAACAAAAGAGAGATAAAACTGGTTTCTCAAGTGCCAAACACACATGTATGCGATAATTTATTGTGTTTTACAGGATCTTCTTGGAAAAAAACATATATATTTATTTCTCATGGCTTAAAGTTCAATCGAATTTTAAAAACAAATTTACGGGGTTTGCCTGTGAAAACAGCTTTTCTCTAACATAACTGTTGGTATTTTATTTTACAAATTTGATGGACTCTTAACTTTTGTATCATTTTAACTATACTATGAAAGCTGATGATTGAATTGTACCATGAAATCATATATGTATTATTTCCGTTTGACTAAAATGACAATAGGCATAATATGTGCACTCTTAACAGAAAGAAGTATATGAAATGAAATGTGAAGGTATATTATTCATTCACAGTTTGAGGAATTCTGTTTTCTTCCTCCTATGCTTGAAATTTGAAAAATTTCCTTGTCTATCACTATGAAGAATCAAGAGTTGATATTTTTAAGGCACCAAATTTTGTAAATTATAGTCTTATCAACCCTCCACCTCTTTTATCTCTTCTCTTTTTCTACAGGTGATTTCTATTCACTGCTTTCCAAGCTGCTAGGAGAAAGGGAAGATGTTGTTCATGTGCACAAATATAATCCTACAGAAAAGGCAGAATCAGAGTCAGACCTGGTAGCTGAGATTGCAAATGTAGTCCAAAAAAAGGATCTTGGTTGGTCTGATGCCAGAGAGGGTGCAGAACGTGAGGAGAGGGGCAATGCTGTTCTTGTCAGAGACAGAATTCACAAATTTCACAGACTAGAATCTAATTTGAGGCCAGCAGAGAGCAGAGTTTTCTCATTACAGCAGCCCCCGCCTGGTGAAAGTACCCGGGAACCAGAACACACAGGAGGTGCGTTTAGGGTTTCTTTTAAGTGTGAAGTGCTCCAATCCACATTAGCAAAATCTGAAGGGAATAAAAATTTGTGGGTGAAAAATTCATCAATGAAAAGGACTTCTTAGACAAAACATTACTCAGATGTAAGATATCAGATACCACCCTTATTGAGGAATTCTTTTTTGGGGTGGGTAGAGTTCCAATTCTACGTGAATTCAGGCCCTATTCCTTAGGTGAATCAGAACTGTAAGGACCAAAAATAGTTGGATCATTTGGGGATATTCGCATATGAAATTCAGGGTAACAAATCAACATTTTCCATTTTGCTCAATGGAAAGAAATTGAAAATTCAAAACCTGACATATAAGTCCCAGTGTATATAGTGCTTATACACTGTATTCTTTAACAGTAATTAAATTCCCCTCAAAGGAATCTTATACTTTCAACATTCTAGACCAAATAATTTGTAAAATGTAACCATTTTATGACTTTGATTTCTCAAGTTCCATCATCAGTTGCTATTTTAATTGAGTATTTATTTCTGAAGGGACCTCCAGTAAGTCAATAACTATCAGATTTATCTTTATTTCTAACCAAGATTGACTTCCATAATTAGAGGACGATACCTTATTCCCTTCAGGTTTCTGTACTGGCAAGCTGTAGATGCCTCATCTTTGTCTTTAATTGTGTTGTGGCCTCTGTGATATTGATTGTGTTTCATGTTACCTGCTAATGTGGAAAGCCAAATAATACAGCATGTGGAGATAATCTCCAAAAAAGTAACGGATATGCATGCATGGCAGCTGTCCATGCGTGGGCTGGAATGGCACAGGCTGCCAGCTTGATGTTTTCAAATTCAGATTTGCAGGAAGCCATAAATTATTCAACACCCAGCTGATTTTTATTTATAATTGAAAAAAATTAGCATACAGTGCCTTTTGCTCACACAGAAGTTTCAAGTATTGTCCTTTGGGATACACCTAATGGTCTCTCTGAGATGTTAACTGGAACTTGGACTTTTAACTTCACATTTAAACAGGTTCAGCCCTGCTCTAACTTATTCTAAATTTGTCTAATAAAACTATATCTCAAGAGGTGGTCCCTGGACCCCCCTTGCCTAAGAATCACATCAGGTCTTTAAGAAAAATTTAGATGACAACTGAATTGTCACCTGTGATGGCACTTGTAAGGTTCAGTGTTAAGATGTGCAGTGTATCATGCCCTGTCCATTCCATAAACACCGAATTTTCTGCTGTATATTGAAGATAGTGAATTTTAACCCAAACAATATGGAATTACAAAAGGCAAAAAGGCTTCTTGGTGAGAATAGGATTCTGTTTCAGAGTGAAATGCTACACGTGTAGCACACTTTTTCCGTAACTGGTCTTTATTATTCTTGGGTTTGAAATGATATCATGGTCATTTAAAAGCATCACAAGTATCAATATAAAAATCAGAATTTGACTTAAGGCATTGTTTTTCTGAAACCTGAAACCTGCTTTCTAAGAAAAAATCCTTAAGATATAGGAAAGACCTTTACTTGCCAAATCTCCTGTACCTTTCAAGGTAATCACAATGGCAGTGCTTGGGAGAAAATGTTTCTCCAGGATTTGGTTTAGAAAATGTTTCTCCAGGATTCAGTTTCCTTTCATCTTATATATACATATGTGAATGCCTGATTTTAATGAATCAAAATAATAGCAAAAATCCTAACTATATAAAGGAAATATACATGTGTTTCTTTTCTGAAATGACTTATTTAATGTTATTTCACTAATGACAAAACTTTAAAGATTAAATGCAAAAAAGCAAAATTCATATTTAGGTAATCTATCTCTAAAAGATCTTTTCCTAATTCTCTTTCACTGTTTATTATTGCACAATTGCAATATCTAACTTTTTATTTGATGTTATATCACTCCTTTAGGTAAGTCAGAGGAAAACAGATCCATTTCCTTCCATTTTGCAGAAAAAAAATAGGAAGTTATTCACATGTAAAGTCCTCATAATATATTGATAGTCTAATTCATGTGTATTCCTCAGGGTATGGGCAAGGGGAATAAGTTTGATGGATAACATTTCATCCTTTCTTGCATGCCCTTTCTTTACTCTAGTCATAGTTGAGAATGGGCCCTAATGATCTGGAGGAATTTTTTCTCTAAGTGCCTAATTTTCTAGAAGGAATTATGCTAACTGTAAAGAAGAAAATAACTTTCCATATGAAATTTTACTAAGACAAAAATATAAGGCTATTGTGTGGCTTGATATTATTTTAGCTCATAGTAATTTCAGATGTCTGAGATACATTATTAGAAGTTAACCTATTTGAATGAGGTCACAAAGTCTGAATTTAAACTTGGACTTTATGACTTCCAATGTGCACTTTCTAGTTCCTTATAATTCAGTAGAGTTGAACTTGATTCCTCAGTGTAGACATAATTCCCTGGAGTTCTAAATACTCACTGCTTAAAAACTGGAGTCTTAGCCAGGCGCGGTGGCGCAGGCCTGTAATCCCAGCATTTGGGAGGCTGAGGCAAGAGGATTGCGAGTTCAAAGCCAGCCTCAGCAACTTAGCAAGGCCCTAAGCAACTCAGTGAGACCCTGTCTCTAAATAAAATACAAAATAGGGCTGGGGATGTGGCTCAGTGGTGGAATGTCCCTGGGTTCAATCCCCAGTACCAAAAAAAAAAAAAACTGGAGTCGTCTACAGGGCCCTATTCTTATGTCCCCAATTCTTGGAACCAGCACAGTCCCAAAGTAGAATTTTAGCAATAGGGCTTTAGACTGCATTGACTGGTTTTCCAGTTGGAACTGCAGTATGGTGATGGATCTCATCCAGCCGACTGACTTATAGTTCAGAGATGCAACTAATGAATCAGCTCAAACATCTGGGTGACTGTATGTGGGAGGCCCAGGAAATATGTGAGAGTTTCAAAAAGAGTGCTGTTTTATGAACCTTTAGTTTGGTGTGGATTCCACTTGCTTCGACAACCTGGCATCTGCCTTAAATATTGGGTTCTCCACATCATTAAAGGTTGGATAACAGTGAGCAGACTGCAAAATGAGCCCAATGGAAAGAGCTTCCAGTTTTACAAGGCAGAGACTAACCTTAGCATTGGTCAGATCAAGATGGTTAAGTATTCTGTTGTCATTGTGTCTCTAAGAGTACAAATATTCACACACAATGCAGCTTACCCCCAAGCAATTCTTCATTTGACCAAGATAAAATCTGGAAACCACTTCAATGAGGTAGTACAACAAATGTAGCAGACTCCAGGCTCTCTACAGGTTTTGAATTCCAGCTATACCATTTACTGTGTGGGCCCTTAGCAAGTTTTTTTTTTGTTTGTTTCACTCTCTAATCTTTAGTTTTTCCATTTGCAAAATGAGGATTATAACAATACAATCCTCATAGGTTTAAAGTGGGGGTCAGATGAGAGCATACATGTAAAGTATTTTGAACAGTGGAAAATATAAAGTATTCAATAGATGTTATGACACTTTACTAATACTTATGATGATTATTGCTACCTTAATGTCATATTGAATTGAGATTCAAAAATTAAATACCAAACTATAAATATTAATTACTTTATCTTAAGCAGCATTTACAAAAGAGATTTTTCTTGCAGTGTATAGGAAAATTTCACACTTTAGTAAGTTGAGGAATTGTTTGTCAGTGTTCTATGATGATGGGAGTTTGTGGTTCTTCCAATCTTTGATCACTTACATTGATCCACCTTGATATTTGCATGTGGCATATGATATACAGTGTAGAAATAATCAATTTGGCCTTCTGGGCAACAAATGCATTCCTTTTTTACACTTCACACAGTTTAATTTCTGCCATTATTATTTTAATACCTATTTTGAGTAGAATTAATTGAATGGAAATAAAATCTTAGCTGTCTTTAAACTAGTTGCTTTCTGGAAATTAGGCTTATTGAACAAGCAATAAAAAACAAGAGATAGCTATTCTAGCTATTCTAGATAGGAAGGCTTTATTACACTACTATTTATTAGCATATGAAAGACTGATTCAGCATATATTGCAAACCTTGGGATGTTATAAACTACATCTGCATTTGTGACACTTCTGATCAGGTAAGAAGACTTGGAAGGTCTATTCTTATGCATTGGACTTCCTCATTAATTCCTATGAAAAACTCCCTTAATTTTAGAGAAAATTCTTGTGTTATACTCAGTTTTATGCTTACCTCTAGGCAAGTCTTACAGAATTCATAGGATAAAATAAGGCATTTTGTTGGTTGAATTTTCATCTCTGAGGAGGAAGCAAACAACTTCATAGCACTTATTTTGAACCAAGCTAAGTGTTTTAGATTCATTAACTCATTTAATCCCCACAACAACTCTCTATATAAACCCTTTTTAGACAGGAAGAAACTGAATCAAAGAAAGGTGCCCAAAGTGCCCCAACTCAGGGAACCAAGAAGCAAAGCCAGGCAGACTCGCTCCTGAGTCTTTTTAATCACTTTGTTATGCTGCATCTCACAAAAATATAAACTATATAGAAAAGGCAGATAGATAATAGATAGGTAGGAAGATTAATTTTTCCAGACATTCCATCATCTCTCTTTACAATTGTAATAACTCTAGATGTAGATTGCCTTTGATCATGCTTTCTCAGTCAGTAGCCAAACTGTTTGACCAACATTAAAATTCCATTTACAATGAAAGAAACTTTAATTCTGAAAATGCTTTTGAGCCCCTGGTTGTATCTCACCTCTCTATCTCTCTTCTCTTCCATTAAGTGAAAAATTATAATTATTTCTTGTTTTCTTTTTGTCTTTGGTATATTTCTTCTATAGTTCTGGTTAATTACAGTTATTGCTGGTACTTCTGATGAGTAACAATCCCTAATCAAAAAAAGCATCATAGATGGGCATGGTGACACACGCTTGTAATCCCAACAGCTCTGGAGTCTGAGGCAGGAGGATTGGGAGTTCAAAGCCAGCCCCACCAATGGTGAGGCACAAAGCAACTAAGTGAGACTCTGTCTCTAAATAAAATGCAAAATAGGGCTGGGAAAATGGCTCAGTGATTGAATGCCCCTGAGTTCAAACCCTAGTACCCTCCCCCCAAAAATAAAAATAAATAAAGCATCTTTTCTTTACTCAGTAAAAATTGACAAGTGTAGGAAAAGTAACCACCACCACATTTCAGTTTTGATTGATATGTTCTAGTAATTTTATTAGGCTCTTTTTCCTTAGGCTTAAATGTGAAAAGCCTTGTTACATTGAAGTTATCATAGTTCTGGGTTTGAAATTATGTTTTTTCAACTTTACCTCTGCTGGTCCTTATGTAACACAGATAAATAAATGCCCTTTCAAATGCTTATTAATAATTTCATGTGAAAGCAGCATTGATCACTAACATTAATCTCTTTCTTGGAAAGGTGTAAAATTCTTTTAGCGATTTATTCATGAAATTTTAATAGTAATATTTAATATTTTTCTAACAGTAGTAGTTATTCTAAATATAAGACAAAATATGAGGCTACACATTTACCTTTATAACGAGTGCAAGGATTCTTCATAGGATAACAAAACATGGTATAAAATTATTATATGTCAGCTGAAAAACAATACCATTTTAAAGTCTTAGGAAGTTTCATTGTTTCGGTTTTTTCATCTTTTGGAAATCACAATGAATTTATATCAAACCTACTAAGATCAATAGCTGACATAAATTTACCTTATTTTTTAAAAAGTATTTTTCTTCTAATAAGTTTTCAAAACAAGATTTTAAAATATAAGTAATCAAGCTTGAAATAATCTTATCATTTGCCATCTGAATTTAAAGTAGCTCACACTTAAGAGACTGGGATTGATGCCCAAGGACATATGTAAGAAATCTGTATTTAATTTCCAAGGTAAAACTGTAAATCTACAGAATTAACTTATTCATGTATCAGATTGTTTCATATATACGTGTATATGTATATATATTTATATATAACTACATATATATGTAGTTTTTTTAGTTGTTGATGGTCCTTTATTTATTTGTATATGGTATTGTTGATGGACTTTTATTTTATTTATTTATTTATTTATTTATTTATGATGTTGAGAATCAAACCCATTGTCTCACACATGTCAGGCAAGCATTCTACCACTGAGCTACAATGCCAGCTCCATGAATTATTTCTTAAAGTCTAAGGAGTAAACAAGACTTTTTAATTTCTCCATGGTTGAAGATGTTAAGTAAAAGACAGAACCCATATATATTTTATGTAATATTTTAGTAAGTATTTGAAATTTTACTTAATTGGAGATTTAAAAATAACCATTCTTGATGGTGGAGTATGAAGTCTGGCTCAAGGCTAAAGTTGTCTTCCTGTCAAAGGAGAAAATAACATAGGATGTTTCCAATACCATTGTAGTATTGTGTGATTCTCAAGTAGTGATGAGCAGGGATGGAAAAAAAGTTGTATTAATTTCATTTTCATCTACATATATCACTTTCCTAAATGACTGAATTGATTTGTGATCATTTATTCTTAAAGGGGGTAACCTTGAATTAACTAACCAAAAAAATTTTTAAAAAACCACAGTGACCCAAAGCATAAACCTCCTGGGCCAGCACTCACAGAGAACATGGACTTAGTTCTCCTTTAGCTATCCTAGAATTTCTGGCCAATAAGGATACCCAGATTCAGCAAATTTTGAGATCTTAGCTAGGTAATCTTAATAAATGTATTTTAAATAAGATTAAATATAGTTTAATAACTTTTCCATACATTTGGTATTAAAAGAATCATGGTGTTAGACCTCACCTTCCTTATGCATCACCTTTACCATACTGAAAGTCTACCAAACTTTGATATTTCAATAAATATGTTCTAGACATTCATACTGCCTTTCTTCCCTAAAAATTTTCCAACCAAAAATGATTCTTTCATATAACAAATCAATGTTTTTATAACTGGAATGATTAGACTCAAAACAATTCACGTGTCAATGCTTTTTGCAGACTTTTCAAGCTCTTAACCAGTCTATAGATATTTGATAGTTTGAAAATTCACAGCCATATTAAAGTTCTTTACATGTTATTTGCAATGTATTTTATGGATATCATTTTTGATCCCAGAACAAAGGACTTTGGGGAACACTGCATATTTTCTTTCAGAATTAGTTTCTCTGCACCTTCATGAGCACCTTAGCACCCAGAACTGGTTGCTGAACCACTGAACAGAAAGATTCCAGGAGCCATGATAAGTGTCTGTGATCTTAAATGAGAGTAATTAACCATTCACATTTTTATTCAGTATCCTCACAGTATCATCAGCTCTGTTCTAGGGATAAACAGAGGCAGTTCAAATGAATTATAAGATTATACGGGTGTGTAAATACTAGTTGACAATATACACAGGTAGAAAGTGGAGCATAGACTCAGTTTAGTGCATTCTTTAGGCCATACTGTGGCCAAGCCCTGTGCAAGACTTGGTGATCAAACACTGACTGAGATGTGATTCCTGCCCTGGAAGAATTCTGCCTAGTTGTAGTGGTTCTAGCATCTGAGAATCTGATGAAAGTAATTAAGTATCTACTTTGTCACCAACTTTGAGATTCATTTGGAGTCCCACCAGAAGTTTCAGCAGTTGGTGAGTGTGTATAACGTGATGGCAACTAAATAGACACACTATAACCAAGCTGAGAATGAGCAAAGTACAAAGTACAACCTAAGCCTCAAGCAACTCCAAACTATTTAAACCATTTTCTTTGGGGAATTATTTATCCATCCATTGAAAAATATGGTGTGTCTGATTATAATTCTCATATTTCTGGAGTAACTTCCAAAAACATAGTTCTAATCATGCTTCCTCATGCTTTAAAACCTTTAGTGTTTCCCAGTTGCCTGTGGCAGCAATTTGCAACCTTTTTCCTATTTTGACGATCAAAGCATGATAGACGATGCCTGCTCTTCATCCACAGCTCCATTCACATTCCTGCTATGCCCCATGTTATTTGCCAATTCAAGCATGCCAGCTCTAACTTTGCCCCAATCTCCTTAACTCAAGAAGACCTATCATAACACACATGAGTGAAAATGACATCCTCATGAGCTCAGGTGTATTTCAAAAGTAAAGTGTTCCCCAACTCTGTGCTTTAATGCTACTTATAATGTACTTGCAGTATGCCTTAAGAAGAATCATAACATAGGTCAGAACACCACAGCTGAAAACTATACTCTGATAGTTAAATCCTCTTCTCTTGGTGTAGTACATAATATGATGTATTCTCTTGTCTGATTTTAAAGCAGATCTCAGAGTTGGCTTATTGTGCCCCATGCCCCCCAGAACCACCAGAAACAAACAGTATTCCTCTCCAGGTTTCTAAGCATTTTGAAACACATTCTGAAATTATAAACATCCTATCTTGTTCTGAGTGGACTATTCTTTGCCCTCTTCTATACTCAGCAAGCTCCACCCCACTTACCTTTCAGTGCCCACACCAATATTGCTCCTCTGGGAGATCTCCTGAGTAGACCTTCACCCCACACCAGTCCAGCCCAAACTTCAGTCAGAAGTGTAGACGGAGGCCTGTCTTCCTGCACTGTATGTTATAAATATTTGGTTCTCAGTGTGTCCTATTACATTCCCATCCCTTTTTTTTTTTTTTTTTCAGTGCTGGGGATTGAACCCAGGGCCTTGTGCTTGCAAGGCAAGCACCCTACCAACTGAGCTATATCCCCAGCCCCCCCATTTTAAAAATATCTCTATTATATCTTTTTATTCATCAAAGCCAAAAAACGCATTTTATTTCTTTGTTTCCTGAGTGATATAATGCCCTATAGAAGAAGAAAATATTTGTTGAAGATGCTTCAACAAATTATGCTGTTTTGTTAATTTATATTATAGAAAAAAATAAATGTGAAAGATAAAAATGTTTTGAGTACAAAAGGTACTTTTTATATATTTGGCAGAATTGTTTTTAAAGTGCTCTTCTCACCTTGGCATCCTCTCAAGTTTTCAGGATCCAGTCATACAAGCCCTGAGCTTCCCTTCTTTCATCAGTCTTTTTTAATAACTGTTTTTGAGGATTTCGCTACATGTTGCCACATCCTTCAGAGGGTGGGAAGGAGAAATGAGACTGGAATTGTTACTTTTCATCAACTCTAGTGAAGCATTTGAGAGGGAAAGAAAGATTGACACTGGTACAATAGCATTCTCAGTTACGTTCATAATTATATATCCTCAGTTAGCATACAAATACTGTACATTGTACCTGTTTATTCATGAGTATGTTTATAAATCGGACTAACACAAATGAACCCTGGTCTTCTGTGAGGATAAATGTTCTGTGATCAGAAATGAAAATAACTTGGAAATAATTCACTCCCAATGTTTTTTTTTTTTTCCCCCATTTCTCTTGTGTTAGACGACAATGAAATATAGACAGGCAAAGAGAGTGTCCCATTTTTATAGGAACACTAAAGCTAGGGAAAATGAGATTCATATCTTATGTGTTCCTTATACAAGGGATAATCAATAAATGGTTTGTTATGGATACTATTGTATCTTGAACATCCAGAATTTACTCGGAAGAGAGAAGGGTGAGAGAAGAGGGTGGAGTGACAGACTTATTGCCCATTCTTGCTATTTATTTACAACATTTAACAGGTTTATATTAAAACAGTGCCATCTAGTTGCGATAGTTTTTGAAGATACCAATTTAAAGTAAAAATCGCATCAATAGGGTAGCAGTTTCAAATTGTTAGACAGGCATCTTACTTTCAAGAAAGAGAGAGCAGACAACTTCAAGACAACTTCACAGTCAACAAATGGTTTTATTTCATAGCACAAGAAGCTACTTAGCATGTGCATGTGGTATAATTTTTGTAGAGCACGGCTTGATAATTTCTTTGCATCTAGTGACACTAATGCATGAGCTTCTTATACCCATTGTGAATATTTGTGAAGTTATCCTAGTTTTGTTTTTACACTAAATGTATGGGTTTATCTTTTAGATTTCCATGTAGAGGAGGCACTGGATTGGCCTGGAGTTTATCTGTTGCCAGGCCAGGTTTCTGGGGTGGCTCTGGATCCTGAGAATAACCTGGTGATTTTCCACCGAGGAGACCATGTCTGGGATGGAAAGTAAGTAAGATTTTTCCTTCAATGAAAATAAAAATGCAGAAGAGTGTATATCATTTTTATTAAAGTAAGAATGATAATGAGAAGACTATTATGTTGCTTTTTCATTTTGATTTTGGGGAGGGGGAGAAACACTATACCAAAAATATCTGGTGTATCCATCTGGAGACATGCAAAAACTGAATGGCTCTCCTTATCTGATATTAGTAGTCAGTGATAAGTTTTTCAGGATTTATTATTAACAGATAATATGACAAGTGAATTGCAATATGTCTTTGATTATTTCTTCCCCTCATTCTCTAATTCCAAAATCCAGCAATATAGTTGAATGTATGCTTTATATTTACACATAATCCTACATATTCTGACCGTGATTTTTATGAGAAAAATGTTTATTCTTTTAATGTATTACTGTGATCATTACCAGAGAAGAAATCTTATGCATTTTAAAAACAGAGTGGTCTCACCCACTAGTTTATGGAAAGAAGGCAATACCATCTTCCTTCTCCTTGAAATTACCTCCCCTTCCCAAGGGGAAAATATTAAAAGTAGTCCATTCTGTACTTACTGAAACATTTCAAGACTTCAAAGAAGCTAATCATGATAAACGACCATCTAAGGAAGGTTACTGGTACATTTCCTGTCCTAATGCAAAACCAGTCTGATGCCATTGGGTCTGTCCATCATTCTATGGCTCACATAGCAATTAACCTTCTGGATACTGTTGTTGGAGCAGTTTGGCCACTGCGTGTGTGTAGACAGTACCTTGGCCTTTACATTTTGATATAGATGATTTTTTTTTTTACTGAAATTTGCTTTTTAAATGAGCATCAAAGATTTAAAAAAAGAAAAAAAACTACGACTGTCTAATTTCCCTGCTTTTTCCTCTGGGTTACCCTTTCATTCTGCTTTCTACTACCTTCTCAGAGGAATTTTTACTGAAAATGTCCAACACTTATTGAATGCTTACTATTTTCCTTCTAGTTTTACAAATGTTTACATAAATTTCCTCCTAACAGGCTCTGTTATCACTCATTTTCCAGATAAAAGATCACGTATTTTCCCAGTGTCACATTAGCAAGTGGGAGAGCCTGGCTTCAGGTCCTTTACATCTCTCTTGAGTGGGCCCACTTAACCACTTGGCAATACTGCACTTAATAGGTTTATAAGCACACTCACCTGATTGAATTTTGAAAACTTTGCTCCAAAATTTAACATGTTATTTTAATTATCCTTATTCACTTATTTCATTACAAGTTTACATTTGAAGGTAAAATTTCAAATATCTTATTAATTTATTCTAACCATTCTTCTCCTTTCATACTTCAAAATGCATGGTCTCATTTGGAAGACTGATGATCTACATATATAGTTCAGTTTTTTCCATTTTCAGAAATGCTGATCAAATTTATGTTAAACTCACTCTGTTACATATACGTATATGCAGTTTTCTTTATGCAGTTGAAGATGGAATTTGGACATCATTTCAAAACAGATTGGTAACTGTTACTGTTTAATTGTCCTGTTTGTCACACTTGCAAGTGGAATCTGAGAAAGGGATCGCTTCAGAGTTCAAAGCAAACAATCAAACTTAAAATTCCCATTCATACATCTGTTACATCATCTTAGTTGTTATTGAACATCTAATGGTATTTTAACAAGTGCTTTTAAAAGCAAACTATTACTATTCACTGTGTTGTATTCGTCATTTTAATGAATATTGCTATGTTTTTTGCATGGATTTCCAGCCACATTTTACCAGACAAGAAAATTACAGCCTCATTTTCTCCCATTGATACTGTTTCAGCTGGCTAAAACTAAATTGGACAAAATCCAAGTTTCCATTTTAACATGATATTCATTCCAAGTAAACAGCAGAAGCTGGAATAGTTCAATAGAAAAAGGGATCCGTAAAGCCCAGCTTGGGGTAGGAGATGACACACAACTATGAAAAAGAGCCATATAAGAGCATTTTCTGTGGCTGATATGGCAGTTCTAGCTGAAGCACTGAATGTTTCCTGGCATCCAGTTTTCATCTCGATAACCAGTGTCATGTAGATATTGATTTCCATTTCATTGCCAAAGTCCTGGTGTGTTCACTTTGGCAAATGGCATCAACCAACAGGTACTGTTGAAAATACAGTACTTTAGAGTGAACTGCTGATTTTATTCATCAAATCTGTTTTTTCTTTCTACTTCATCTTTATTTGGCAGATGTGAGAACACTCATTATCGCTCATTCTCTTTGTCTTTCTGGTATTATTGCCAGTTGACCTCTAGCTATCTTTGAAATCCATGGTTTAAGAAAATTCTTTTCCAGCCCTCAGATTTCTCCCTCCAATCCACTCCCTGCGCTATTATTCATGAAGAGAATTGAAAGTAGATTACTCTGTAATTATTTATTTAAGAAAATAAACTTGAATTTGTTCAAAGAAAAAATTAGATTTGACTCTGTTCTTTTAGTGACCATCCTATTTATCTATCTCTAACACTGTATAAATATATATTACTCTGTATAAATTAGAATACATAGTTTTCCTCCATTAAAAATCCAAGGATTGTGTGAAGAAGAAGATAGCGACTTCCAGTAGAATATAATGTGTTAATGAAAGGCAATGGAAATTAAAGATTAGATGGAAATCGTTTTCTTGTTTCTACACTGTTTGGACAGAGTAGTGAGAAATCCTATATTGATTTTCCTTAGAATCTTTCCTATCCTATCTCTTAAGTTCAGAAAATTTTAAGTTCCGTAAGGTGATAGCTTGCTCTGAATCAAACCTAAGCACTTTATATCCCATAGTTCTTAGGAGATGAACATTTTTTTTTTTTATGAATCAGACAGTGGTTGGAGTTAATAATCCCTAATTAATATTTAGTACCCTCAATTCCTTTGATACCATTGCATCAACTATTTTATAAGTACTATTACTCTTCATTACTATCTGAGAGCCCTGATCAGCTCTTATTCTTCTACTTAACCTTGCTAAATGAGCATAGCAACTAAAGTAATATTATTAATAATAATAAACCACTTAACCTCCTGAAAAATGATTGCCACTTCCTTCATCAATCTGATTCCCATTTTCCTCCCATATGTACCCAACTCCAATATGGCTACTCCAGGAAGCTTCTTCTAGCAAAAGTAGGAAATGCCTATTGCCAGGAGGGAGTAATGAAATTTTAAACAGCCTCTTGTCTGCCCTGATGTTAGGGCCGCATGGCAGCTCCAGCTCTTTAATCTTTAAATGCCTCTCAGCAGGAGCTGTATAACACTTGTCTCAGTAACAGCTGTTCCTGGGTCTCTTTATTAAAATCACCAACGTAATCAAAGGCTTGCATCTTGGCCTTTCTTTCTTGTATCTCTACTGTGGTTGGGTTGTGCCACATGGAATCCATGTTATGCATCCACTTAACTGAACTACAAGCCTTGCCACAAGTTTTAGGTATTTAAAATTTTGTTCTTTTGTATCATTTATTATTTATTCAAAGGAGTTTGGAAGGGATCTTAGAACTTGAGTTGCTTCAGATTCTGTTACCAGTAGGAAAGAAAACCCTACACAAACTAGTTTAGGGAAAAAGAAGATTTTTTCGTTTGCGTAAGTGAAAATTTCAAGGAACATGGTAACCCAAACATCCCCAGGATCCATTTTTCAGTTCATTTTCTCCTGGTTGGCTCCATTTCCAGGTTGATTAATGTTGTTCTTCCTCTCCCCTCACAGCTTCATAATCACATAATTTCTCTAGTCTTGAAAAAGAGAGAGTCTACATCCTTGATAGGTGAACAGAAAAGTCAAGGTTGAGTCTGTAGCATTCCTTGGTCTGATAAATCTCTTCCATACTTAAACCAATTATTGTGGATGGAAAATTGAAATCCACTCTTTGACTTAGCCTTATTTATTATACTCCTTGAATCTGAGAGTATAGTCAATATTATCTAAAGCAAATGGGCTGAGATTAGGGCACCCAAAGAATGTTGGGTCAACCAAAGAAAGGTTGAGGTGTCATTAACACAAAACAGGGCAGTGAACACTGAGCACCCTCAACAGGAAATGTCTGCCAGAGAGTTCATCTCCAGTCTCCCACTTAACGCATCCATATTTTTCTATAACATCTTCAATATGTGTTCTATGCTTGAATATTTTCAGTACCAAGAAATTCCCTAGATATGGACATGTATCTCTGCTGTGGTTGGGTTGTGCTATGCATAACTCATGTTGCATACCTATTTAAATAAACTATGAGCCTTGCCCCTAATTTTTAGGTGTTACATAATTATGAGATCCATCTAGATATTATGAAGTTCTTCACTGTGTTACACTTAACTCTGAGTTCTCCCTCATGGCAATAATTCAGATAGATTTACTCCCCTCTTGTCCATGTAAAATATTCGAATTTTCAAAGAACATGTATCTTCTGTACATTTAATATTCCCCAGGTCTGCAACCAATATTCATGCAAACATGATTACTTTCATTTGAAGGCACTTTGGTTTCTCAGGGTTTTAATGTGTTTGGTCTAGAACTAGCCACAATACCTCATACCTTTTTTTTTTTTTTTTTTTTGTGCTTAATTTTTTTTTTTTTTTTTTTGGAACCAGGGATTGAACCCAGGGACACTCAGCCACTGAGCCACATCCCCAGCCCTATTTTGTATTTTATTAGAGACAGGGTCTCACTGAGTTGCTAAGGGCCTCGCTGAGTTGCTGAGGCTGGCTTTGAACTCGCGATCCTCCTGACTCAATCTCCCAAATCGCTTGGATTACAGGCGTGCGCCACCGCGCCCGGCTTAATACCTCATACCTTTTATCTGTCAGAGATGCTGTAATTACTTTCTTTAATGTGGATTCTAGATATCTATTAGTATAAAATGGTTGTATTTGTTGCTTTATGTTGAATTTGTAATCTACTAAGATCTTTAAACATTTAATAAAATTGTGATGACATTTTAGCAGAAATTTATACAGTTTTTAAAAGATCAAATTCAAGACTTCATCCTAATTATCCTTCACTTTATTAGACTTAGCATTTTTTTCAATTATACAGATATTATTTTAATCCTCATTAACAAGGAGGTAAGCTATTCCTTTCAGCCTTGTGGTAAGTATGTTTGATAAGCATGTCTTTCATGTCTGTATAGGTCTTGTTTATAAAATATGAATACCGGAAAGGTTGATTTTGCAAGTTTTGTTCATAGAGAATTATAGTCACAAACTATCTCTTCATTAATGCTCTGTGGATATTGCCTTAATCTGTTGTTATAAATCTGTTTTCTTCTTAACTTGGAGAAAAAATTAATTCAAGATTTTCCTCACTTGTTTTCTGGATCCTTATTAAGATACCTGTCTGGGGTTCTGTTTCTCCATCTACAATTGCTTTAGCACCTTAAGAAAAAATTTTTATGCTGTGAATTAAACCCAGAAGTCCTCAGACACTTCTAGGCAAGCACACAGCCACTAAGCTCTCCATTTCCAGCCCTCACACCGTAAGGTTTAATTGGGCCTAGACAACAGAAATCAAAGTGACTGAATGGCACTTCCAATCTTCATATCTCAATGAAACAGTTCTACAAAAGGAATGTTTACATATTCTACCCTTTTCTTTCATGATCCAATTTCTTACTTTACCAACCTTTTTTTTTTCCAGTTTTATGCCACTTTCTCTAATTCTTCTTTATTTGACTCTTCCATCTCTTCTGAATGTATGCATTGAATTCAAATCTGGGAGGTTTTCCAGTCGAATAAAGTCAATTCTAGCAAAAGAAAAAACATTTATTTTTAGAAACAGGAGAGGTAGATTTGAATTTTGTTTACAGTTTTCAATTTTTGAGATTTTATTAAGATGTTTGAACTCCCTGATTCTCCGTTTCCTTGTCTAGAAAAACAAGTTTTCAATAATTGTCTCATACTGTTGAATGACAAAATGCACTTTGTTAGCAACTTGTACCTAGTGGTCTTACTGACTGAACCGAATCCAGAGAGCAGGTGCCACAGATCTATTTTTTCTTCTCTTTAATGCAATTTGGGGTGTTTTGAGTTCTAGGATCATCAGGGCACTAAATAGTCAGTCATAGGTTTCTTTGCCCTCCTCTCTTCCTCATCATGGGAACGTGTAAATATTCAGGAGTAGCTGTGTTTAACATAATATTAAGTTATTTTCCATTTAGTCTCTGTCCTTTGTATGATGTGTCTTTGCTTCCTAACAACAACGGTATATTTTCACCTATTTTCTCACATAAAAACCTATGGTTCTTTCTCTAGCTTCTTTAATTCATATAATTACATTATATATTATTTAATAACATTATATTTCCCTTCTTTCTTCACTTGCTATTATTTATTTTGCATTCCCTTAATTTTGATGAATAGCACAGAAGCTTATATTCTCCTTAGTCTAGCTCTTTTTGTATGTGTGAATATAGCAAAGCATTTCTTCTCAGCCTTATCTAAACTGTTTGATTAGCTGCTAATGTGCAAAATCATTAATGGGGAATTCAAACTGCTAAAATAAAGAACAGATGAATTCCAGCCCATAGGCTTCAGTTCAGTCTTTTCAGTTGAGTGCTTTTTCAGAGAAGCAAACAAAAAATCATCAGTGCTCCTGGCACTGTGTGAATTGTGCAGGGTATTATTATATCCTGTAAAAAGTTAAATGTGGTTGAAATAAAGACCTCTCTGCTGCTTATAATGTGGGGTAGCTGCTTTAGAACACTAAATAGGCAGTTTGCTATAGCAACGGTGTATCCAGCTCCATAATCTGACATGCATTTGTGAACTGTTCAAGGGTTAGCTTTCTTTGATTTACAAGAGAGTTTATAAACTATTTTATTTGGCAGCTTGTGTGTGTGTGTGTGTGTGTGTGTGTGTGTGTGGTTTTCTCATTTAAGGAAAAAAGTCCATTTCTTTTATTATTTGCCCTATGTAACACCAGGGAGCAGCTGTTCATTCCATGAAACTCAAGACATCCCAAGTGAAAGGATTAGGACTGGACACCCAATCAATTGAGTGATTTAATGTCCCTTGATGCTGTCAGTTTAAACATATAGACATCTGTTAAAGGGTGTCAACAAAGATTTTAAATGAAGCAGTCAGTCCCTCTTGAGTTGTGGTTAACTCCTTTAAACCTACATTCTTCCTAAGCATTCTTTATTTTTCTTATCTGTTTTTATGACTAAAACAAATTAACATTTAAACTGCTGTTAATATAAGTAGACCATCTTATCTTAGAATTTTGTTTTGTTATGTTTAATTTCCTCTGTGTTATTTTTTTCTTGGTTTGAAGAATTGTTGTTACAATGAACAGATTCCCCAATTAATAAGTTCAAGAACTAGTCTAATCAATGAGATCCTTGGTGGATATAGGGGAAGTATAGTAGTAATGTGTATAAGAAATTATAAAGGTTTGGAAAACTGGCTAGTGTTAATACATAAAATGCCTTTGTTTACACACAAATGTCACTAGTGTACTTTGTGGTAGCTAATGAAACAAATAATTAGGTAAAATTTTAGTTGTTACATTATAATAAGGTACTGGAAAATATACCTTGATAAATTGAGAAAGCAGATATTTTCTGCTGTCCAATTTGTGATGATCAAAATCTGATTTATTTACTGTCTTATCTAGTTTTGTTACTTATTTTCTTTCAGTTACTTCACTTGCTATTTCACAATTTACTGTTACATCACCAAAAAAGTAGGAAATGAAATAAAAGTAGATAATCCTCAAATTACTTACTTGTACTGTTTATTACACTACCAGAAACTTGAAGTCTCTAGATTTTAAGTGTAGAGGCCCACACACAAATTGTGTTTGTGACAGCAAACCATAAATTACTTGATGTATTTTTTCTACATTTGTGAGCAGTGCAGAATAGTCCCATTGATAAAGGATGTACTTCACTTACCTATTCATCAGCTACAACATTTTCATTTGACCTGACTAGAACAGAACTGTGGATCTGGATTATTTATCTTTCTTCCTTAACACAGCTTTTTTTCTTGGAAGCCAAGCCCAATGTTTCAGATCCATGACTCTGAGCTTACATGACTGCCTGGGAATAATATTTATATTTTGAAATATTTGAGTGTCTGGAGAAATAAGCTGGAGCTATACGAAATGGTTTACGTTATAGAAGTTCAGTGTATCCTCCTGAGGGGGGAAATCTCCTTTTTATTTTTCCCCCCATCAATATATTATAGAAATGTTTTTCATAAAAAAAAGAATGACCAGAGATTTAGATCTGATGGTGAATATTTAAATGACTAACAAGACATAGAAAGGGGGAAGTTATCATACACAATTATTGCAACCCATTCTTGGAGTAAACCAGGAGCAAGTAAATATATCAGGCTTCCTGCATGGCTCATCACTGTGTAGAGAAGAGAAAATGTGGAGTTAGGTGTGCTGAGGTCTTATATACTGCAGTCTTATGAAGATATATAATAGGGTATTGAACTGCTGCCATTATTAGCTGTCAGTGATGAGTCAGAACACTATCTACATACAAACTGAATAGCACTTGCAAGAATCGTGAAGACTTAGTAACTTTCCGCATTACTAAATCCTAGGTAATGGTAGAGAAAAGAAATGTGCTATTATATTCCATGCTCAAGCAAATGAACTGTAAAAATAAATGGAAATATTAGGAAATAAAAAGGGGAATGGTAAATCTAAATATGATCAGTAGATTTTGTCTGTATCAGTGACCTAGTTGTGACATTTCATATACTTTTACAAAATACTACCATTGGAGGAAACTATATAAAGTATACAGAGAAGATTTGTGTCATTTTTACAGCTCTATGTGAATCTACAGTTATCTCAAATTTTTCCTTTTAAAAAAACCCGGAAAGGTATTAACTTCTAATAGCCAGAGAAAGTATCATTTTCAAATTATTTATTTGATTATGGTTACTTGCAAGCACATAACTCATGAGGAATCATGAGGAATATAAAATGAATCTTAAAAAACATAATGAATAAGGAGACTTCATCCTGTTACATACACATGGCTGAGAAACTTAGAGCATGCTGTTTTGATGTGCTGAGCTTTAGTTTTCCAATAACACAGTCAAGTAGGAAGAAAAAGATCATTAATGGTTGAATCCAGTACCTTTATTTCCTTAATGAATAATTATAATGTTTTAAGTAAAAAAAATTCACATTGAAAGTACTTTCAGATTATAAGATAAATTTCTTGGTGTTCACAATATCAACCATTAATGACTGCATGTTTGCCCTTTGCCACTCTCACATGATTTAATAATAACCTTGTGTATTCTTATACATCTAACAAAATTACACATTTCACTATATTAATGATCCTGTGAACATCTTATATCTGTTTTGTTAGTGATGCTACTTCCATTTCATTAATTTATGTATTATGTATTTTTTAGATACTGCTGTGTGGTTTTAACTGCACATAATAGCATATGTAAACAGTTTTACTTAAGTTTTAGGTTGACAAAGCTGAATCAATATTTTGTGTTCAATTGAATGCATCATTAATAAGAACTACTTCAGGGACTTACTATCTTTCAAGAATAAGATACACAAAAGACTGTAACAGTCAAGAAGCTCAGATAATGATGTGATGAATATTTTTAATGGCAAAGGAAAGTCATATGCAAAATTTTTGTTCTATTGGGACTCCACATAAATCCTATAAAAATATCAGCTAACTAATCAATGGATATATGACAGATGTGAGCAGTCTGTCACCTTCCCAAACTACAAATATGTCTCAGTAGATATTCAGTGTTATTCAGATTGTTCTTTTGTTTATTCCGTAGAACTACAAAATATCAATAATTTTTTCCACAGCATTTCCCAATACTCAATGGAATTTCTATTTTACAGAAATATTTATTGATCATCCATTGACTTCCTCTGGCTGAAATATATATATTCACACACACGTTTATGTACATATCTATGTGATGTTACAATACTTTGTTTTAAAAATATAAGTGGTTCTCTTGGTGTTTTATGCTTTTACCTTCATATCACATAGGCTTAGATTAGTAGACTTTGTCATTTGTCCCATGGACATATACAGTTGTTCTCTTTTGTTTTATTTTTCATGGCTTTAGTTACATATATCCAAAAATATTACATAGAATATTCCAGAAATAAACAATTAATAAATTTTAAATTACATAGTATTCTGAGAAGCCTGATGAATTATCCCTCTGTCCTTCCAAATGTGAACCATCCCTCTCTCCATCATAGCTATGTAGATCTGCTACCTGTCAATAGTCACTTAGTAGATGTCTTGGTTATCAGGCTGACCATGAAGGTATCACTGTGCTTGTGTTAAGCTAACCCTTCTCTTATTTCATAATGGCCCTAAAGCTCAAGAATAGTTGTTTTAGTCAGCTCTTTTTTTTTTTTTCTTACTGCTGTGACTAAAAGACCCAACAAGAACTTTAGAGGAAGAAAAGTTTATTTGGGAGCTCACAGTTTCAGAGATCTCAATCCACAGATAGCCAACTTCATTCTTTGGGGCTCGAGGGGCTGAACATCATAGTGGAAAAGTGTGGCAGAGGGAAGTGGCTCACATGATGATCAGAAAGCAGAGAGAGAGTCCACTTGCCAGATATAAATATATACTCTAAAGGCTCTCCCCCAGGAAACCACTCCTCCAGCCACCCCTACCTGCCTTCAGCTATCAGTTATTCCCATCAGTGAATTAATTCACTAATTGTGTTAAGAGTCTCATAACCCAATCATTTTTCCTCTAAACCTTCGGTATTGTCTCACATATGAGCTTTTGGGGACACCTCACATCCAAACCATAACAGTAGTTATTTTGGTAATTTTATTGCAATATATTATTATATTTTGCTTTATTGTTAGTTATTTTTGTTAATTTTTCACTGTAACTAATTTATGGAAAATTTTATCATAGATATGTATATATAGGGAAAAGCATAATAAATATAGGGCTTGGTATTATCTTTAGTTTCAGTCATCCACTAGAGTCTTAGGTTTCTCTCAAGAATAAGGACAGACTACTATAATTTCCCAAACAGGCATTGAAATAAGTACAATGTCAATTGTACTTCAATTACAATTGTCAATTGAAGAAAATATACTACTCGCAATTTAGATAGAAATGTAAACTTAAAACATATACATATGGACATGTATGTTCATAAATTTTATAACACAGAAGCTGTTGACTTAAAAAGCAGAAATTGATACTTTCATCTTGTTTTTAAATTAATTATTCCATAGTAAAGCTGTTGTATTATATAGAAAGTTTTCTGTTACTAAGCATATTTTTGTTTAAGAATAAATTGTTTTGATTTTTAAACATATTTTAATATTCTGTTTATATCCTTGTAATGTGTCCACACGTACCTATAGCAAGGACCAAAACACATTTTTATCAATCTCCCTCCTACTATTATTATCATTACAGAAAAAGAAAATAAGTTACACTTTGTTTTGCAATTTGAAAAGACTATTTAATTATTAAATTTGGACATATTTTTAAAAATTCAGTTATTTTAACAGTTCTCGATGAGTGTTTCTTAAACTCTACCAGGGTCTTGTTAAAGTACAGATTCAGGTCTGGAGGATCTGAGACTGAATTTCCCCTGCAAAACCCATGCCACACAGCTCCATTGACCACCCTAAATAGCTAAAGGTATATGTCATAACACAAGAGACCAAGAATGAAGTCAGTTGCATCTCTTTGGGTCTCTTGAGAATCTCAAGTGAATAGTCTGCATTTCTCAAGTTCACTTGAGTTTCTGGTTGTTTATTTCCATTCTAATGTATTTTGTTTAGCTCTTTTGACAGCACATTTGTTTACCAACAAAGAGGACTTGGACCAATTGAAGAAGACACCATTCTTGTCATAGATCCAAATAATGCTGAAGTACTCCATTCTAGTGGAAAAAATCTGTGAGTTAAATGGCATATGTTGTTATTAGTGCTTGTACTATATGCAGTGTAGAAAATTTACCATTGGATCTTGAAAAAGTGCTTTGTACAACTGCCCTTAAGAAGTAGGAGACTAATTGGGCCATTCCATCTTTCATTTTCTCAACAGGTGGTTCTAAACCTTGACCGATTATTAGAATCATCTGAGAAGCTTCTCAAAATTATTCTTTTGAGAAATCTGTATTCTAGTCCTTTGCCCATTTCAAAATTGATAAGAATGAATTTCAAATATCATCACCACAAAAAATATTTGAGGTGATGGATATCTTAATTAGCTTTATGTAATCATGGCATATTATTATTATTATTATTATTATTATTATTATTAGGTATTGGATATTGAACCCAGGGGCACTGAACCACTGAGTTATATCTCCAGTCCTTCTTATTTTTTGTTTTGAAACAGGGTCCAAGTTGCATGGTCTGGCCTTGAATTTGTGATCCTCCTACCTCAAACTCCTGAGTAGTTGAGGTTGCAGGAGTGCATCACCACCCCTGGCTAATTGTTGTACATTGTACATATATATCATTATGTCATAATGTATGCCATAAATATATACAATGGTAATGTGTAAATTTGAAACTTTAAAAAAAAATTTAAACCACTGATATACATGGTTAGAGAAGTAAGTTGCTGGTCAGCTAGATTTGATGGTAAAAGAAAATCCTTCAGCAGAAAATTTACGTATTAAATGCATCAAGTAATCAGTGATAAGAAAAAAAAGCCTCTCTATTATCTTAATGTGAAGACTAAACAAATATCATTTTTAGCTTTCCTTAGCATGCATGTATAATTTGGCTCTGAATGCCACTCATTATTTGGTCTTATTCCTCGATGGCATTTGGCAGCCAAAAATTTTTGGCTGATATTCATGGTTACTGAAAGAAAGGGACACCTGCTTAGAATCTCCTCAACCATTGTAACCTGGCAGCTTCAGGAACTACACCCGACTCCATCTACTTAGGCACAGGGAAGGCCAACTCTTTTAAAAGGCAGCAAGCAACTGCTTTGAATGCAGCTGCTTGTGGAGATGGCAATAATGAGATTCAGAATTTTCTATAGTGTTCTCAGATGATGAGTCAGAGGCCAGATTCTTATACCAGCTCTACCATTCTGTGTTTGAACCTGTCTCTTTGGAGCTGTATCCATTAATCAGAGGCATCTTTATCCCAGAAAGGAATTAAGAGGGAAGGTGGAACAACTGCTGCAAAATCAACTTGGCCAGCAGTACGGTGTTGGAATTAAAAGCAAATCATGATCCTCATTTCCTATAGCCAAAACGGTGATCCAATTCAGTTAATTAGTTGAGATCAGAGTGTTACCATCTTGACCCATGGAGGCATGGGCCAGGGTGGAAGCTGGACACTGGTGCCCACACCAGGAGGCTCAAAGCTGATAGATAAGGCTTATGGATTGTCAGATGTCCTTTGACCAGAACCACCTTAACATATTTTCTCTGTATTGATTAACTCTGTCCATGTTCCTTAAACCTGCAGGCCTCTGTCCACATTCAAGTATAGTTCTTACTCAAGTCACCCAGATTGATTAGCTAAGTAGATTAATCTTCTCAAATGGTTTCTAGCTCACCACTTCACTTGGTCTGGATGATCACAGCCCTTCTGAAAGTTGTTTTCTTTGTGTTTTATTGTTTTGGACACTCTAAAAAACTTTAGAGTCATATTTTTACTATTTCATATGAATATACTTTTGCAGTATATTTTAGCTGTTCATTCTATGAAAATCCATTAATATTTCTCTAGACATTTTGTTTTATACATATTTCTAAAATGTTAAATTTATTCTCTTAAAATTTTTTTAAAACTTGATTTTGTGTTGTTTACTTCAATATAACATACTGTATAATATTTATAGTTTTTATATAAGCTTCATTTATATAGATTTTCATATGATTGATTAAATGCTGCTTAAGCTTTGTCATAAGGAGGCCTGTATTATGACTTTATTATTATGTTCATTTTCTATAATAATATAAGTATACATTTATTAACTTAAAATGTATATAGCTTTAATGGATTAATTAGAAAGGTTAATTAGAAACAAACTGCTCTCATGTATACTTAGGGAATAAATATATAATTAAGACTATAATTTTTATTTTGCAGGTTTTACTTGCCACACGGCTTGAGTATAGACAAAGATGGAAATTATTGGGTCACAGATGTGGCTCTCCATCAGGTAATCTCTCCCTTGAGTGGTATTCAAATAGAAGATAACAGGGTTAAACTTTGGAAAGGCTCTGAAGTTATCTAGGTCTTTTTCTGTGACTCAGTAACTTTATAACAAGAAATGGAACAACCATGTCCTACTCAGTTTGGCTTGCAATTACAGAGTACCATAGACTCAGTGCCTTATAAACAACAGAAATATATATCTCACAGATCCTGGAGTCTGAAAGTCTGAAATCAGGGTGACAGCATGGTCAGGATCTGGTGCAGGCTCTCTTCGGGGTTGTGGACTGTCAACTTGTCATTGTATCCTTACATAGTGGAGAGGGAGAAAGAAAGAAAGCTCTTTTGTCTCTTCTAGCAAGGGCACTAATCCTGTTCACCAGGGCTTCACCCTTTTGACCTAATCACTTCCCAAAGGACTCATTTCCTAATATCATCACATTGAGGCTTAGGATTTTAACGTATGAATTTAGGAGACACACATTCAGTCCTTATCAATCCACACAGAAATTTTTTTCTAGCACTTTATGCAAGGAAAAAGTATACGTATTTTATCAAGATGCTCTTCCATTTTGGGTTGGATGATTGCTTAAGGGCAGTTGTGGAGCTTCATTAGAACATCAGTGTGGGCCCTCTCAGCTTCCTCCTTGGCTTTCTATGTTTAATTTTATTTCCTGTATCCTTGAGTTTTATTTCTATTTCTTGTTCTTATTTCTGTCATTTGTGTTTTACCACCTTTATCTTTTATAAATTGAGGCAAGGGTGCTAGTAAATAGATATTTATCAGTAAAAATAAACATTTTGTCCTTTTTTAGAGAAGTTATACTTCAATTACAGAAAATCTTAAGGTCTTTCACCCCAGAAGATAAGTTTAATGTATGTGGCAAAGAAGTGGGAAAATCGGGGCCAGGGGGTGGGGGGACTAGGATTCAGAAGATTTCATTAAGAGTCATTAAGTTGTTCTCTCAACGGTCTTCAACATTCATCAGTAAACCTTTATTGCTGTTGTATTATCTGTAGATCATGTAATGTTAGCTAAGGAAAGAGAAGAAGGAAGCACAGTGGGGGCAGAATAGCCTTTCCACAAACTGGTTTCTATTTGCTCTTTATTTACTGGATGACCTTGAGCAAATCATTTCATCTCAGCAGGCCTATTTCTGAGATGAAGGAATCAGATCAGGTGATTTTTAAGGTCCTGTTCAGTTACAAAAAGTACCTTCTTTTAAGTCATTCTGTGGGAGTTAATTCTCTAATTGCTTGTGCAAATGGTCTTAGTTATTTAGGTATGCGTCAATAATAATCATAAAAGTAGGTAAAGCTTCTGCTCATGTTTTAAAAGGTATTCAAACTGAATCCAAACAGTAATGAAGGCCCTCTCTTAGTCTTGGGAAGGAGCATGCAACCAGGAAGTGACCAAAATCACTTCTGCCAGCCCACTGATGTGGCTGTGGATCCAGGCACTGGAGCCATTTATGTGTCAGACGGTTACTGCAACAGCCGGATTGTGCAGTTTTCACCAACTGGAGAGTTCATCACACAGTGGGGAGAAGGTACCCAAAAAGACTCTTCCTTTCTAATTGTAATTTTTAGCCAGTAGCACTAGGAACCACACATTAGCCTCTTCTCACATTTTTTAGGATGTAATTCTCCTCTACAGTGAAGAACAGGGCCATTATATGCATCCATTTGGCTTCATGACACACCACACACACACACACACACACACACACACACACACACACACACAAACACGTTATGAGAAAGAATGCTTCTACCAAAAAGCTTTATCCAAGTGGAGAGGAAAGCTATAATGTGTTTGTTGGAAAGTGATATTATGGAATAAATGTTTAAGCCACCTCATTTTTTTTTCTATTTTCAGATAGGTAATATTCCTATCATTAATTTGGAAAATTGCAAAACTATAAAAGCAGGCTTTGAATAATTTTACAAATTGTGTATATGAGGCTTTCCTTTGTTCCACAGAGTCTTCAGGGAGCAGTCCTAAACCAGGCCAGTTCAGTGTTCCTCACAGCTTGGCCCTTGTGCCTCATTTGGGCCAGTTATGTGTGGCAGACAGGGAAAATGGTCGGATCCAGTGTTTTAAAACTGACACCAAAGAATTTGTGAGAGAGATTAAGCATGCATCATTTGGAAGAAATGTGTTTGCAATTTCCTATATACCAGGTATTTCATCTTTTTTATGTATGTTTTATTATACTGTACTCTACCCTCAAAAAGTATTTGCCTTTACCTGCTTTTTAAAATAAATTTGTTTCTTATTGAGAGGTTAAAGATACCTTCCATATCATTTCTTAATGTGTCTTAAAATTGTTAGTGCATTGTAAATCATTTTAAGCTCAAGTGCCACTTCCTTGTACTGAAATAATGAAGAACTCAAAAGGATTTAACAGTTGTTTGTATTGGGTTTTAAATGTTCCCAAACACTGATTTTCATTTTTTCTTAACTATGATCATCTGCTCTAGTTATTACATGATTAATATTGTCTTCATATATCATCAACAAATGGTATGTGTCTGATAAAATCAGCATTCAAAACATTTGTTTCATATCTTTTTTAAAAGTATTGCCCAATTTTTAAAATAAGATAAATATATAAAATAAGTGAGGTTTATGTCTGAATACTAGAAGAAATAACCAATATAATTTTGATTTTTTATTTTCAAATAGATTTTATTGACTTTAAGCAATTTCAAAAAGAAATTTGAAAAGTATCCAAACTTAAAAGATAGACATAATTTATATTACAACATAACATTAGATTTCCTTAAATAATAAATGCCAAGCAACTTAAAACATAAACTTTATAAACAATTTTAAAAATATATGTTGCAAAATATATCTGTATTTGTATTAAAGTAGCATTAACTCTCTATAGTCATCCCTGTAATATGTATTTTAAACTATCAACAATGCATTCAGCTACTGTCTTCCCAAGTATACCCCATTTTATTTAGGACATGAAGTAGGTGCCTGGATAGGGAGCAAACTTGTCTTCCCCAAGGAGGAGAGATTTTCATTAATAAACCAAAGAAAAACTCTCTGGTTCTTTTTACCTCACATTTAAAGAATTATTTTGTCAGGACTATTCACTTAAAGAAGGTGATCAAGTTAATAGTGACCAAAAATAAATATAAGAAGAAAAATATCAAAAGTTAAATAAAAGTCTGGTTAAAAACAAAATCTTAGCAAAAGATATTTTACATTATCTGTATATTATTCAACAACAGTAACTGATGTTTATAGTGTTGATTTATTTTATAGTGTGATAAAAAAATCATAATACTTAAAGAGAGGTGAAATATTTTCAACAGTGATTTAGAGCTATACATACTTTTTGTTGTTTTGTGGTGCTAGGGATTAAACCCAGGGCCTCCTGCATGCTAGACAATTGCTTTACCACTTAAAGACATACCCAGCCCCAGTGCTATGTATTTTTGAATGTGTTTTAATTCACTGAAAATGTATTGTACTAACCTCTGGATTGTTTATTTCATCAAAACATGACTATTTCTATTATTTCAGTTGAACATTACCATACTAAGAAATACAATTTTACTACAAAGTATATTCATAAAAATGGTCTGATTTATTTCACTTAGTAAAAAATATTTTTCATAGTTCAAAATATGTGTCTCACATTTTCAAATTCCAGTTGTTTAAAATCAGATTATTCAGCTGGACATGGAAGTACACACCTGTAATCCCAGCAACTGGGGAGGATGAGGCAGGAGGATTGCAAGTTTGAGGCTAGCCTGGGCAACTTAGGGAAACCTTGTCTCAGAATTTTAAAAATATAATAAAAGGGCTGGGGATGTATTACAGTCGTAAAGCACCTCTAGGTTTTATCCCCAGTACTAAACTAAACTAAATATTATTATTCTTTTATACTATACCTTCACTTACTTTCTTTGCATATTTCTTTCTGACTCTCCTTTTTCTGACTTCCCAAAATGATTGACCTCAATAATCTGACTTTTCCCAATTCCTACTTAGGATGCCTATGATATCTATATGTACATGTCAGTATATGTATGTGTCAATTACTATTCTTGATTTCTGTTGTCTTCCTAAGTACAGGAGTCCCTCCAACTTCTGGTTCGCCTCTTATGAGATTAGTTCTTTAACTAATTTGTCCCTGATCTGGTTATGCAAGAGGCAACATTTTCTTAGTATTTTGTTTTCAACTTTTTGGCCCATTGTAGGGACCAGGTGAACCCTAAATGTATTCTTTGTGTAATGTCCATGCATACATGTGAAGGCAGTCAATCTGTATTTTAAAGGAAGACTAACTAGATATGTTGTCACAGGTTTGCTCTTTGCAGTAAATGGTAAGCCTTTCTTTGGGGATCAAGAACCTGTTCAAGGATTTGTGATGAACTTTTCCACTGGGGAAATTATAGATGTCTTCAAGCCATTTCGCAAGGTATTCACACACATTGCCCATGTTTTAATTTTCATGAGAATAAAACTGAAATACAAATCTTGAATAAATCTTTTAAAACTTTTAGACAATGTGATAAAACTTTCTTAGCTAAGTTGATAGTATAGTATACAGTATATACATATATACATATATAGTATACAGTATATATATATAGTATGTGTATATATATATACACACACAATATATATATAGTACAGTATATATATATAGTACAGTATATATATATATATATAGTGAGTCTATATATATATATATATATATATATAGTATGCTAGTATGATGTTTTATTTAGAATAAATGTCCTTGTTTATTTGTAGATCAATTTCTGCCAATGAAAATGAGCTCTGCATTCAGTTCCCAGGTTGTTATTAGACTTTGGATATTATAGGAAGTTTAAATAGATTATAGTTAGAATCCCAAGAAATATTTCTATTCCTGGTTTAATCCAAGTAATGAAGACACTGCATGTTAACATTTATAGTTCTCTTAGACCTAGCAGAAATTGTATTCTCTTTGTTTTGTTGTTATGACTTTGCTAAGCAGCAAGACTTGAAAATAGAACGTCCTAGAACTTATTCAAGTTCTAAAGATTTGGTTTAGGCCAGAGCCTAAAGTGTGGTTTTGGCTTCACAAAAGGTTTGTCACTGTTTGTTCTAGAAAAAGTGCTTTTTACACATATGGTGACTATGGCTCAGTGTTTTCATTGCCTTCTGTCTTTCCAGTGAATGTTTTCTACAGTGTGATTGCCAGAGCGATCACAGTGTTCACATACACTGCAGAAATATGTTTGTGGTACACCCATTTTAGACAATTCATCCAGCTAACATATCAAATAAGCATTATTTTTCAAAATATGTAGTCACTGATGTTACTTGGATCAAAGAAATCATAAGCCACCAGACAGAGTACATCTTGGTACTCATCATTCTTATGTTACTCTTTAAGATACCAAATTTGATTGATTTTTAAAAAGACCTTAATATTTTACAAATTAATGTTAGACTACTGATGATGGTCTGGGGTTTATCACATTTCATTGGAGAAGATATGTACTAAGCACTGCTTTGTGTCAGATATTGTGTAAAACACTGATGATGACAAACAGTGACAAATGACAGTGGACACAGCCTCTTCCACAATGGAACTTTTAGCACAAGTTAAAGTATCCAAACCAAGCCAAAGTGAGTCTGAACTAAAGAGTCCTGCACAAGCTTCTTTCTTTGGGTTTCTGTTTGTATTTCACAAATAAGATTTGCACAGAAATATTTCTTCTGAAAGTCAATAAGCAATCAAATATCAAATCATAGCAGCTGTCAGAAGGAAATTCATTACATTCATGATACATATTTTGCTTTGATGGTGTTTCAGGTCTTTGATAATTATGTGATCTTCGTGGTTGTGTCCCTATGAGCTAACTTCCTCATATCTATTGGTGAAGAAAGGGAAAACCTTAATTTTCTTTCAGGTCTTCACTTAGTATTAATAGAGTGTTCGTCTTTTTTTTTTTTAATGGTGGTGTACTGTGTCAACTAGGATTTTAACTTTTAATTAAAATATGCATTAGAAATCAAAACTATGTGCTAATAAATAAGAGACCAAAATCTGAATGAACCTTACTGTTGTAAGAAACTGAACAACCCTGAATTAAAATTTCAGAAAACATTGTGCATTAAAATTTCAGAAAACGTCAGCATTCACCAGACATTCAGCAATGAATGTGTACAATATGGGAGTCAATACAGCAAACTTCAAAAGATGAGATTTGCTTTTCCTTTTATGTTCAATCGGTAAACTGAAATTTATTTATAAATCTCTCAGAATTTTCATTTAATTATAGATTATCATCATAAAAATTGGATGAAGGAAATAATAAGTGTATTGACTTCTGTTTAAGAAAAAATTTTTCAGTCAAATGTCAAAATTTTTTAATTAATTTATTTTATTTTTTTTATTTTTTCAGACTGCATTTTGATTCATTGTACCCAAATGGGGTCAAGTTTTCTATAACGTATCTTTGTGCATGCTCATATTCCACATATTTTGAGTCTCCCTCTTCACTATTGCATTCTATAGAACTGTTTACATCTGAATGTGTGAGCTCCATCTTTATGTTTATGCAGGCAAACTAAAATAATAGGACAATGAAGATGATCTGTGAAATAATGTCAAAAAACTATGAATACAAAATACACATAGTCATCCCCCAGTTTCTTCCTTTCATAATCTAAGGAATGACATGTAGTCCCTCATAACCCTTCAGATAGAATTTTTGTCTTCTTTCTTCTACACGGAATCTTGATGTGGAAAAGAAAGGGCATGATCCTCACACCTCTATACCAAAAGAGAAAGGAAGAAAGGAAGGAAGGAAGGAGCAGTAAGCCCAGACTCATAATGTTATTTCTCCAGCCTTCTTCACAATGAAGATTAGAATAATAGTATTTGACAATATTTGAGTTGAAAGACTCACACATATTAAATTGCTTGTCCAAAGATACATTGTAAGTAGCATATTTAGATCTCAAATCCAGGTCTTTCTAACTCTGAAAATGTCCTTAACCTTTTAATCCCTGAGGTATGTATTGGTATGCCAAGGACTATATCAAATTGCAACATAAACATGGTAAAACTTCTTAGAAAAAATACTTAAAAGTAGGTAGATTTAAACATTATTCTTGCATAAAAATATGCATAGTTGTGATATGGCACAGAACACGAATTCCTTATGAATTTTTAAGATGTGATTTTGTGAGCAGGCCGCCTGGGGCTTCTTCAGTTGATGGCCCAGGAAGATGCTACCATTCTTTTCTCTTGTCAGTTTTATTTTGCTAGAGGTAACTCAAGAGAGGAGTTTACAAACCTGGGTGTGGAAGATTTTACATCTGTCCAACTTTGAAATCTTATCAAGCTCAACAACGTAGTTTCCTGTTTCAGGTGACACAGCAATAGAATAGTTCATTAAAAAGGTTAATAAAATTTCATGCATGTATGATTTTTTTCAAGATAAACCCAACTAGTATAAGTAACTATAATGCTCTAATAAAAAATAAAGAAATAAAGGATTATAGCTGAGTTCCTTTGATTGCAACAGGAATAAAGGTCCTGAGGTCCCACCCACTAAGCCTCACCCTAAATCCCTATCATGGCTCCAAACTATTTTCAGTAAAATCCTTGGCTCTCCAGATCAGTTTCAGAGCCACTGAAAGAGGTTTGTTGTTATTGTAGACTTGAATTTATGATATACCACATTTTATTTAAGGCAGTCATTGGCCAATAGATAGCTCACATACTCTCCCCTCACCCTTACTTCCTCACCATTGTATTTTTTTCTATTAGGAAATCTGAAGTATTGTACAATATATGTTTTGCATGGCAGTTTCTAAAAGCATGTTATAATATAGAGAAGGAATTGCCTGTAATTTGAAAGCTCATTGCCATTAGCTGAACTCAAAACAAAGATGAAGGTTTAATGACACACCTGTGAGCTTTCAACATCGCACTATTTTGATTTCTGGCTCTTTGTCTTTCTCTACACATTTTTCCCAGTTTGTGTGATAGTATAAAGGAATGCACCTCATTAACGTAGCTTTTCAGTGTTTCTTTTCAATTAGACAAAATTCTTCCCATTTCTAAAGCATAATGGTATCTGCAAAGCACATATTCCTCTGCCAGTCCCGAAATGAGCAAAGAACAGCAGCTGGCTTTCTTAGTGCCCTTTGTACTCTGCACACCAAAGTGGGCACTTGTTGCCTGATGAGCCCACAATCTGGGAAGTGTTCTGTTCATATTTACTAGACATAATTTTGAGGACCATGTACTCAGGCAGGCCTGCTGGCCTTGAAGGTGAAGGGAATAATCCATGTCCTGACAACTGGTGGACCTCAAGCACTTTTGGAGGCTGCAGTAGCACATTTTAAGGAACCAGCTCAGTGACCCTGAGAGCATCATGTAAAGTGCTTTCCATCCCCTAAGTCCTCATGACTGAAAGGAAGACTTAAAATAAAGAAAAACAAAGTATCTGAATAAGGTATAAACATTCAGGAAGTGCGTGGAAGCAGCACTTAATAGCTTCCTCTGCTGACTAAAAATATTGCACACACTAGACTTCAAAAATATAAAACCCCGCATCCCTGTATGTGTCCTAGTATGCATATCAGAAATAATCTAAATGCCCTGGATCTTTGAAATAACCCCTCTTATCAGCAATGTAAAAATGATTGTTAAGTTAGCTCATGATAGCTTGATAAAATAACAAAATTACCATCTGGTCCTTTTTACTTGTAGAGATGGAGAAAGGCAAATTTAATGATTAAAAGTAGAAGAAAAACAAAGGCAGCAATAAATATAAAGAATTAGATAGGTAATGAAACACTAAACAGCAGTTTAAAAACAATCTACTTATAAATTTTCACTTTTTAAAAGAATTAAAAGTCAGTACTGAGGGTCTGTCACCATTTCCCAATACTTAGAATTATGCATGGCAGAGTCAAGACCCAATGAGTGAATGAATAAGTGACTTGGCCTGGAGTTGCTTTGGTGGGAATTATTGTTGCCTTGGTTTGAGTTATATTCAAACTCAAATCCAAGCAAAGGCTAACCACTCAAATGTGTGCCTTCATATTTTGGCAGCACTTTGACATGCCTCATGATATTGTTGCATCTGAAGATGGGACTGTGTACGTTGGAGACGCTCACATAAACACTGTGTGGAAGTTCACCTTGAATGAAAGTAAGTCTTTAATAGTATTGTTGTCCACATTTTACTTCCATTTTATTGCTTAAAAATATGCAAAACAGGGGTGGGGTTGTAGCTCAGTGGTAAAGTGCTTGCCTTGCATGTGTGAAGAACTGGGTTCGATCCTCAGCATCACGTAAAAGTAAATAAATAAAATAAAGGTATTGTGCCCATTTACAACTAAAAATATTTTTTAAAAAATATATATGCAAAACAAACGTGGGGATTTAGCTCAGTGGTAGAGCACTTGCCTCATGTGTGTGAAGCCCTGGGTTCGGTTCCCAGTACTGAAAAAAAAAAAAGTGAAACAGAAGCATTTGCATTACCTTCTCTTTTTAGTGATGGTAGTAGGAAATCAAGATATAAGACATTTGTTAAAAATTCTATTTAGTGTGCATTTCAAGAACTAAATTAATTTTTAGAAAGTAGAGAGAAACATCTTTTTTTTCCTGGCAGTTATCCCCTTGTTTCCACAGCTATTCCACAGGAAATTCTTGATGTCTGAAGTAACGTCTGTTACGTTAAAAGCCAATGTTAATTCCAGCTTAGTTCCAGAAGGAAGAGATGGCTTTGGCAAAGCAGAATGACTTGTTTCCATGAAGCATCACTCCACACAAGGCTCTTGAGCTCTCCAGAGCTGCTGAGCATCTAGGGAAGCCAGCATCTGTGTCAGACACATATTATCCCCAACAGGAAGTACTTTGCATTTTCATTTAGGCTTCAGTTTTCTTCAAATGCTGAATTGCTGAATTTTCACATAACTCAAAATTTTGTCTGGGGACAAATTTCCTCTGTCAGGATCTAGTTGGTTAGTTTTGGAATTTTCTAATTACAATTTAGATTATTGTTTCTAATTCTTAAAAAGCATATCAAACTGCCCCTGATTTGAGGCTAGAGATGATAAGTTTTTAAAAGTTTTTATAGGTGCACTGAATACTTCCTTGACCACAAATACAAATGTTCAGAGAAGCTTTTTAAATTGTAGTGTACAAACAGCAGGATAAAGTGAACATAATGAAAAGAATTGAGGATGATGAATTTGAGGTATTAGGAGGTACAACAGGTATTATTATTAAGTAGAGAACTAGTAAGGATATATAAACTTGATGAAGAAAAGAAATATTACTTGTAACAAGAAATCAATTGTAAGAAAGAAAAGGAAGCACAGAAGTCCAAAGCCTTTAATCAGATACGCCATATGTCTTGGAGCCCAATTTGCTAACCACTGTATTCAACATTATACTTTGAGTAAAATTAACTGGTAACAAGGACCCACTTAGAGTAGAGTGCATGTAGATGCCTGTGGACTACTCTACCCCAGAAGTCACTTCATAGTCCTCCTGAAAATATGGCTTTTACTACCTGCACCTTCAAAGAGAATCCTGAAAGTATGGGCAGACAAAAACAGCAAAGATGGGTGGATAATCCCCAATTATATGACAAAATTCAGAATTTTTCGAAAAAAAAATGCTTTAAATACATTTAAAGATGGGAAAGACTATAGAAATTTACCCAGTATCTTCATTTCTTTTCTAATAGGAATATGACTCTTCACACTCACTAAGATTCCAGTCTAAGACCATTTATAAAACATCCCAGTGGTTGATACTCAACAGAGATGCATATTTGAGTCATCTGGGGAGGATTTTCAAAATACATGTTTTGGGAAGCTTTTTCATTACTGTGACCAAAAGACCCAATGAGAAAAATTTAGAGGAGGAAACGTTTATTTGGGGATTCACAGTTTCAGAGGTCTCAGTCCACAGATGTCTGACTCCATTCCTCAGGGACTGAGGTGAGAAGAATAGTGTAGCACAGGAAAGGAGGTGAGGACATCATACCAGAAAGTTGAGAGAGAAAGAGATATCTAGCTCTCCTCATCACAGACAAAATATAAACCCAGGACATGCCCCTAGTGACCCACTTCCTCTAACCACACCCCACCTACCTACAGTGATCACCCAGTTAATCCCTATCGGGGTAGGTTAAGGATCTTATAACCCAAATCAATTTACATCTAAACTATCTTGCTTTGTCTCACACATGAGCTTTTGGGAGACACCTCACATCTAAACCATAACGATACACATGGCCAGACCTCCTCAAGATCTATAGAAAGAAAAATAAAAGATCTATAGAAAGAAGAGGAATAATAGTATAATGTAGTTTGGAAAGTCTTCCTAAGTGGTTTGAACAACCTCTAATTGATAAGCACCATAGCATAGCATACAACTCCAAAATAAAAAGCCCTCAATGTAACCTAGAGGATAATAAATCTGGAAAATAGTACCTTCTGAACAATAAGATTGCCATTGGAGACTAAACAAGATTAACTTGCATTTTAGTGTTTAACTAGTCAAATCCATTTATGTCAGGTAAGAAGACTAATAATTCACCATGGCAGAATTAATAGTCAGCTAAGATTTCGGTTACATGAAATGTAACTACTTGGTATTTCAGAAACAAGGGAATATTATGAACTCCCAAAGGAAAATCTCATTCATAAAGTTCTTAAAGATCCTATTTCAGCTTTCCCTAGGAGATTTTACATAAGATTCATAGACCTGACAACTAATTTATGGTTTGTGTTGGACTCTTTTCTAATATAATAATGTATCTGATGAGTATTTTCCAAATGTTTTATGCTTATTCAGTATAAACTAATATCAAAGTTAAATTTTCAAATGTTCTTTTTAAAGATTCTGATTTTTCTCTTCTTGCATTGCTGTTACAGAAATGGAGCATCGATCAGTTAAAAAGGCTGGCATTGAGGTCCAGGAAACCAAAGGTTGGTCAGATTTCTCTTACAACTAAAACCAAAGGCTATTTGTGTTGAATTATTTTATGGCTCTTTAATGCAACTTAAAAATTATCAATCTAAAAATATAATACAATCTTGTAAATGATTCATGATTTCTGCCATGTCCTGAGCCTTTAAACCTGGATGTTGCCACTGCTTTTTCTGATAAATGGAGTAGTCCTAAGGATCTCAAATCACTCATTTCAAGTGATGGAATGTGATTAAGGATGTAAGAAACCTATAATTAGCAATTCAGAGACATTTAGAAAGGAAAAACGTCAGCCAGTCACTTTGGGAAGCATGTTGACCTCAAACAAGCAGAAAAATGCTGTTCAGTGTTCTGGAAAGGATTTTTCTTAATAGGCACTAATGTAAAGCAGTGGAAAATATCTTTGGTGAGTTACTTCTGTAAGAATATAAAAAGGTTAGCTGTTCCCTAAGCTGCTATGCTAGTACTACTCAGCCTCAAAGATTTACTGAGGGCTTCTGTGTGAAAAGCACAATAGCAAATCCAAGGGAAATGAAACTGCCTGACCTCAGGAGACTCACAGATTGTAAGGAGCATCAGAGGAGAATGCACACAGGCACATTTACCCATATACAAAAAGCACATCATTGGGACATAATATCAGAAATGCAGAAATGGGACTTAGCTACTGGGAAGCAACCACTGGGTTCATTGGAAATCCTTGTTAAATTATTTTCTTCCTTTCCTAGAAACAGTTTGTATGTCTACATTGTCTACTTTCTACAGGGTTTTGACATGTCATTTATATAGTTAAGTACTCACTGTTTCTTATGGGGTGATCCTAATATTTAAGTAACAAAGTGATTCATTAATAGTTGGTTTACAAATGATTTGCCTAGATATTAAGACTTAACCAGAGGCTTACTTGTTTTCCTTTCTCACGAAAGCAGGTTGAAAAGAAATGAAAAGAAGCAAGAACCAAGAGGGAGTTTAGGTATTTTATTTAGGCAGATAAGAAAATATAGCCGGCTCAAAGTTGAAAGGGGTAAGATAATATTACAACATAAATAAATAGCAATTGCTTGGCATTTGTAGAGATTCTACCCAGTGAGTGACATTCATATATCATTCATATACCAAAAGTGGTTATGGATCCTTTCTATCATTGCTGTATATTAATAAGCATATTTGTCTTGGAATAAAGATCCTGGGAAAGAAAATGGTTAAAAACATAGCTATCACTTATGGTGTACAAACAATGGACTATACAGAAATTATCACATTTAATCCTTATATCATGTGATAGTTGTTATTATCCCAATTTTGCATTTAAGGACATTGAAGATCAGAACTATTACTGAGACACTAAGTGTTAGAGCCAGGTTTGAAGTGAACCTTTGTTTGATGTAAAACCCTGTGCTATTATTTAGTACTGCTATCTTGCTGAAAAGAAATGGATTGCACCAACTTATTTACTGTGAGTTCTTCTAAGAAATGCAGGCTGGGAATGGTTGTAGTTTACTCTAAAATCTCTAGAACTTCAAAATAGTCCCAAACTAATTATATTTAAATAGATCCCGCCTAATACTCCTGATTGCACCAATTGGTCTGTTGAGAATAGCCCAACCAACCACAATGGCCCCCTTTGGGCTGGTCAATGAAGGATGAATATTATCTCCTGTAGACCATTTCCCATTTCCTTTCTTCTCAGTGCATTTGATCAGAAAATATCCCTGTCTTGACAGAAACCAACAATTCAAATGGTCATTTTTTAAAAAATAATCTTGCCACAATAGTCCAGTTTTAATAGGAATACCCCAGTTCATATAAAGTTACTCTGTTCTTCTTTGAACCAGTGTAATATGACTCTCATTAAACATTTTAAGATTATATTCTTATTACAAAATTGAATATAAATCATACTGAATCCCTCGATTAAAGTTTTTATCAAAAGCATAAAGCTCAATTCACGCAGAGAGGTAGAAACACCTCTCAGATTTAATAGCCCAGTGATGCATGTTCATTTCAAATCTCCAAATTCAAGTTACCTTTGAGGACACTCATTCCCATTTTGAGTGGTCACATAATCAGAAATGACAAGGTTTCAGAATCCATGTTCTAAGGGAGTGCAGGAATAAGAGAATTTGGGATGATTTACAAAAAAAACTTAGGAAAGGGATTTTAATTTTCAAATAAAGTTATAAGAGATAAAACAGACATCCCACCAAAAGAATAACCCTCATACCCCACTTCTCAATAAAAGATGGTGATGGTGATTCCAACTCAGGAAAATTGAAAACAAAACAAAACTCCCTAATGCACTTATTATCTTATATCTTAGGTAAAACAACAAATCGTAGAGGAAGCACATTACATTTAAAAGAGAATGAATCTCACTGTTCTGACGCATTTTTTATGACTTCCAAACTGCTACTTGCTAGTATGCCATCTAAAACCATCAGCCTTCAGTTTGTCTGCCATGAATGGGTGGCAGTTTCTGTGTTGCTGTATTAAGAAAGTCCCTCCTTCTTGTCCCAGTTTTTTTCCAGTTCCTTCTGTCAAAGCAGAGAGAGAGATTCACATACTTGTATGTGTGCGCTCACACAGGAATGAAGCTAGCCTCCCTTTCTAAATGCATTGCTTTAAAGAAGTAAAACCTCTTGTACATCAGCTTTTCAAAACTATGTTTATTTCCAAATATCTGTAAAGATACTATAAGAACTTGTGATATTGTAAGATTTTTAAGACATTTTTCTTCTAGATAGAAGGCATCTGGCATCTTAATTTTCCAGAAGCCTAGGGTCCTGGCTAATATTAGAGCATTGCCATTCCTTATTCATCAGGAGTGTTCCAACTTAGCTGAGATTTTTAATAAAAGAATTTAGGATAAAGAGTAGATATAACATAATTTAGATTATTTGTGCTCAGACTGGAATTCATAAGACTCATCAGTGATAACCATCATTTTTGTTTGTTACTTTATCTATAAAGACTCCTGAGAAAAACAGCAGTATTGCTTCTTTTTAAAACTGGGAAATTTAAAAATTTTAGCTTCCTTTTGAAAAATTACAGAGCATCTTTTCTTGGGGGAGGGGATACCAGGAATCAAACTCAGAAGCACTCAACCACTGAGTCACATCCCCAGCCCAATTTTGTGTTTTATTTAGAGATAGGGTTTCACTGAGTTGCTTAGCACCTCCCTGTTGCTGAGGCTGGCTTGAACTCATTATCCTCCTGCCTCAGCCTCCCGAGCCTCTGGGATTATAGGTGTGTACCACCACACCTGGCCAGAGCATCTTTTAAATCTTAAATATAACTCAGTTTGTTCCAAAAGTTAGAATGTTCAAATATTTTTAGTAAATGACAGTTAAATAACCAGAATAGGTATTGAAATAAAAAATTTCAAGATTGGTGTGTGTATATTTTAGCAAGTCCATTGCCTCATCACTTTATTCTTTCTATGAATGCTAAGCTGATTCTTTTAGTCTGTCACTTATGTCACCCATGGTTCTGTGCATTTAATGGAGCTGGTTAATTACTCTATAATACCTGCCTTCAAATAGAAACAGACCTTCCTTCCAAAAGCAGCAAATTCTTAAATGCCAAGCTACATCTCCAGATTATGTTTTTTAATCCCAAGATATATTTCATTGATATTTTTTCTGCTTAAATATAGGACGTTTAAATAGAGAGCAATTTTGTATGTATTTTCTATAGTAAAGAGACAGGAATCACACTTTTACTCCTTGTGGAAACTGAGACTTTAGTTAAATTTGAATCATCTGGGTCTGTGAATCAATCTTTCCCTCCCTTTCATGTTTCAAGAGTCAGGCTAGTGGACAAAAAAAGAGAGATAGTCTGACCTCCTCTTGCACATAGCATACGAAAGTAAATAAGACTTTGAGGCCATCTGCAACATAGTAATAATTGTAGTGCCTATTCACAGGTTTGATGTGCAGATTAAAGGAGAAAAATGCTTGACATAGCCTAAGTGCTCAGTCATTGTAATGAGACTGAGGAGGAGGCTGGCTCAGAACATTAAAGTGGAGAGCTTCAACCTGCCATTCATTTGTACCATAAGTTATGTTCACAGTGTGTTAGGTAATTTGGGAAGCATTCCCTTGGAGAAATGTCCAGCAAAATGTTAAACTAAGTTTATACATACTCAACATTAACCAAAGGTTGTCCTGAGTGTTAAGCTACTGTCCTTGTCACTTTATGAAAATCTTCACAAGGCCATAGCATGCTTTGTGTACTGTAGGGAAGAAGATAATGCCATGAAATCTTGTGAATCTTTTGCAGATGTGCTTGTAACTTTTAGCCTGTGCAAATTCTTGTCAGCCTTTGCACCCTACATTTTCTGCACAAACACTCGTGTGCTTCTTGGGGGCAAGAATGTCTCAAGGTCGAGCTCACTTTGAATTCAGTAGTAGAGTTCCCTCCAGTAACTTCTATGGTTTTATTACATTTGTTTCTCAAATAGTAGTTTCAGCCTATACCTACCGAGTACCTGCCAATGTCATAGAATAGTTGGATAAGTTATTTCCATCACCAATAAAATAATATACATTGATTTGTGTGCACTTATATTTTGTTGAAGACTATATAAGGAAATCTGTAATCCTATAATAACAGATTTGGTACTTGTAAAGTACCAAAATTTCATTGAACATGAAAGGAGATTCATTAACAGTACAAGAAAAAAATACTTATTAAGCACCTTCTTGATGACAGAAATTTACATGTAACAGTTTTGTGAAGGAGATAATATTGTCAGTTTTCCAAATGAGGTTGCTAAGGCCCAGATAATTTAAGTAACTTGCCCAATGTTATACAGCTAGCATACAGGAGAACTGGGATTTGAACTCCGGTTTGTTTGACTCCAGCATGCATACCAACTTTTTCCCCCAACATGCTTCCTGTGAATTTAACTCAGAAAAATGAGAATTTGTGGAATTAAAGGTAGAACCAAAGAAAACCAATTTGAAGATGAAAAACCATTCTGTGGAAATAAGTAGTCACATACCTACTGACAGATTGCTGGATTCAGATATTGACACATGAAACCCAGATGCACTGGACTCAGAAGTTCTTTGTGTACAATTGTTGATTTGACTGGGTAGGGGTGGGTGAGAGGGTTCTGGAATCTTTGAGTCCGTTGAATATTGTGAACTCTTCTTTCCCTGAAGAAGCCGAGGCAGTTGTTGAAACCAAAATGGACAACAAACCCACCTCCTCAGAATTGCAGAAGATGCAAGAGAAACAGAAACTGATCAAAGAGCCAGGCTCGGGAGTGCCCGTTGTTCTCATTACAACCCTTCTGGTTATTCCTGTGGTTGTCCTGCTGGCCATTGCCATATTTATTCGGTGGAAAAAATCAAGGGCCTTTGGAGGCAAGTAAAACGGGCCCCTTGAACTTGGAACCTGCCTTTGAAAGATTGTTTGGCCTGATTATCCTCAGGAGTTTGGTTGTGAATTTTTTTTCAGTGTCTTTGGTTTTTTTGTTTTGTTTTGTTTTGTTTCAATGCCCTCTACATTTTTGACGTTATTGTCTATGTTTCAGATATTCTCTATAATTAGTATCACAGTAGAAAATATGTCTGAATTCTCTGGAATTTAGATAGTTGGATTATAATTAACCTTTAACATTGCCTTTTAGCAGTTGGCTTAAGCCCAATTAGTATCTCCATACAAAGCTGTAGATAGTAGAGTCAGTATGAATTAGCTGACAGATCAGGGAGGAAAAGATTCCTTCTGTTAGAAACAGGCTGTTTTTGAAGAACTTAGGTCAGTTATTTTGAGATTGTATTTTTCCCCCATCAGACTGGCTTTAGCTCTGAGCTACATGACTTTGGGCAAGTTACTTAATCTCTCAAAACTGCAGTTTCCTCATGGATAAAATATTTTCCTCACAAAGTTGTACAAAGAGTAAATGGAATAATGTATATAAAGTATTTATCAAAGTACCTGGCACCTAGTAAATACTCAATACCACCAGTGTTTGTGATGAGTAATGGAGTAATAGCAGATTCTTGTCTCAAACCTTAGCTTTCTCAAGAGACCATGTATTTCTTTTAAAAACTATTTGAAACTTTTTGAATGGTTATATTTAGGCCATCAGTATTTTACAAAATCATTATCACAGTATAGGACCCAGGAGCTGAGTTCCTTTCAAGACATCCAAATAAATAAACAATTGACTCAATTCTTGTTTCCTGTTCCTCAGTAGCAGTCCTTCTGCTGGGGCCTGGTCCTAAGGCAAGAGTCTATAGCTGCATCTAGGAAGGAGTTTCTGGGCCAGTGTGGGAGGCAGCATTACATCAAGAAACAATGTCATATCCTTTTTCAGGTCAAGGCAGTCATGACAGAGATTCAGTGCCCATGGCAAAGCCTTGACACAGAAAGAGACTCAGAAACAGGAAACAGAAAGTTCAATTTAATGGATTGTAAAAGGGGATTTTTCTTGGGCTTTTTCTTTTAAATCTGAAGTCATATATCTCTGCAAAAATATAGTTACTTCTTCCCAAAAACGACTTCTGTTAAGCCCTGTATGGATCTGGAACTGTCGAAAGCAGGGCAAGGAAAAAGAAAGTCATCATCTTCATGGAGCTAAATGAAATCTTTAAGAGAGCAGGAGTTTGCATATCTTGTTTACTCATATGTCCCTAGCACAATAACAGTTCTTGTCACAAGGGGGCTAATAAGTTAGTTGTTAAAAGATTGAATGAATAAATAAATGGCGCTCAGAATAAATGACATATAAAAGAGAGATGTCATATAAAAGCTATAATGGAGGATGCTAATTATGGTGGTAAATGCACCGAATATTGGAGTATCTAGGGCCTGGAGACAGATGGCAGGAATTGTGGTACCCAACCCAAACTGGAAGAGGGAGTGACTAAGGAGTCAAGGAAGTTCGGTCTGTGGTGTTTGCTATTGAGGGCACGTGGCATGGCACTGTTCTGTAATGCTGACTTTACAAGAATGTATTTGGAAGGCGGAGACCTGGGTCAAATGATAGGAAATTGCCTTTATTCATCCATTTTTTTAAGAAAAATTGCAGTTTTATATGCTTCAATTTAATACATTAATTCTTAAAGTAGATCAACCTCTCACCTTTTTTTCAACATTTGTTCTTGGTGGTTTTCATCCATGGTAAGATTTCTAGAAATCCTCCTAAAGGACCGTCATTTATTCATCACACACTCATTGTGTTCCACATCAGACATTGTGCCAAGCACAGGTGATACAAACTGGATAAGGGATGTCCTACATCCCTATGGAACTGAAAGTCTAATTTTTGGGTTTCTTAAAATCAGCAGATGCTTCTTCCCTTTCTGCCAATTTCCTTCCTCACCCACTCTTCCGCCTTTTCTCTGTTATCTGCCTGTTAGCAGGTGATATGACCACGATGCAGCCTTCACTCCTGGTGAAACTTAATAGGAGGACCCTGAGCCTGGCTTTCCTCACCCTTGAGAGAGTGGTGTAAGCAAGGGGAAAAGTGCAAGGAGATACAAGCAAAGAAAAAATGAAATCCACTGAGGGTGCTGCCTCCCCCTAAGAAAAGAGAATTCTTCATGGAGACGGAAGCCCTGTTAAGAGCATTTAGTTCACCAGTGTGCCTAGAAAATACTTACGGTTTCATATCCCATGTCTTCCTGTTCCATAAAGCAGAAATGATGTACATAAATCCAAAGCTTTCTCAAGAGCTGCATGTATACTCTTCATAATAGAAAGAGTTAAATCTAACACAAATATTCCTAAATTGTGGTAGCCAAAGCTTTCAAATTTTACGAACTGTTGGCAACTTAATTCTTAATTCTATCCTATCCTTGCACACATAACTAACATTTATTAAGCATTTGATATTTATGCTCTGAGCATGCCACATCTTGAACCTTAGAGGCAGACATTGTCTTTGATCTTCATTTCTCAGAAGAGAAAACCAAGACTCAGGAATTAATTTATCAAGATTGCACACTCTGTAAGAGATAGGCAGGAATCTAACCCTTAGATATATCTCAGTATCTATACTTCTCAATAACATATTGACTTTTTCCCCTTAGAATTGTATATAGATACGAGGCAAGCCTTCCTAATCATTTAAGACTTTCGTGTTGAACATTGATTGATGAGGGTGACTTGGATTCATTTTGAAATGTGCATTCCTTTTTTTCTTAAGCAGATTCTGAACGCAAACTTGAGGCAAGTTCAGGAAGAGTGTTGGGAAGATTTAGAGGTACGCTTGTGACCTTTCAGAATCCTTCATATTTGGTTCAAAGTCAACAAGCTCATGTCTTTAAAGAGCAAGGAGATATTTCATATTATGTCTCTGAAAATTAAACACCTGGTATATAGCATAACATCCCCCAGAGAAAATGGAGAATAAAAACCATAAGCTAAGCCAAATGTGTGGCTCTGGCAGCAAATTTCTCAGTTTTATTTATTTATTTTTTTCACCTTGCCATTCTCTATTATTCTCTTCCCCTGCCTTTTATCTGGTTTCATTTGTCTTCGGTAAATTCTCTGTCACTCCTGTTGTCATGTCGGAGCTTGTCAGAGTGAAGATGACCTTTTCATAAAGTCATTGAAATGAAGAGCTGCCCAAGGGATGCCAGTTCCAGAGAGCTGGGGAAAGCAGGATGTGAAAAGTGAATCTGAAATATTCCTCCTGAAGCACACAATCCTGTGGAGTTTTGTTTTTCTTTTTTCTTTTAATAAGTCTGTGGAATAATATCTATCTGGCTGTTTGTCACTTTTCTTTTTTTTTAATATCTACCCTTTCCCCAACCTCTGCCTTTATTTACCATTTAAGAATGTACAAAGAAGCTGACTCACATGTTGCAACCTTTTCTTCAATTCAACATTATTGTTTGCTCTCTTTAGGAAAGGGAAGCGGAGGTTTAAACCTTGGAAATTTCTTTGCCAGCCGTAAGGGCTACAGTCGAAAAGGATTTGACCGCCTCAGCACTGAGGGCAGTGACCAAGAGAAAGATGAGGATGACGGAAGTGAATCAGAAGAGGAGTATTCAGCACCTCCGCCTGCACCACCATCTTCCTCCTCCTGAAAACTGGGCTTTGGTTTAGGTTGAGTGAAATTTACAAGAATGCCAGATTCCTTTCCCTTCAGCACGTTTAAAGTTTTGTGCATTTAATTGTAAACTGTACTAGTCTAGGTGGGACTGTACACATTTTATTTTATTTCGTTTGGTTAAGTTGGCTTCTGTTTTTAATTGAAGAGTTTCCTAAAAGTTCATAAGAGTGCCATTGTCTTTATATGAACATAGAATAGAAAAGCAGTCCTCTTCTTCCATTATAGTACTAATCTAATGATGGAAGTTTGCTCATTTACATTTTTGAGACTTTTTTGTGGATGTAAATAGCCCCATTCTCTGCTTGGACACAGTATTCTCCCAATAGCACTCCCATTGCCAGCGTCTTTCTTTGGTGCCTTTCCTATTCAGCATTCTCAGCCTGTGGCAGTAAAGAGGAACTTTGTGCTACACGACGACAAAGCTGCTAAATCTTCTTCTATTTTTTTAAAATCACTAACATTATATTGCAATGAAAGAAAGAAAAAAGTCTCTATTTAAATTCTTTTTTTAATTTTCTCCTTGGTTGGTGTATTTCTGGGATGTCTTATTTTTAGATGGTTACACTGTTAGAACACTATTTTCAGAATCTGAATGTAATTTGTGTAATAAAGTGTTTTCAGAGCATTAGCTGTCAGAGTGTATTTTGCAATTTTTGCAATTTTGCAAGGTTTTATATATATACAACTTTTATAATAATCACACAAACCACAGATATGGTAAAACTTACTCAATGTCTTCATCCAAAAGAAATGTGTTGTACTGTGTAAAACTTAGAAAATATTTTGTTATGTAGCCATATAAATTAAAAGTCAGGCTAAGATTTTACATACATGCATAAAACCAGGTTTTCTTCAAAAATTCAGAGGATTTTTGGTTGTAGTAGATCAATCAGAGAGCAAATTTTTAAATAAAAGGTGATAGTAGTTAAGCGGAAACTTGTGTCTCAAATTACATATACAAATGAATCCATCAGTGTAGGTTATTACTGATAGTTTTCTTTTTAAAGAATAATTTCACTCAAATTCCTATATGTATGTGATATGATGTATTTTTAGAATATCTTTTTAATAATCCATCAATGAAATTTAATAGAAGCCTGATAATATTCCATCTTAATATAATTGAACCCCAGAATCCTTTCTTCAAAATGCTTACTTATATCACAGGCATCTTAGTAGCTAGAATATTAGAGATTCAGTTGACTAATGATGAAAATACTGATGGGTACTTCCCCCAAAAAATTGTATTAGAATAACTCCTAGCTGTATCATTTTTAAAAATTATTTCAATTTAGATTTTTCTCCTTATAGTTGATACCAAAGAAAGTTTTGTTACTTTCCATATGTTTTCTTCACCTTATTAAAGCTTAATTTGGGCATTGTCCCCAAGTAAAAGCTTTACCTATTTTTGATTCCTGCATTCTTTCTTCTCAAATGAAACATATTTTTCTCTCCCTCTGACCATTCCTCTATGCTTTTTTCACCAAATCAGTGGTAAATGTAGAATCACAACCACATTATTCTCATGTATATGTACACTTTTGCTGTCTTATAAATTCTATTTCAACATAAGAATTAATCCAGTGCCCAAAACATGTGTTTTACAGGTTGGCTCTGATGCTTTTCAGATTTTATTGAGAAAATCATTTGACCTGTACCAAAACTGTCTTTTGGTATATAATATACGATCATCAACTCTATTAGTTACATTTTTAAGGTTATGTACACTTAGTCTTGTTCTTGAGCAGTTTTACAATGGCTGAATAGACACAAAGACCATAATAATAAAATATAAAAAGACAAGAAAGAAAACAGGAAAACAAATATGAAAGTGGAAAAAATTGATATAGGATAATTCCTATTCTACCTGTCATGGAAACAAAATTGGCTCCAGACTTTCTAGTAGCTCATTAAATAAAACTTGATCCCCTACATAATTCATGAGTCTCTTAAATATTTAGTATTCCTATTGGTAAGATCAGAAAAATTAGTTCCAAGTGTCTTCTAAAATACAGCACCATGTTGGCATAACCAAAGCCTTCAACAATAGAGAGTGTAGACAAATACATCTTGCCGGTCTTTTCTTGAACATGTCCCTTAACAAGAGCACATGACATTACAGGAAGGGAAATTTGGAAAAAGAAAGTTCACTAGGATATTATAATCCTGTCTTAGCACACCACCTATTCTACTAACCTGGCTTAATTAAAGATGGTAGACTGGAAATGAATAATCTACATTAACTTCAGTCAATCTTTCCACAGATAATTGTTCTAAGCTAACCTTCATTTATTAAGTCAGAGATTGCACTATTTGGGAAGTACCCTAGAAGAGTGAATCCCAGCTCTGAGTTCACAGTACAATTGCCTAGGGAATTTAAGAAAAAAAATAAATTGTTAGACACTCTATCCAGAGATCCTGATGTATAGCAGTAGGCCTAGAGTGGAATACAAGTGTAAATTTTGTTCTTAATTTCTCCAGGTGATTCTAATGTGCAACCAGAGTTGAAACCATTGTCTCTGACAATGGCTGCCAATTACAGTAAGTGCCTAGCTGTATTTTCACATAGAGTTTACAGATGTTTGGAAAGACATGACAGGATCAGAGGTGTTAGATATGACTCTTGGATAATTAAAATAGGCAACTGACGTATTAGAAAGCAAAGGAAACCAGCTATGCTTTCATTTTTTTATATTCAATCATTCAAGGAACATAATTTGAAGAAGTTAAAAGAACAGGTTTATCATTCAGTAGCCCTGAATTATCAAATATATAAAATCTTTTGTTTTAAGCTTCTTTTTAGTTATTAAAACAGCATATTCTTTTCAGAATTCCCATTCATCCTTAAACTTATACCCAGATATCTATAAATCAAATACTTAAGACAGTGACAATGGAAGTCATAGACTTTGTATTAGGTCTTATTCCCCAGTCACCTACACAGTAGCTTGAAGTTGATGTAGTCTATAGCAAAACATTTCAAATTTAAATGTGGTTAAGAATCAACTGTAAGCATTTATTTTAAGAGAACTCACATGGTCACATTCCCTTAATTCTTGATTCATTTGGTAGAGCCCAAAGATCTGCATTTTTAAGAAGCACCTTTGGTAATTTGGATCCACATGTTCCATGGTCCATCAACAATAAACAAATACTATATAAAATAGCTGAGCATTAAAATATCCATATTCCTAAATATGTGGTCTCTGTAGAGTGATTGTTAGAAGTCATCCACCCCAGTTACTCAAACTCAGATCACAAAATCCCAGATGTGAGTTATCTGCATGACCAGAACTTAACAGCATCTTCTCCCTTTTGTCCCCTGACACTAATTATTCTACCCAGGAAAATCAGTGCATGCAAGCATATGAGGGCCTTCTTGAGAGCCTCCTTTAGAAAAATATCAAAGACAAATAAAAGTGGGGTCTTAAGCAAGGCTGCATGCTAGACTTACTGTTTAAAATTTTTGAATTTTAAAAATTTACAGGAGAAAGTAAACCCATTTGGTGTGTTTTTGCAGCATGGTGATTTAATTAAGGGAACACTCACTCTGGAGAATATGTTGATAATGGCAGATGTGACTCCTCTATATATAGCCTTAAAATTTTTTAAACACCAAAGCACAAAGATGTCAGTCAATCATATGTCCAAAGTCCAGGCAAAAAACAAGGTCATGTATTTTCTGTGATTCAAAATTCAGTACTCATTGTACCATCACAGACAAGGTATTTACCAATGAAGAACCAATAGTAAAGTGCTTATATTTAGATATACCAAGATACACAAAATAGGACTTTTATGAAAACAAGTTTGACTCTAGAACTCTTACCATTTCTGAATAAAAATGCATTTTATCAATGAACATTCTTAAAATGAATGCATTGGTCACTTGAGAATGCTCTAATTATTTCTGATATTATACTATTTAATTTTCCATGCCTTAAAAAAAATTACTGTCTGGTGTTAAAGATATAGCTATGTGTGGTAAAAGGCTTTCCTAGCACAGAGTAGGACTTGGATTTGATCCCAAGCAAGATGTGTGTGTGTGTGTGTGTGTGTGTGTGTGTGTGTAGTGTATATATACATATATATGAGATATGTGTGAAGCTCTTTTTTTTTTTTTTTTTTTGGTACAAGGGATAAAACCCAGGGATCCCCAGCCCTTTTTATTTATTTATTTTTATTTTGAGACAGGGTCTTGCTAAGTTGTTTAGGCCTCACTAAGTTGCTGAGGCTGACTCCTCCTGCCTCAGCCTCCCAAGTTGCTGGGAGTATAGGTATGTGCTACTGCACATGGCTAAGTTGTGTCTTTTTTGGTTTTAGCCTCATACTTCTTTGAGTTCCAGTGGGTTTAAGAACAGTTCTTAATTATTAAGAATGAATAATGATAGAATTAATAACAATAAGGAATTAATAATGTCATAAAGTATTATTAATAATTGATTCACATAGCTGAAAATCCCAGGTATGACTAATTTCAGAGACTCAGATGATGCAAACAGGATTCTGCTAGTCTCCATTCCTGTTTGGCTGTATAATATAGGTTTTACTTTCATGCAGAGTTTCCACATATGTGACAATTAAGGTGGCAGCCAGCAACTCTAGGTGTACATCATGCTACCAGCATTGACATTAACTTCAAGACAGCTTTTCTTTCTTTCTTCTTTTCTTCTTTCTTTCTTTCTTTCTTT
>JAJEJO010000127.1:496603-506854 GCA_020662805.1 Glaucomys volans | reverse complement strand
CTCTCTCTCTTCTTTTCTTCCCAGGAGTGCTATACCATTGAACTATATAGACTTAGGCCTTTTTATTTTATTTTAAGATGGGATCTTGCTAAGTTGCTAAGGCTGTCCTGGAACTTGGGATCCTCCTGCCTCAACCTTCTGAGTCATAAAGGTGTACATGACTGTTCTTGACTTAGCTTTCCTTTCTAAAGAGTTCCAATATATTGACTAACTGACCTGATTTGAGTGATATGCCAACCTCAGCACCAGTCACTGAGGCCTAGAAAAGTGTGATGCTGGATTAGAAAGGCTTCCAAAGACTCAGGGGCAGAATTATGTCCATATCAATCACCCTGATTGAGAAAGATATGCTTTTCTCAAGAAAACTTGAAATATTGTTGCTAGTTGAGTCAAGAGTTGATTCTGGGCAGGGGCTTAGGGTGGGGGTTGTAGATATTCAGAACTGTTATAGTGAAACATTAACCACTTTACCCATAATATTTCTGACATAAAGGAGTTTAATGAAATAGCTATTTGTGCTATGTTTGTAGTGATTGAGTCAATGTAGTGATTGAGTCTACAATATATATGTAGATTGAGTCTACGTATATATTTAGATAGCCTTAAATGCTCAAGAACAAATGTTGAACTTTGGCTTGTCACAGTAACAATGAACAAAAAAGTACACAAAAGAGCATGAATGGAAATTTGAGGCCTAAGTATTGTCTTTATACCATGATTTCTACCCAGCCAAGGTTGATGAAAATATAACTTCCAGTCAAAAACATCGGTATTCGCCTTAGTTAAAAAAAAAATAAACCAATAACATTTGGTGTTCCCAATCCCTTTATTCTGAAATAAACATGCAAGCAAATTATGATGTTCTGTTGTCTCCACTCTTTACTGTGAAAATGTTGAAGCTACTGAAATATTGAAGATTATTACATTGAACCTTCCAAATACTGTTCCCTTGAATTCACCAGAGGGTAACATTTTGCCATATGTTCATTATTTCTCATAAATGTACACACATCTAACTTACAGATTTTGCCTGAACCATTTTAAAGTAAGCTGTGTTATATGTAATTTTTTTCTATACCAAGCAACATGCAATTTTTGTGTAACAAGTATACCTCAATAAAGCAAAAAAAATTAATAAATACAACCAGAGGAACTGGAAAAAATGATAAACATCATAACTTTGCCCTAAATTCTTCCACACATATCATCTATGACTTAGGGCATTCTGCTACAAAGCCACAAAGTAATTACTACACCCAAGAAGTTTAATATTGATTCATTATTGTCAACAAATATATAGCCCATTTCCAAACTCCCAATATCCCCACAATGCCCTATGGAGTTTACAATTTTTGTTCCAGGATCTAATTAAGATTCGCATAATACATTTATTTATCATATCTCCTTTGTCTCTGATCTATAGTAATTCCAATGCTATTTTTAGGAGCATTTCTTTAATAATCAGAAAAATACGTATGTTATTTAACAACAAATGAATATGATGTAAGCAAACACAAAATAAGTGTAATTTGCTTTGCATTTGCTTTATAAAAATGTATCAAAAATGTTAATTGCTTTAAAATGACAACCCTTCTTATTTTAAGGTTTCCAGAGCCAATGACCTGAGCATGCTTAGCTGGATGTGTACTTCTGGTCTCAAAAAGCTGCAATCAAGTTCTTCCAAAACATCAACAATTTTGAAGACAGAAAATGAGTTGTCTTGCAAAATGTCTCATAGTCTGGATTCATCTGTTTCATGATTGGATTAATGATTATGATTTTTGCCTCCATTTTACGGCCTCATATTAGGAGGCACACAACATTGGTTTGCTCCATTATTGGTGATGCTCAATTTGATAATTCAAGTAATATGGTGTCTGCCAAATCTCTCCATATGATGTTCCATTTCCACTTTGTCTTTAGAAAGGAATCAGAGAAAACACTTCAAGATCATTTGAGTATCCTGTTCCCCAACAAACTCTTACCTAATTCTTCTAGTATTTATTATGATCACTTTCTGAATCCACCACCCCATTTTTTGTTGTTATTCTTGTTGTTTTGTTTTGAGTAGTCTCTGTGTTTTGTCTAGGCTAGTCTTGAGCTCCTGGGCTCAGGTGATCCTCCTGCTTCAGCCTCTGATGTAGCTGGAACTAGAGGTATCCACCACCACACTTGACCTGAATCCATTATTTTGAAGGAATTCTTAAGTAATGGATTTGTAAATCTATCATTTTATCTTAATTTATTAGCTGGCATTCTTCTGCAGGTGACTGTATCTTACCATCCCACCTTAAGAGAAACTGGCTGCAATGATTGGAGAGCATAAAATGATCCCTTCCTCTTATCCATAATCAATATGACATTCTCCCTAAACTCATGGTACAAATAGTCAAATAACTTTTGTTTTCCAACTTAGTTGCTCAGATTTTTTTGTTTTAATTAGTTATACATTACAGTAGAATGCATTTTGACACATAAATGGAATATAACTTCTCATTCTTCTGGTTGTACATGGTGTAGAAGCACACCGATCAATGGATGGAGCTGGAGAATATCATGCAAAGTGAAATAAACCAATCTGCCTCCCCCAAGAAAGGCCAAATGTTTTCTCTGATAGTTGCTTACATCTTTACCTCTCTTATTGGCAGAAAATCAGTTAGTCTCTCAAATTTTGGCATTCCCCTCTTTTGAATTTTAAAACAAAGAAAGTAAACCAAGGTCTCAAAAGGAGTCTATGGAGCACAGAATTAGTAGTAGGCTTCCAGATGCAGTAGGGCGCATTCAAGTGTGATTCCAGATTCTGCTGTTGCTTCTTGCTGCCTTGCTATGTTACTGTTGAATATTGTTTATATCAGTTCTTCTGGCTGCCCTGATCCAGACTGCCTCCCTCGATCTTATTCATGGCTTCTGTAAGACTAAAGTTTTAGTGTTGGGTTCTTTTAGTTCACACACATACCTAAGAGTTCTGGTAAGGGCTGGTTTTCATGTCTGTGCTTCATGGACACAGAACCACCACCTGCCTTCCCTCCCCATAATCCATACTGGGGGTCAAGAGCATCCCCTCTTAAACCTCAAAATCTAGAGTTCTATCAAACTCTCTTTTTTAAACTGGGACTGGTTATTTGTGATCTGTATTCCTCGCTAAGATGTTTTCTTTTTTTATTATTTATTTATTTTAATTTATTTAATTTTGATTCATTAGCACAAATGGAGTACAGCTATTGTTTCTCTGGTTGTACACAAAGTAGAGTCACACTATCTGTGCATTCATACATGTACACAGGGCAATGATGTCTGTGTCATTCTGTTATTATTACCCCCCAACCCCGACCCCTCCCCTCCCTTCCTGCTATGCTATCTATCCTTCCTCCATTCTTGCCACCCTTCCACCCCGCATTATGCATCATCATTCACTTATCAAAGAGACCATTCGGTCTTTGGATTTTTGGGATTGGCTAATCTCACTCTAAGATGTTTTCTGCCATGATTCAGGAGTTATTTCTGACACTTGTCATTTAGTAAACATTTCTAAATGACAAGCAAAAAGCTCTAAGTTTAGGGAACATAGTGTTGAAATACAATATCCTAGCTCTAGTGGAATTTATATTCTAGTGGCATGTACATTTTATCTCTTACTTTTCCCTCTTTATTGGATCAAAATGTAATCCCCAGCTGGGCACCCTATTCACACATTGATGGAATTTTCAAAATATATTGCCCAAAGAAAAGAATTGACTAGTTATACAAATTCCAGTGCCTCTTTTGATTTAGTTTCTGGTACTTTAAATTTTCAGTTTATTTTCTCTTGTGTTATATTTCCCAGAATTCATGGAAATCTTTAGGAGTTTCAAATGTCTAGAACTTTTTTTCACCTCCATTTGAAAGGAAGTGATCCTTTCTTAAAGATTCAACCACAGTCCTCAACACTTGTGATAAAATATGTACCCAGAGAATCCAATAAAAATTAAATGAAGTTAAAGAAAAAGGATTAATTCAACAACTTTTAATATGTAAAACAAAGTTAAAAAGGCACAATTTTTTTGCTCTTGAGGGTTTATAATCAAGTGAATTAAGTAAACTAATTTGATAAATGAGTATAGGAGGTGGTATTTGAGAAAAGGAGAAGAGGGTTGTAGGCGAATACTTGTCATAGCAGAGGACTGGCAACAGGTCTAGATTCTATTAGAGCTCCAGATAGTTTAGGGGCATAGAAGGTGGATTGGCTGGGAGGCCATATTGGTGCAAGGAGGGTTTGAAATTGGAGGAATTTGAATTTACTGCATTTCCTATACTTGAATTTATAATGTATTAATGATAATTTTATCATCTATCATGTATTATGAGATCTGGTGATAAAAGTTAAAAGGAAAAGTTTTTTTTCCATTGAACAGGACAAAGAAAGAACCAAATATATGCATAATTAAAGCTAAAGTTAGTCTTAGGAATTCTTAGGAAATAGGTTGGTGTTTTTTGATAAGTTTTGGATAAAAATCCTTTACCAGATAAATTATTTGTAAATATTTTTTCCCAGTATGTGAGCAATCTATTCATTCTTTCTCAATCTTGTTTTTAATTTTAGTGAAGTTCAATTTGGTGTATTTATTACCCAATAATCACAGAATTCACAGAAATCTTTAAGAATGTCACTAAAGCTCTGAATGTTTCTGTTTCAGTTCAGAAGAGAGGTAGATACCGATGAGAGGTCTATCCTCAAAAGCCTGCTTGTTTCTCCAACTTCATTCCACCTGACCACCCCATCCCTGCTCCTTCTCCTCCAAACTATTCTCACTCCAAGAGAAGGCCATGTTCAAATTTGTTCCCAAATGGCACTTACCGTCCACCCAGCTTCAAGACAGCTTTCCAGCTGCCTAGGAAGACTTCCCTTTTCAAAGCTCTTCCCTCACTTGGTTTAATAATCATGTTTTAAAAAGAAACAAATATATTGACCTATTGATTCAAAATTTCTAGGGTAAGAGAATCAAGAGACACACAGGATCAGGGATCTCTCTCTGTATCTCTGGGTCTGTCTCTGTGTCTGTAACTTCATCACTCTGTCTCTTTATCTTACTGTGTCTCTGTATTTCTAGCTCAACTTTCTGATTTCCTCCATGTTGGCTTCATTCTCTAGAATTTTCTTTCCATGTGGTATGAAAACTGTCTCTGGCAGATGTCTTCAAAAAGTAGAAAGAAACTCCCTTACACTCCTCATATCTATATCACCGACACACACACACACACACACACACACACATACACAAATAGCAAAGGATTCTGAAACACAAAAACACAACGTTTTAGCTTTGTTGTCTCAGCCTGCATAACGGGTTACTCAGTTTCCTGAACCGGGCAGCAAGGGGATTGGAAAAATGACAGACAGACACAAAAGTAGAAAAGGGCCAGAACTTGGTGGATCAGCCAAACTCTGGTGGAGAAAGATTGGCCATGAGCAGGCTCTGTACATTTATTATGTAGGTTTCAACATCAAAAGGATTTATTGTGAGAGAGCTTCTTCAAGAGAAACAAGACTGAAGTTGTGGGTAAAACAGCGCCATTAGGTGTTATCAGCTTGCACCCATAACTCTGTACCTCTGGGTGACTGTTGTTTGAACCTAAGGCTATGAACTAATAAATTCCGTGGCTCGCACAGAATTCCCCTTTGAACTGGGTATCACCATCAATAGGGTGGTTTTCATTAGTGACCTTGCACTGAGGGAGGTGTCACCTCTGTCTTTAGGCAGTTCAAAAGACCCATGATTCATTCACCATTTTATTTTGTTTTGTAAAATGACAATGGATTTGTAATGATTTATACACCAGTTCTTGAAGCCTCTAGAAAACTTCTCTCACATGCATCCTGTGATCATTTCTGAGATGATTCATAGCAAAGAGAACGGGATTACTTTTAGAACACTTGGATTCATTCAAGAAACTTGGGTGGAATCAACTTTCCCTAAGACCCAGAATTTCCCAGGAAAAATACTAAACAAAATTTGAATAGAAAGGAAGATGAATTGATTGCTGAGTAGACAACAACTTTACTATAGGCTGGCTGCAGGCCATGTTTAGAGAATAAAATTCATGCATCAATAGATACCTGCTGACCTTCCTGACCTCAAATAGCTCACAATCCAGAAGGATGCATAAATTCATTGAATTTAGTTCAGTGATGGAAGTAAAGCCATACAGCTGATAAAGTTTGGAGCAAGGGACCATCAAAGATGTGTGTTAATGTTCAAAAAGGCATTATACAGAAAAAAATAATTAAAATGAAAGTTGTAGCTGGTTGTTGATAGCAGAGAATGCTAGTTGCACATTTCTCCGTAGTTATTTAACTTTTAAAATTCACCCTAGAACCTATCTAAAAATTGAATATTGCATCATTTTCTCACCATTGATATTCTTCCAAATAAGAATATAATGCCAGAGTCACATTAAGAATCTAACAAAAAACAAAGACTCTGTGACAATTTGTTTGAAACAAATGCTGAAAAATATTGCATTGGTCCCAAAGTTACCAGAGTAAACACAGCTTGAATTCCATGTCAAATCTATAAAATATTATAGTTATTTATATATGTAAATATTTCAACAGTTTAACATGATATTTTCCTCAAAACGCTTACTTATTATATCCTTTCCATTACTTAGACAGATTAGCATGGATATGTGGCTTATAAATAAAGCTATTTATGATCATTAGCCTGACAATAGAAAGAAGGAGTGAAAGAAAGAGTAGAGAGATGAAGGAGACATCCACTTATACAGATTCTTCACACAGAGTTCTTCAAGGAGTTATTACCATCACAGTGAATGGCTGACATCTGGTGGTAAAACTTGGTAAAAATTTTCTGTGGATTTGTGCATTCATAAGTAGGGTTATTTGGTGAGAAATGACTCTCTTTAAGAATAATTTAAAATGCTGCTAGTCATACAGTTGTTATGTCTGCATCATGCCAAGCATCTAGATACTTGAAAATATCTGGAATGTGAGGTGTTATATAGATACTGAAAGTATCCATACCCTCTTCACTCATATGTCACTGTTAACACAATGAAAAGGAAATGATTAAAGTGTGCTAGGTCTGAGTGTTGAAATCAGAAGGAATATTTGAAAAACCCAGCAACTGTCAAAGGAATTATGTGTTACTATATTTTCCCCAGTCTAATTAGATTCCTGGCTAAATTTATATTGCTCCATATTGGATTGTTTCTTGCTTAAGTTATTAAACCAATCAGCTAGCCAACAAACATGCATTGACTGCCTACCCTGTGTTGAGCTCTAAGTAACATAGTACAAAGAATTGTAAGTAGAACCTGGTTCTTATCTTTAAAAAATTACAGCCCTATTGAAAAGACATGACTAACAAATAAGAAACAATTAGAGAACCATATGAAACAGTATCTTATCTAGTGCAGAAAGTAATTGCTTTTATTTCCTCAGAAAATAAAAACTATAAAGATTGGAGCTATATACGATTTACTGAAGTAGATAGAATTTGAGCTGACCTTCTAAAATCAACAAGGTAGAAAGTAGAATACTAAAAAAATAAGGAGCAAACTTCAGCTGATACTGAACAATAAAGACCAGAGGCATGAACATGAAAATAGTGAACTCATGGAACAGTGCTCTGAAAAAGGAAATAGAGTATCTTGGAAAATAGTGGAACATTATTTGATCAGCTCAGAGTAGAGAGGATTTTTGAAAGGTTGTTTTTTAATTTGTTTGTTTATGTGATAAGGAATAGGGATCTTTTTTTTTTCAAAGAGTAGCAACAAAATAAAAATATTAAGGAGACAAGCGTGGAATGGACAAAAGGCTCAATTATGAAGTTATGGGAATGTCTGGAGGCAGGAAGTTCACTGGGAAGTGTTTGAAGTAAAGTGGTCTTGAAAAGGATGGCTTGAGGTATTGCAAAGGGAATGCTGACTATACTTGGAGACCGACTGGACACTGGGAAATGTGGAAGAGAACTGAGTCAAGAATGACTCCAAGCAATTGACAAGATGGCTTATAAGAAAAGCATCTCTTTAATTTGAAATAATCTTGAAACAGTGTAAGTAGCAAGTGAACAATTAAATCTACAGAACTTAATGCCAAGTAGATGATAAACAAGTGTTTAGTAATTATCAGCATAGACATGATAATTGAAATCAAACACTGATAAGAATTTCAAGATCTTCTGACTTGTAGTAATAACATAAAATGGAAAACAGTTGAGTCTGTTTTGGCAAAATGTTCTCAAAGAGTGTGTGACTTATAAAATAAATTTCAAAGGTTCATAAAGTTCAACTTTCAGAAATAGAGGTAGAATGAGAAAGCCAATAATAAAAATGATACATGATCCTATGGGATTACATTCTGGCTGCTTCTAATATTATTTTCCAAAACCAGCATTGGGAAAGGAAGCTCCTTTCCATATGAAAGTTTCAATGACCAGACATCTGCTAGAAGACAGGATGAGTGAGAATATAAAGATGCATTTCAATTTTACCCCCGATTTTTTTCTTTCTGTAATTCATGCATTGAAATTCATTGTTAAATTAATTTGGGGGAAAATATTTTAATCATGTAAGGGCAGCATGTATTCTTTATACTATAGATAGAAAATTATAAATCTGGATATACAGTAATAACCCATCAGCTGTGAAAAAAAAATCTCCCATTTTAAAAAAGTCAGTATTAGTTTTTAGCAGGCAACAAAATATAATAAATGAACTAGTACATGAAATACTATACCACATATGTGTATAGTAAGAATAAATACGAGCACTGCATTTTTATGAATACTGGTAACTGAAAAGCAAACCTGTATATGAAATAAACACATTTTAATTCCTCTATCATGTATGTCAATAAAGTGACACCAGAGGCTGAACATTGAAGGAGAAATAGACTTTGATGAATCAGTCCAGTCATGTCAGCAAACAAACAACAATAAGCTCTGTGATTGGAGTGAATCAGTTATCAAGAGTGCCTATAATACTTTATCTCAAATGTCCAATTAATGAAACAGAAAGATCTAGAAAAGTGTAATTCATATATAAGGAAAAAAAGCAATACAACTTGATTTTGAGGGACTCAAACATTGGACTTAGCAGACAAGGGCTTCAAAGTACATATTATTAATATATTCACAGAACTAAAAAAAATCATGCTTAAACAATTGAAGATGATAACCATATCTTATCAAATATAGAAAAATCAACAAAGTGATATAAATTATTTCTTAAAATCCAACTTGGGCATGGTGGCACACACTTATAATCCCAGTGACTCAGGAGACTGAGGCCAGAGGGTTGCCAAATTCAAGGCCAGCCTCAGCAATTTAGCAACACCCTCAATAACTTAGTGAGATGCTGTCTGAAAAAAAAAAATTAAAAAACAAATAAATAGAACTAGGGTTGTGACTTAGTGGTAGAGTGCTCTTGGGTTCAATCCCCAGTACCAAACAAATAAAAATAAAACAAATAAGACCTCCAAAAAATGCTGATGTTGGAAAATGTAAGAATTGGAATTGAAAAAAAAAAAGTTTTTGACAGAAAAAAAATAAGCAAATTTGAAAATCTGTTGAAGATCTTTCAATAGAGATTATACAATCTGAAGATCACAGAGGAAATTTATTGATGTAAAAGTAACAGAGCCTTGGAGAAATATGTTGCATTAGTAAGAACAGCAATATATGTGTAATGAAAGTATCAGAGGAGAGAAAAGAACAGAAAAAGTGTGCTAGAAAATAATGGCTGAAATGTCAAATTTTATCAAAAACAATAATGTACACACCCACAAAGCTCAACAACCAGGATAAAGACAGAGAGCGAGAGATGACCTAGAGACATCACAGAAAATGTCAACATTTTGTGTATAACCCACAGCTTTATACATGTGAAAACATACTACCTGTGTCCCTTTTGGGCCATCTCCATGCCCGTTCCCCAGGAGTCGCTCAACGTTGCCTCCTTGCTACAGGGGAGGTCCTTATGGGAAAGCCTGCTGGACACAGTGGCACACACCTATAACCCCAACAAATAAGGAGGCTGAGACAGGAGGATCACAAAATCAAGGCCAGTCTCAAGCAGCTTGCAAGACCCTTTCTAAAATAAAAAATAAAAATTCTGGTAAAGTGCCTCTGAGTTCAATCCCTAGTCCAAAAAAAGGAAAAAAGGAAGGAAGGAAGGAAGGAAGGAAGGAAGGAAGAGAGAGAGAGAGAGAGAAAAGAGAGAGAGGGAGAGAAAGAAAGAAGAAAAGAGAGA
>JAJEJO010000127.1:447247-496503 GCA_020662805.1 Glaucomys volans | reverse complement strand
AGAAAGAAAGAAAGAAAGAAAGAAAGAAAGAAAGAAAGAAAGAAAGAGAGAGAAAGAAAGAAAAGAAGGGCAAAGCTTTTGTTGTGTGTGCAAGTCCATGTCTCAGAGCAGAATCTCCCTGTCTGGTATTGTCCTCTTGCCACAGATAAACCCCCATCCTATCATCAGGTATACCTATTTCCTTCTTTAGCCCCTCAGCTCAGAGAGACTCAGTCCCTAAGATTCAGAACCTAAAGGACAAAGGTCTCCCTGAGGGGAGAAATGTGAAGCTAGTATGGAAAGAGTTGAATTATGAGTTTGCAGAGAATAGAAAACAGGATTTCTTTGCTGCCTTCATCCCCCATTCTGTCTTCTCCATTGACACATGATTTTCTAGGCATTTGTCACAGCTGGATTAACACTTATACCTATTTCTGGAGCCACACACAGCTTCTTCAGCTCTGAGTGAATTGATAGCTTCAGCAAAGTATGAGCTTGATAATTTAGGTGTTTTAGTGAGAATTATGTGCAGTGTTGAGATTTTTAAGTTCTACTATTCACTGATAGAAATCAAGAAGATTTAGAAGTAAATTCCAGCTACTTTGGAGGCTGAGGCAGGAGGATGCAAGTTAAAGCTCAGTATGAGCAACACAGTGAGACCCAGGCTCAAAACAAAATTAAAAGAGCTGGGGATATTAGCACAGTGGTAGAGCATCCCTAAAGTCAAACCCCACTACTGAAAAAAAAAAAAATCCTCTCTCTGGTTTTAAAATTGTGTTTTGAGATGAAAATGGGAAAGTGATATTGGAACAGCTTTAGAAATTCTATATAAATTACATTGGATAGTAAAATCTCAGCAAAGATAAAGTGATATGTGATTGCAAAATAAGTTACTGTGAAACTAATTTTCTACCTCATTCAGTTTCCACCATCACATGAGAATGACTGCTAATTTGTGGTCCCTTAAATGTGGTGTTAAGATTAGCTTTATTTGTCTAAAACAGGCAAGGAGCAAAAAACTCTGCTGCCATCATTAGATAAAGCCAGGAAACTTAAGCATTTGTTTGTTCTGCCAAGTAATGTAAATAATGCCAGTGAGTATATGTAATCAATCACCACAGTCTTTGGATTGTTGCTTCCTCAGCAATGATTAACCAGAACTGTGTCAGGTCAGTGGCAAATGCAGACCTCTGCAGCAAGGAAAATGTCTGGGCCTCCCCCAAAAGAACACATATTAACTAAACTTTTGTTTTAGAGTTCTGATATGCATAAATGAACACTGAATTTTTGCCCTCTGAATTTTGACGCTTAATCTAAATGTCCTTTCAAAACAGATCTACTTGGATATATGAGAATCATCTCAAGCTCAACATGTTCAAAACTGAATTTTTTTCCCCAAACCTGCTCCTCCCAGTCTTCCTCATTGTAGTTGTTTGTAACTCCATCCTTTCAGTTGTATAAGCCAAAATATTTGGAGTCAACTTAGGCTCTTCTCTTCCTCTAACCACTTACATTCAATATACCAGTAGAATGAAAAGGTAGCAGATACAATTCTCACCATCTCCATTTCAACCAGGGCCAACATCATCTCTCAACTGAATTTTTAGCAATTGCCTCCTAACTACCCTGCCACTGTCCTTTCTCAGTGTGCTCTCATCCTGGATACATGATTCCCCAATAACAAATACAATCATGTCACTCTTCCCAAATATTTCCAGTTAGTCCCCAATTTACTTAAACTAAAAACTGAACCCATACAATGACCTATGCTCCACCGTACTTCTCTGAAATACTTTTATGCTCCCTTTTACTCTGTCCTGGGTACCCTTGGCCCAGAGTTATTCCTCAAAAACACCAGACACACAAACATCTTAGCATCCTTGAATTTGTTTCTTCTCTCCTGAATGAACCATTCCCAAATAAACACATAGGTTCTTTTTCTGCTTTCTTGAAAACTTTATACATGTCACTTTCTGTAAGTTAATTTTTTACTCCCTGTTGTGTCCCTGAACTCATTCATGATTTTTACTTTTGGTAGCTGCCATTTACTTTAACTGCTATATAGTGTTTTATTGTATAACAAATTGTTATACAATTTATATATCCATTCCTTTGTAATGAATGTCTAGGTTATTTTCAATATTTTGCTATTACAAAAAATTCTGCTAAAAACATTCTTAAGATTAGCTCCTTGTGCAAAATCCCTGATTATAGGTTTGTGCATCAACTTTACTATATAATCCAAATTGCTTTTTCCAAAATAATCATATCAATTTATGCACTCACAAAAAAGTATTGTGTGCTCTATATTCTTGCTAATACTTTTAATTACTGTCAATCTGGTTTTATTTTCATTTTTCTTGCTACTAATGAGATTAGTATTCATTAGCTGTATTTGTATTCCAACAAGGAACAAATGAAAAGTTAAGATAACGAGAGATATTAAACACAAAGACATAAATGGGACATAGGTGAACCCAGGAATATCACCCAGAAAGTTGTTTTCATCCCTAGGCTCAAAAAAAAAAAAAAAAAAACAAGCAGAGGGAGAGGTTACTGGAAATTCAGATTAGTCCTATAGGTAAGGGCTATTCTTTGAAAGCAATAGTCTAAGTGAGGAAAAGAACAAGGAAAATGAATATTCCAGCTACATTCTCTCTCTTCCTATCTTCTGCCAAATCATCAATGAGAATCCCCGTTCACAAAAAGCAGCTGGGAGGAAGAGGGTTATTGAGAACCTTGCTGATAATAAATAGTTCATGGAGGCTAGGAAAAAAATTCAAAGTAGGTATAAGGCAAACAAGAGATATTTGCATGAGCAATTTGGTCTTTCTCTTATATGAAGTACCTATTCAAGACTTGTCCATTTTCTCTTAGGTTATTTACATAACCTAAGAGAAACATAAACAATTATTCCTACTGCAAATAATATCAGTCTTCTTTTAAATCCTTATGACTCTGCTTTAGTCAGCTTTTTTGCTGTTCAGTTTCAGAGATCTTAGTCCACTGAAGGCCAGTTCCATTCCTTGGGGCTCAAGGTAAGGCTGAACATCATGGTGGGAGAGTGTGGCAGAGAGAAGCAGCTCACATCATGATAGGAAGGAGGGACTCCTTTAGCCAGATATAAATATATACCCCATAACCACACCCCCAATGGATTATTTCCTCCAGCCATATCCTATCTGTCTCCAGTTACCACTCAGTTAATCCCATCAGGGATTAATTCACTGATTAGGTTAAGGCTATAACAATCATTTCTCCTCTAAACCTTGCAATGTCTTACACTTGAACTTTTGGGGGACACCACATCTAAACCATAAGAGACTATTTTTTTCCTTGTAGTAGTGATACTCATCTTGTTCATTCTTACTTATGTTTTCAATGTTTTCTTCATTAAATATGTGTTTAGTAAATTTTTTTTCAAATGGACGTTAATATTCAGTAAATACTCTTTCTGCTTCTAGTAAATTAAGAGGCTAAAAAATATGACCCCACAAGCACTATGCCCTATTTTTGTAATACAATTTGGTGGGAAAATAGCACTCCTATTTGTTTAGTATGTGTGGCTGCTTTCAAACTGGTTGGCAGAATTGTTTAGTGCTAAAAGAGACCATACAACCCACAAAACTGAAAATATTTACTCTGTCTAGATCTTTGAAGAGAATGTTTGCCAGATAGATAATTATATGCTTTTTATTAGTCTGTCCATGTGGTTTTGCTGGTTTTCTCAATTTGTCCACTTCAAATTTATTACCTGTCCTGTTTTGCTCTCTTTCCTAGGAAACTGATCTCTCCTGAGTGCATCCCAAGACCCCCGCTTCCGCTGCATTCCCATGGGGACTGCCAAATAAGCAACAGTAAGAGATGAGAAGGTGGTACATAATTGTCATGGCTTTGATAGTAGTTGCCACAGTTCTGACTTTTTAGTTCTGGCATGGTTACACCTCCCTAGCCTCATTGCTCACTCAGCATTTCCTTTCTACATCCCTTCAGGCTTAGAGAATTCTGTCTATTGCTGGTCACCCTTGTCTCCTATAGATTACTTCTGAACATGACTTGTGGTTCTTTCCTTTTTCCTTTCCTTTCCTTTCCTTTTCCTTTTTCCTTTTCTTTTCTTTTCTCTTTTGGTGCCAGAGATGGAACCCAGGGGCACTTAAACACTGAGCCACACCCCCAGCCCTTTTAAAATTTTGAGATAGGAGCTCACTAAATTGCTTAGGGCCTCCCTAAGTTGCTGAGGCTGGCTTTGAACTTGTGATCCTCCTACCTCAGCCTCCTGAGTTCCTGGCAATACAGGTGTGTGCCATTACACCCAGCTGTGGTTTCCTCTTGAACAGTTCCTTACGTTCTTTTCAGTTAAAATAATTATATGTGTTTCATCTCTTTCTTGTCAGGTAGCTTTAGAAAGTGTAGTCATTAATTAATTAGTTACAATAATGACTTTTCTAGTATTAAATCAATCTGACATTTTTGGAATCCACTCAGTTTAGTCATAGTGTATGTTGATTTGTTTGTGCCTATGTAAATGTACTCATGAGAGAATGACATTTTGCTTCCTTGTTCTGTCCTTTTCATATTTTGACATCAATATTACACCATCCTCATAACATAAGATAAGAAGTGTTACTTGTTTAGATCCTATGAATAATTTGTGTAAGATTAAAATTATGGTTTCTTATATAAGGATTTGGTAAAATAATCTGACATTTTTCTTGAACTATTTTTTAGGTGAAAATTTGTCTAGAATTTACCTATTTTATTAATATTTTAAAGAGGCTTATTGGAATAAAGGTGTAATATCATGTATCTTTTTTTATTTACTTATTGATTCATTGAACACAAATGGAGTACAGCTCTTGTTTCACTGGTTGTACACAAAGTAGAGTCACACCATCTGTGCGTTCATGCATGTACACAGGGCAATGGTATCTGTCACAATTTCTGTTATTATTTTTACCCCCCCACTCCGACCCCACCCCTCCCTTCCCTCCATGCTATCTATCCTTCCTCCCTTCTTGCCACCCTTTCCCCCGCATTATGCATCATCATTCATTTATCAATGAGACCATTCAGTCTTTGGATTTTGGGGATTGGCTGATCTCACTTAGCACAACAGTCTCTAACATCATCCATTTACCTACAAATGCCATAATTTTATTCTTTATGGCTGAGTAATATTCCATTGTGTATATATACCACAGTTTCTTTATCCATTCATCTACTGAAGGGCATCTAGGTTGATTCCATAATCTAGCTATTGTGAATTGAGCAGCTATGAACATTGATGTGGCTTAAAAGGTTATAATCCTTTTTAATGTCACAGTGTTATTTATAATTCTTTTTGTTAGTCTTGCCAGACTCTTCTCAATTAGTCTTTTCAAAGAACCAATTTTTGGCTCAGTTCATCCTGTCATTGTATTTTTATTTTGTATTTCATTATTTTTCAGAATATTTATGATTTCAAACCTTTGACTTTCTTTTGGCTTATTTACTTGTTCTTTACACATCATTAAATTGGATGCCTGGTTCATTACTTTTTAACCTTTATTTCTTTTCCAATATAGCACAGAAGTCAGAATGTTTCCTCCAAACAGTTTTGCTGCATTATGCAAAAGTTTTAAAATAGCTTTATTTAGATATATTTCACATATTATATCATTCATCCATTTAAAGTATATAATTCAATTGTTTGGGGCATATTACATGATTGATTTTTTTAATTTTTAATTTTCTTTTTTGATATACACAACAGTATAATGTATTTTGGCATATTACACATACATGGAGTGTAACTTATTCTAATTAGGATCCTATTTAGTTGTACATGATGCAGAGTTACCCTGATCGTGTTCAAATAAAAGGCTAAGGCCTAGGGTTGAGCTCAGTGGTAGAGCACTTGCCTAGCACATGTGAGGCACCGGGTTTGATCCTCAGCACCACAGAAAACTAAAAAAGAAAGTCAATAAATGATCTATTTTAAAAAATACAAGGCTAAGAAAGTTATGTCTGACTAATTCTACTGTCCTTCCTCTTCCCCATCCCTTCTCTTCCCTTTGTTCCCTTTGTCTAATCCAATGAACTTCTATTCTTTCCCTACTCACCCTCCCTTGTTGTGGATTAGTGGCCACATATCAGACAGAACATTTGGCCTTTGGTTTTTTAGGACTGGCTTATTTCACTTAGCATGATATTCTCCTATTCCATCCATTTACTGGCAATAAATGTTGGTAAGAATATTTCATTATTCTTTATGGCCAAGTAATAGTCCATTGTGTATATATACCTTTTTTTCTTTATCCATTCATTGTTGGTTCCATAGCTTGGCTATTATGAATTGAGTTGCTATGAAAATTGATATAGCCTCATCATTATAGTATTCTGATTTTAAGTCCTTTTGGTATAGATTGAGAAGTGGGTTAACTGGATTAAATGGTGGTTCCATTCCAAGTTTTCTAAGGAATCTCCATCCTGCTTCCCATAGTTGTTGCACCAATTTGCAGTCCCACCATCAATGTATGAGTGTACCTTTCTCCCCACATCATCACCAACATTTATTGTTACTTGTATTCTTGATAATTGCCATTCTGATTGGAGTGAGATGGAATCTCAGTGTAGTTTTGATTTGCATTTCTCTCAATGCTAGAGATATTTAAACTTTTTTTTCATATTTTTTGACCATTCATATTTCTTCTTCTGTGAAGTTGCTTTGCTCATTTTTTGATTGAGTTATGGTTTTTTGGTGTTAAGTTTTTTTTTTAATTTATTTATTTAGATTCATTGTACACAAATGGAGTACAGCTGTTGTTTCTCTGGTTGTACACAAAGTAGAGTCACTCCATCTGTGCATTCATACATGTACACAGGGCAATGATGTCCGTCTCATTCTGTTATTATTCTTACCCCTGCACTCCGACCCCACCCCTCCCTTCCCTCTATACAATCTATCCTTCCTTCATTCTTGCCTCTCTTCCACCCCACATTATGCATCATCATTCACTTATGAGAGAGATCATTTGGCCTTTGGATTTGGGGGACTGGCTAATCTCACTCAGCATGACAGTCTCCAACCTCATCCGTTTACCTGCAAATGCCATAATTTTATTCTTCTTTATGGCTGAGTAATATTTCATTGTGGATATATACCACAGTTTCTTTATCCATTCATCTATTGAAGGGCATCTAGGTTGGTTCCACAATCTAGCTATTGTGAATTGAGCAGCTATGAACATTGATGTGGCTGCATCACTGTAGTATGCTGATTTTAAGTCCTTTGGGGATAGGCCAAGGAGTGGGATAGCTGGCTCAAATGGTGGATCCATTCCAAGTTTTCTAAGGAATCTCCACACCGTTTTCCAGAGTGGCTGCACCAACTTGCACTCCCACCAGCAATGTATGAGTGTACCCTTTCCCCCACATCCTCGCCAACACCTGTTGTTGCCGTATTCTTACTAAAAGACATTCTAATTGGGGTAAGATGAAATCTTAAGGTGGTTTTGATTTGCATTTCTCTTCTAACTAGGGATGTTGAACATTTTTTCATATATCTGTTGATTGCTTCTATATCTTCTTCTGTAAAGTGTCTGTCCATTTCCTTGACCCATTTACTGATTGGGTTATTAGTATTCTTGATGTAAAGATTTTGAATACTTTGTAGATTCTGGAGGTTAGTGCTCTATCTGAAGTGTGCGTGTGGCAGAGATTTTCTCCCACTCTGAAGGCTTTCTCTTCACATTGCTGATTGTTTCCTTTGCTGAGAAAAAGCTTTTTAGTTTGACTCAGAGGGGAAATCAATGAAATTGAAACAAAAGAAACAATTCAAAAAAATTGACAAAACAAAATGTTGGTTCTTTGAAAAAATAAACAAAATTGATAAACCCATAGCCATACTAATGAAGAGAAGGAGAGAGAAAATTCAAATTACTAAAATTTGTGATGAAAAAGGAAACATCACAACAGACACTAATGAAATACACAATATAATTTGAAACTATTTTGAAAATTTATACTCCAACAAAATAGAAAACCTGGAAGACATCAACAGGTTCCTAGAGGCATATAGGTCACCCAAACTGAATCTGGAGGACATACGCAACTTAAATAGATCAATTTCAAGCAACGAAATAGAAGAAGTCATCAAAAGCCTACCAACAAAGAAAAGTCCAGATGGATTCACAGTGGAGGAAACCCTTCAAAACTCATTCTATGAAGCTAATATCACCCTGATACCAAAACCAGAGAAGGACACATTGAGGAAAGAAAATTTCAGACAAATATCCCTAAAGAACATAGATGCAAAAATTCTTAACAAAATTTTAGCAAATTGCATACAAAAGCATATTAAAAAGATAGTGCACCATGATCAAGTGGGTTTCATCCCCGGGATGCAAGGTTGGTTCAACATTTGGAAATCAATAAATGTAATTCACCACATCAACAGACTTAAAGTCAAGAACCACATGATTAGTTCAATAGATGCAGAAAAAGCTTTTGATAAAATACAGAACCCCTTCATGCTCAAAACACTAGAAAAAATAGGGATGGTAGGAAAGTTCCTTAACACTGTAAAGGCTATCTATGCTAAGCCCACATAACATCATTCTAAATGGAGAAAAATTGAAAGCATTCCCCTGAAAACTGGAACAAGGCAGGGATGCCCTCTTTCTCCACTTCTGTTCAACATTGTCCTTGAAACTCTAGCCAGAGCAATTAGATAGACCAAAGAAATTAGAGGGAAATGAATAGGAAAAGAAGAGTTCAAACTATCCCTATTTGCTGATGACATGATTCTCTATTTAGAAGAGCCTAAAAATTCCACCAGAAAACTTCTGGAACTCATAAATGAATTCAGTAAAGTAGCAGGATATAAAATTAATGCTCATAAATCAAATGCATTTTTATTCATAAGTGATGCATCCTCTGAGAGAGGAATTAGGAAAGTATCCCAGTCACAATAGCCTCAAAAAAAAAAAAAAAATTGGGAATCAATCTAACAAAAGAGGTGAAAGACCTCTAAAATGAGAACTACAGAACACTAAAGAAAGAAATTAAAGAAAATCTAAGAAGATGGAAAGATCTCCCATGTTCTTGGATAGGCAGAATTAATATTGTCAAAATGGCCATACTACCAAAAGCACTATACAAATTCAATGCAATTCCAATTAAAATTCCAATGATGAACCTCATAGAATTAGAGCAAGCAATCATGAAATTCATTTGGAGGAATAAGAGACCCAGAATAGCTAAAGCAATTCTTAGCAAGAAGAGCAAAGCAGGGGGTATCACAATACTGGAACTTCAACTATATTATAGAGCAATAGTAACAAAAACGGCATGGCATTGGCACCAAAACAGACAGGTAGATCAATGATACAGAATAGAAGACACAGAGACAAACCCACATAAATACAGGTGTCTCATCCTTGACAAAGGAGCCAAAAACATACAATGGAGAAAAGATAGCCTCTTCAACAAATGGTGCTGGGAGAACTGGAAATCCATATGCAGCAAAATGAAACTAAACCCATATCTCTCACCCTGTACAAAACTCAACTCAAAATGGATCAAGGACCTAGGAATTAGACTAGAGACCCTAAGAGAAGAAAAAATAGGTCCAAATCTTCATCATGTTGGCCTAGGACCAGATTTCCTTAACATGACTCCCAATGCACAAAAAGTAAAAGCTAGCGTTAAGTTTTTAAAGTTCTTTTTACAACCAGATAAAAGCGCTCTGAGGTGCAGGTGGTAAAGATTTTCTCTCATTCTGTAGGCTCTCTGTTCATGTTCTTGATACTTTCCTTTGCAGTGAAGAAGTTTTTTAGTTTGGTGCCATCTTATTTGATTCTTGATTTTACTTGCACTTTGGGAGTCTTATTGAGGAAGTTAGTTCCTAAGCCAACATGATGGAGCTTTGGGCCAACTTTTTCTCTAGTATGCACAGGATTTCTGGTCTGATGCCTAGGTCCTTAATCCACTTTTGAGTTTTGTGCAGGGTGAGATATAGGGGTTCAATTCCATTCTACTACATATAGATTTCCAGTTTTTCCAGAACCATTTGTTGAAGAGGCTATCTTTTCTCCAACGTATGTTTATGATGTCTTTATCTAGCATAAGATATCTGTATTTTTATGGGTTTGTCTCTGCGTCTTCTGTTTGTACCATTATTCTTCATGTCTGTTTTGGTGCCGACACCATGCTGTTTTGATTACTACCACTCTGTAATATAATTTAAAGTCTGGTATTGTTGATGCCTCCTGCATCACTTTTACATTACTGATTTTTTTTAAAACTAGAGTAAAATACATTTAAATGACCATTTTAGTCATTTAAAATGTACAGTTCTGTGACATTAATTACATTCACAATGTTAAGCAAACATCACCACTATTTATATTCAACCTTTTTCTCATTCCAAACGGAAATGTTGTAACTATTAACCATTAACTTCTCATTTCCTCTTCCTACTCCCAGGTAACTGCTAATCTACTATGTTTCTATGAATTTGCCTATTCTGGATATTTCATGTAAGTGAAATCATACATCATTCTTCTATTGATAACCACTTGAATTATTTCCATTTTTGACTGTTTTGACTATACAATAATCCTTGGCTTACAAATATTTGTTCAGGTCTCCACTTTGAACTTGTTTTGTTTTGGAACTAGGTATTAAATCCACGGTTACTTTACCACTGAGCTACAACCCCAGTCATTTTTATTTTTTAAGACAGGGTTTCACTAAGTTGCTTATTGCCTCACTAAGTTGCTGAGGCTGGCCTCAAACTTGCAATCCTCCTGCCTCAGCCTTCTGAGTTGTTGGGATTTCAGGTATAAGGCACTGTGCCTAGCTCTAATAAACTTCTTTACTCATTTTAAAATTGAGTTTTCTTTTTGCATGCTGAATTGTAGAAGTTCTTTATATATTCTGGATATTAGGTGTTTTTTACATTAGATTTTTAAAAAAAAAATCTTCTGTAATTACCCAAGTAAAATGAATGATTAGTAAGCATATTTTGTGATTGGTCTGGGTTAAAAACCAATGGTAAAGTGATATTCATACAGGCCAGGCAGATGATTTGCAACCAAGTTGCTTTAAACTATGATAAAGTCACACAACCATCATTGATTATCACTGCTTATTCATCACATAAAACTGCAAAGTGAATTTTATATATATATATGCACACACATGGATATAAAGATGGAATTCTACAATGACAAAGCAAAAATGCAGAGTAAAGAACTGCTCATAAACCCAAAGTCTATAGGATTTATGTTACTATACAGAAAGAAAGCAAAATATTGGTAGAACAAAACCACTATATGCAGTATTTTCATCCCTACTATATGAAAGTGGTACAGGGGAAGGTGTGAAGAGAAACCAGACTCTTACCTTCAGTCCTATCTCCGAACAGAAGCCTCGTGGAGGTGTTGGGGGAGATGAGTGAGGTTGTCATCTGCTATCTGGGTATCACACAGCTATCCAATAGGCCAAAGAATTGGCTCTCTGGTCTGTTCCTCATAAATTCCTTCAAAATTTGCATACGGTGCTGGGCATGATAGCTTTTGACTATAATCCCAACAACTCAGGAAGTTAGGCAGAAGGTTCACAAATTTGAGGTCAGCCTCAGTAAATCAGTGAGGCACTAAGCAACTTAAGAAGATCCTGTCTGAAAATAAAATTAAAAGAGCTTGGGGATGTAGCTCAGTGGTAGAGCAACCCTGAGTTAAATCCCCAATACCAAAAAGTTAAATTAAATTAAAAGTTTGAATAGGGAGGTGATCAGATAAGGGGAATTCCCTGGGCTCAATACACCTTTACTTCTAAACAATTTGTGGGTGGGTAAATAAAATAAAGGATGCAGCATTAGTTGTAGTAAATAAATAAGGGGTAAGGAAGACATTGAGGGTTTAGGGGAAGTAGAGGAACCATTTGACCTGGGCCTAAAGCTCAGGGCAAGCTACTCCTTTAAATACTTTTAATGTGATGGCATTTAATTGATCTTTGCCTGTTTAATATCAATTGCAACCTTGTACAAAACTAACATTTCTCTCTCACTAGTAATGCATTGGTAGAAAACAAAAGTTTGAAAGTAGTTTGTTTTTTAAAATGCTTATTATGGTTTACAATTATTAACAACAATGGTTAGAAACTACAAAACTGAAAGTGGCCAAGTCTTTTTAGATCTTTAAATAAAATATTCTGTTATGGCTTCCTGCACTAAAAGGACAACAGAACAAAATCAGTTTTCAAAGCTTTACGATATAGATCCTAGCAATATATGCAAAAGACTATCAGTAAAAATTTAAAATTAAATACAAGTGAAGAAAAGTATTCATAAGAACCATTGGTCATTGTTCACTATCCTACTGGAATAAGTAACTTCTAGGAGGGTAGGTATTTTTGTTTATAACTGACATTAACTTCAGTGCCAAAACCGTTCCTGGAACTGGCATTTAATACATACCTTTTTGAAAGTATGAATGAATTCTATAGCTAAAAATGTAGTGATTTTCTTTTAAAAGTTGTAGCAAATTATTTTTACATGGTCATATAAAAAAATTTACACCTGAAATGTTAATCTTGTTTAAAAAGAACTTCAAAGAAATTATTCTCATGCAAAAAATTTTTCCTTGTAACTCAGCATCTGTATTTCCTTCTATATCATGTTTTTAGATATTCATAAAAATACCACAAGGTGGCATGAAAACCTCATAAAGACATTTCCTGTTTCTCTTTGGGTAAAAGTTTTAGATACAGAAAACTTACCTTCAAGCCAGGTAAGAGGGAAACTTCTTGAGGGGGAGGCTGCATCCTGCTCCAGCTTATGCTATTCCCTGTAGGTTTAAATCCCATGGCCCAAGGACATATTCCTCTTCAACAGAAGAACCTCTCCATGGCCTTTTCTGGTCTGTCCTAGAGACTGAATAACTGGAAATTTCATTCCAAAGCCTGGGCTAGTATGGAGCACCTCTGCAAGACCTGGGTCTGTTCCCATTAGCAGAGAACAGGGTTAGGACAGAGGGTCCTCTTGAGACCAGCTCCTCTTGGGTTGCCACTCACTGGTGTAGGGCTTTAAGGAGTCCACAAATTCTAGGAATCTTCACAAGGTGTATTTGCTGAGGTAGGAACAGTTATCTTGATTTATACCTTCTAAATATTTAGTGTGTGGTATGTGGACCTCCATTTTCACCCTTGACATGGTCTTGAGAATGCTAGATTGTGTGTATAAAAGCTTTGGGTATTTCCTGTGCATATTTGTTTGCTTAAAATCTTTATTTGGAATCTTTGCATTAGAATTCTGAAATTTCAGTCATAAAATCAGCATTTTCTTTGAATAGCTAGTACTGGCTATTTATCAGGGAGTAAAAATAATTTTGATCATAAATTTTCTACAATTGAATAGCAAAAAAGATGACTGTGACAGCTGAAAAAGCAATCCATTAATATTCCTTTTTTTTTTTTTTTAACCCTTGCCTACCCACATCCACCCTCTCAGGCAGTAGCATTGCTTTTATTTTGACCTGTTATCCCCTTTGTGACTGTCCTGGTCCACACTACTCTTATCTCAAGCCTGGACCACCTCAACTTGTCTTCTCTTCCACATTTGACCCCTCTAATTTGACCGTTCTAAACAGTTCTCAGACCAGCCATGGTTTCATCTCTCTGCCGAAAGATTTTATGTGATCCTGGAGGATCTGGCCCCTATCTATCCCTGTATCTGGTCCCTGTATCAGATTAACAATTCCATCATTTTTTTTTTGCCTCCAGCTTTTGCAGATATCAGTCCTTCTGCCTGGAATGCCTCCCCCTATCCCCTGGCAGTGGTGATGATTGAACCCAGGGACTTACGCATGATAGGCAAGCACTTCGCCACTGAGCTATACTGCCAGCCCTACGATTGTTCCCATTTTTATTATTATTATTATTATTATTATTATTATTATTTGGTGTGTATAGCTTTGGATGGTTCTGGTAGATACATCATTGAATTATACATCCCTGAAGTATATATTTTCCTTGGTCAAAACCATGTCCGCTCTTTCAGTGAACACATGACTGGGTTCTTATGTACATCTTAAAGAATAAAAGTACTAATGATAATGTCTACTATCATGCATAATAGGATTTCAGGGGGTTTTTAAGAATTTTTTCCCCTGTTAATAAATACACTTTTAAGGCATATATAGAGAGAGTCATGCCATCATTTATTGTAGGGAAGGATCTAAAAGACATCGATTTTGCTTTTCTGGTATCCATATAATTTTCCTACACCAATTTGGCAAATTTGACATTTTTTCACAAAAAGATTCCAGTTTCTCAAGGTTAGAAAGGTGTACATATTTTTTATTAGTTCTTTTTAATTATACATGACAGTAGAACTCATTTTGATACAATTATACAGCAGGGAATGTATCTTTTCCTTCACAATGTAGATTCACATGATTCATATAATCTTACATATACCTAGGGTAATACTGTCTGTCTCAGTGTACTAAATTTCCTTCCTTCACCCCTCCCATCCCATTTTCCTCTACACCATCCAAAGTTCCTCCATTCTTCTCTTGCCACCCCACCCCACCATTCCCCCATTATGTATCAGCATCTACTGATCAGAGAAAACATTTGGTCTTTGGTTTTTTGGGCTTGTCTTATTTCACTTAGCATGATATTCTCCAGCTCCACCCATTTACCAGCAAATACCATAGTTTTATTCTTCTTTATGGCTGAGTAATATTCATTGTGTATATACACCACATTTCTTTATCCATTCTTCAATTGAAGGGCATCTAGGTTGGTTCCACAATCTAGCTATTGTGAATTGAGCAGCTATGAACATAGATGTGGCTTCATCCCTATACTTTGATGATTTTAAGACCTTTGGGTATAAACCGAGGAGTGGGATAACTGGGTCAAATGGTGGTTCCATTCCAAGTTTTTTGAGGAATCTCCATACTGCTTTTCAGAGTGGCTGCAACAATTTGCAATTCTCCCAGCAATGTATGAGTGTACCTTTTTCCCCACATCCACACCAACACTCACTATTGCTTGTATTCCTGATAATAGCCATTCTAATTGGAGTTAGTAAATCTTAGGGTGGTTTTAATTTGTATTTCTCTCATTACTAGAGATGATGATCACTTTTTCATATATTTGTTGATCACCTGTATATCATCTTCTGTGAAGTGTCTGCCCAGTTCCTTAGCCCACTGACTGGGTTCTCTGCATTTTTGGTGGAAAGTTTTGTTAAGTTCTTTATAAATTTTGAAGATCAGTGCTCTGTCTGAAGTGTGTGTGGAAAAGATTTTTTCCCACTCTGGAGGCTCTCTTTTCACATTACTGATTGCTCCTTTTGCTGAGAAAAAGCTTTTTAGTTTGCATCCGTCCCATTTATTGACTCTTCCTTTATTTCTTGTGCTCTGGTGGTCATGTTGAAGAAGTCTGGTCCTAAGCCAATATGAAAAAGATTCGGGCCTACTAGTTCTTCTATTTGGTAAAGAGTCTCAGGTCTAATCCCTAGATCCTTGATCCATTTTGAGTTGAGTTTTGTACAGGGTGAGAGATATGGGTTTAGTTTCATTTTGCTGCATATGAATTTCCAGTTTTCCCAGCACCATTTGTTGAAGAGGCTATCTTTTCTCCATTGTATGTTTTTGGCACCTTTGTCTAGTATGAGATAACTGTACTTATGTGAGTTTGTCTCTGGGTCTTCTATTCTGTACCATTGGTCTATCTATTTTGGTGCCAATACCATGCTGTTTTTGTAACTATTGTTCTATAGTAGAGTTTAAGTTCTGGTATTGTGATTCCTCCTGCATCATTCTTCCTTCCCAGGATTGTTTTGGCTATTCTGGGTCTTTTGTTCTTCCATGTAAATTTCATGATTGCTTTTTCTATGAGGAATGTCATTAGAATTTTTATTGGAATTGCATTAAATTTGTATAGCACCTTTGGAAGTATGGCCATTTTGATTATTTTAATTCTGCCTGTCCAAGAACATGGAAGATCTTTCCATCTTCTAAGGTCTTCCTCAATTTCTTTCTTTAATGTTCTGTAGTTTTCATTGTAGAGGTTTTTCACCTCTTTTGTTAGATTGATTCCCAAGTATTTTATTTTATTTGATGTTATTGAGAACGGAGTTGTTTTCCTCAATTCACTTTCAGATGACTCATTGCTTATGTAGATAAATGCATTTGATCTATGTGTGTTTATTTTATATCCTGCTATTTTGGTGAATTCATTAATTAGGTATAAAAGTTTCCTGGTGGAGTTTTTTGCATCCTCTAAATATAGGATCATGTCATCAGCAAATAGTGATAGCTTGAGTTCTTCTTTTCCTATTTGTATACACTTAATTTCTGTGGTCTCTCTAATTGCTCTGGCTAGCATTTCCAGCACAATGTTGAATAGAAGTGGTGACAGTGGGCATTCCTGTCTTTTTCCAGTTTTTAAAGGGAATGCTTTCAGTTTTTCTCCATTAAGAATGATGTTGGCAGTGGGTTTAGCATAAATAGCCTTTACAATGTTCAGGTATGTTCCTACCATCCCTATTTTTTCTAGTGTTTTGAGCATGAAGGGGTGTTGTATTTTGTCAAATGCTTTCTCAGCATCTGTCAAAATAATCATATGATTCTTAACCTTAAGTCTATTGATGTGATGAATTACAGTTATTGATTTCTGGATGTTGAACCAACCTTGCTATCCCTGGGATAAACCCCACTTGATCGGGGTGCACTATCTTCTTAATATGTTTTTGTAAGCGATTTGCCAGACTTTTGTTCAGGATTTTAGCATCCATATTCATCAGGGATATTGGCCTAAAGTTTTCTTTTCTAGATGTGTCTTTGTCTGATTTTGGTATCAGAGTGATACTAGCTTCATAGAATGAATTTGGAAGGGTTCTCTCCTTTTCTATTTCATGAAATACTTTCAGGAGTATTGGTATAAGTTCTTTGAACGTCTTGTAGAACTCAGCTGAGAATCCATCTGGTCCCAGGCTTTTCTTGGTTGGTAGGCTTTTGATGGCTTCTGCTATTTCATGGCTTGAAAATGATCTGTTTAAATTGTGTTTGTCCTCCTGGTTCAGTTTGGGAGGATCATATGTCTCTAGAAATTTGTCGATGTCTTCAAGATTTTGTATTTTATTAGAGTATAGGTTTTCAAAGTAGCTTCTAATTATGTTTTGTATTTCAATGGTGTCTGTTTTGATATTTCCTTTTTCATCATGAATTTTAGTTATTTGAATTTTCTCTCTCCTTCTCTTTGTTAGTGTGGCTAAGGGTTTGTCTATTTTGTTTACTTTTTCAAAGAACCAGCTTTTTGTTTTGTCAATTTTTTGATTTGTTTCTTTTGTTTCAATTTCATTGATTTCAGCTCTGATTTTAATTATTTCCTGTCTTCTACTACTTTTGGTGTCATTCTGTTCTTCTTTTTCTAGGGCTTTGAGATGTAAGGTTAGGTCAGTGAGTTGTTGACTTTTTATTCTTTTCTTGAATGTGCTCAATGCAAAGAACTTTCTTCTTAGTACTGTTTTCATAGTGTCCCAGAGATTTCGATATGTTGTATCATCATTCTCATGTACCTCTAAGAATTTTTTTTATCTCCTCCCTGATGTTTTCTGTTATCCATGCTTCATTCAATAGCACATTATTTAGTCTCCAGGTGTTGGAGTAGTTTCTGTTTTTTATTTTGTCATTGATTTCTAATTTCATTCCATTATGATCTGATAGAATACAAGATAGTATCTCTACTTTTTTACATTTACTAAGGGCTGCTGTGTGGCATACATATGGTCTATTTTATGTGCTGCTGAGAAGAAAGTATATTCACTTGTCAATGGATGGAATATTCTATATATGTCTGTTAAGTCTAAGTTATTCATTGTGTTATTGAGTTCTATGGTTACTTTGTTTAGTTTTTGTTTGGTAGATCTGTCCAGTGGTGACAGTGGTGTGTTAAAGTCACCCAGAATTATTGTGTTGTGGTCTATTTGATTCCTGTAATTGAGAAGGATTTGTTTGATGTACATGAATGGACCATTGTTTGGGGCATAAATTATTATTATGTCTTCTTGATTTATGGTTCCCTTAAGCAGTATGAAATGTCCTTCTTTATCCCTTCTGACTAACTTCGGCTTGAAGTCCACTTTATCTGACAAAAGGATGGAAACCCCCACTTTTTTACTGAGTCTGTGTGCATGGTAGGTTTTTTCCCATCCTTTCACCTTTAGTCTGTGGATGTCCTTTTCTATGAGATGAGTCTCTTGAAGGCAGCATATTGTTGGGTCTTTCTTTTTAATCCAGTCTGCCAGTCTATGTCTTTTGAATGACAAGTTTAGGTCATTAACATTCAGGGTTATTATTGAGATATGATTCATATTCCCAGTCATTTTGGCTTAGATTTGGTTTTTAACTTGACTTGGTTTCTGCTTTAATTGGCTTTTCTTTTAGGATAGTTCCTCCCTTTGATGACTTACATTGTTGTTCATTTCTTCCTCATGGAATATCTTGCTGAGAATGCTCTATAGTGCAGGTTTTCTATGTGTATATTCCTTTAACTTTTGTTTGTCATGGAAAGATTTTATTTGCTGGATATAGAATTCTTGGTTGGCAGTCATGTTCTTTCAGAGCTTGAAATATATTGTTCCAGGCCCTTCTAGCTTTTAGGGTCTGGGCTGAGAAATCTGCTGACATCCAAATTGGTTTCCTCCTATATGTAATCTGTTTCTTTTCTCTCATAGCCTTTAAAATCCTATCTTTATTTTGTACATTAGGCATTTTCATTATAATGTGTCTTGGTGTGGATCTGCTGTAATTTTGTGCATTTGGTGTTCTGTAAGCCTCCTGCAGTTGAGTTTCCATTTCATTCTTCAGGTTTGGGAAATTTTCTGATATTATTTCATTGAACAGGTTGTTCATTCCTTTGGTTTGTATCTCTGTGCCTTCCTCAATCTCAATAATTCTTAAATTTGTTTTTTTCATGATATCTCATAGTTTTTGTAGATTCTGTTCATGATTTCTTACCATCGTCTCTGTTTGGGAAGCTTTATTTTCAAGATTCAATATTTTGTCTTCATTATCTGAGGTTCTGTCTTCTAAGTGATCTAGTCTGTTGGTGATGCTTTCCATTGTTTTTAATTTGGTTTACTGTTTCCTTCATTTCAAGGATTCCTGTTTGATTCTTTTTCAGAATCTCTATCTCTTTGTTGATGTGATCTTTTGTTTCCTGTAGTTGCTCTTTCAGCTGCTTATTGGAATGGTCGATCACTGCCTGCATTTGCTCTCTTAACTCATCATTTGCTCCCCTGATCATTTTAATCATGTATATTCTGAACTTCTTTTCTGGCATTTCTTCTACCATGCTGTCATTGGATTCTATTAGTGTAGAATCTTGGTTTGTTTGGAACACTTTCCTCCCTAGTTTTTTCATGTTTTTCATATATCTTCCTCTCTAGCAATGCAGATCTAGGGTATTATAATTTCTGCCCTATAGGCTTGTAGTGACCCCATAGTTTTCAGAAACCTCTTCTTTAAGGGGGGGATCAATATTAGCAACACCCAGTACAGACAATATGCAGCTCTAAACCAAATAGCCCCAATGAAGGCTATTGTTATAGTACTCTATTTGTTACAATATTGTCATAATAAACAGAGAGGATGAGTTCAATTATTATCTACAGTATAACAAAGAGATTTGCAATGAGGACACAGTTTCTAATGGAGGACAAAGAGGATGGGGAGGGGTGTAGGATGTAACTGTTAACAGTGTAAGAAAAGGGCATGAAGAAGTTCTAGATCACAGGAAGAGTGGAAGTGTAGTCAAAAGAAGTTGGTTGTTAGCCTGAGAAAAGTGAGAAAAAGCCCTTGAGGAAACAGGTAAACAAAAGTAGAGAGCAAGAAAAGTAAAGAAATAAAAATTTAAAAGCTTTAACAAAGGAGAAAAAAAATCTATACTATACACTATAACAGTCATATACTATTCAAACCTCCCAGTCCTTAGTAGCCTGAGGCATTAGAAGTACCTGACAATGAGCTTCCAGACTCCAGCTGGCATCTCAGGATGGGATTTTCCCCACCTAATGACAGTTTCCCCTTCGAGGATAATCCAAGATGGCTGCACTGGCTTCCAAATGTGTTGGCAAATGGGGAGATGCAGCGCAGGGTGTGGGCACTGAGTCTGTGTGGGGTGCAGTCAGTCAGGCTGGGTCCCTGGAGGTGGTGTGCTGTCAGTCAAGCTGGGGGTCCTGGAGGCGGGGTGCTGTCAGTCGGGCTGGCAGTCCTGCAGCTCCTGTTTTTTTTTTTTTTTTTTTTTCCCAAAATGGTGGCAGCCATATGTAACCAAACCTGTGGGTACTGTAACAGTGAACTTCCAGGCAACAGCAGGATGCTGGTGATCCACTGACGGTCTGCAGGCTCTGCAGGCTACTGGCAGACGATCAGCAGATGAACCTCGGTTGGTGGGCAATGGGTAGGTGAAAGGCAGGCAATGGGCAGGTCAGAGGCAGGCAAACAGGCAAGTGACGGATGATAGGCAGTGGTCAGTGAGCAATCTGCTCTCAAATGTAGTCGCTATGCTGGTAGACTGTGGGTGCTGGAGGTAGACAGATGAGGTAAACAGCAGGGGATCAATGAGGAGTAAAGACTGCTTCACGGAGAAACAGATTTTCCTCTGTTTGAATCCTGAGTTACGGAGTGACAAGGAACGGAGGCTCCCTCTAGTCCACCATCTTGGATCCCCCTATTATTATTTGTTTTAATTAGTTATATATGACAGTAGAATGCACTTTGATACATCATATATAATGGAGTTTAATTTCTCATTCTTCTGGTTATACATGATATAGAATCCTACTGGTGATATAGTTATATAGGTATATAGGGTAATAATGTCTGATTCATTCTTCTATCCTTCCTTACTCCTTATCCCCTCCTCCCCACCCTTCACTCACCTCCACCTAATCTAAAATAATTCTACAATTCCCTAGTCACCCCCCATTATGATGGAGTTGGAGAATATTATGCTAAGTGAAGTAAGCCAATCCCCCCAAACCAATAGCCAAATGTTTTCTCTGATATCCATTAATATTCTGATTCTCTTCTTTCAGAAATATGCTAGGACCGTACTTACTTGTCCATAGTATTAAGTGTAGCTGTGTGGCTAGTTTGGTTTTTTAAAATCTGAGGTTTAGACTCTACTGAAATGCGATTCACGTACCATCAAACCAACTTTAAAAATATATATATTCAGGAGCTATATGCATAAATATAAATCATGATCTGGATATAATACTGTTTGGATAAAAAGAGATAACTTTGAAGTTGTTTCTATAGCTGCTTTACTTCTTAATATAAGTTGCTGCTGAAACCAGAATTATTTTACTACTCCCCATATTTATGTTCCAACTTTGAGGCATAATTAAAAAATAAAAATTGCAAATATTTATAGTGTACAATGTGATGTTTTATGCTTTTGTTTTTAAATTGTTCTATTTAATTATACATGACAGTATGTTACACGGGGCTGCAACACTTATTGATGAGGCAGGTCAAGGGGAGTGCTAACACCTGCAAACAACGGGAAGGACTCAGACTGCACACAAAGTCCAAGGAGAAGAGCTTTATTCGGGAGAGATGGAGCACCGGTCACATAGGAAGCTGCTTCTCTCTATATTATATATAACACCGTCTCTTATATGCTTGCAGTTAATCTAGCCATACACCTTAAAGGTCAAGCCTTGCATAAGCAGTTACTAGTCTATTTGTCAGATTATAGGTAACAGAAAGTAACAAGCAATTCTGTGAACCCAGGAGGTGACAGGCTCATAAGCCACAGAAGAACTGTTTTACTAACCACAGGAGAACATCCTGTTCACAGAGCACAGGATAGAGGGATGAGACCCTAGTCCCCAAGTGGCCTGAAAGGCGTATACAGTGTTGGCCTCCTTCCAGGGGGCAGGGCAGAGCCCTAGTCCCCAAGTGACCTGTTCGGTGTATCTGTCTCCCAACAGAATGCCACATAGGCCTCCTTCCAGGAGCTAGGTCCCACAACAGTAGAATGCATTTTGACACACTGTACACAAATTCATTTTACTACATATCGACTTCCAGGTTTCCCAGCACCATCTTCTCATTCCTCTGACTGTACATGGTGCAGAGTCACATGGGTTGTGTAGTCATACCTGTATATAGGATGACAGTGCCAGTCTCATTCCACCATTCTTCCTACCCCCACACCCTCTCCCCTCCCTTCACCCCCCTCTGCCCAATCCAAAGTTTCTCCATTTTTCCCTAGCCCCACCCCCACCCCATTATGGATCAGCATTCACTTATCAGAAAAAACATTTGGCTTTGGTTTGTTTGTGATTGGCTTATTTCACTTAGCATGATATTCTCCAGTTCCAACCATTTATCTGCAAATGCCATAATTTCATCTTCTTTAAGGCTGAGTAATATTTCATTGTGTATATATACCACATTTTATTAATTCATTCATTTGTTGAAGGGAATCTAAATTGGTTCCATAGTTTTGCTATCATGAATTGAGCTGCTAAAAACATTGATGTGGCTGCATCACTGAGTGTGCTGATTTTAAGTCCTTTGGGTATAAATTGAGGAGTGGGATAGCTGGGTCAAATGTTGGTTCCATTCCAAGTTTTCTTAGGAATCTCCATACTGCTTTCCAAACTGGTTGCACTAATCTGCAGTCCCATCAACAATGTGTTTGCATGTATCTTCTGCCTTACCTTCCTTGAAGGGTCTCTATTCTACTGCCTAAGTCTTCAATCCACTTTAAGTTTATTTTTGTGCAAGGTAAGAGATGGAGGCTTAATTTCTTTTTACTACATATAGACTTCCAGGTTTCCCAGCACCATTGGTTGAAGAGGCTATCTTTTCTCCAATGTATGTTTTTGGTGCCTTTGTCTAGTTTGAAATGACCATATTTTTGTGGGCTTGTCTCTATGTCTTCTATTCTGTACCATTGGTCGACATGTCTATTTTGGTGCCAATACCATGCTTTTTTTTTTTTTTTTTTTTTTTTTTTTTTTTTTTTTTTTTTTTTTTACTATTGCTCTTAGTATAGTTTAAGTTCTGGTATTATGATGCCTGCTTCTTTACTCTTCTTGCTAAGGATTGCTTTGGCTATTCTGGGTCTCTTATTTTTCCAAATGAATTTCATGATTGATTTATCTATTTCTATGAAGAATGTCATAGGGATTTTAGTAGGGATTGCATTAAATGTGCATTTCTATTTCTATTTCTTCTATTTCTTTCTTTAGTGCTTCATAGTTTTCATTGTAGAGGTCTTTCACTTCTTTTGTTAGAGAGATTCCCAAGTATTTTATTTTATTTCATTTTGAGGCTATTGTGAATGGAATAGTTTTCCTAATTTCTCTTGTAATGGATTCATCACTGATGTATAGGAATACATTTGATTTACGGGTGTTAATTTTATATCCTACTACTTTGCTGAATTCATTTATTAGGTCTAGAAGTATTCTGGTGGAATTTTTTGGATCTTCTAAATAGAATCATACCATCAGCAAATAGTGATAGTTTGAGTCATTCTTTTCCTATTCATACCCATTTAACTTCCTTTGTCTAACTAATTGCTCTGGTTAGAGTTTCAAGGACTATGTTGAATAGAAGTGGTGAGAGTGCCCATCCCGGTCTTGTTCCAGTTTTTAGAGGGAATGTTTTCAATTTTTCTCCATTTAGAATGATGTTGGCCTTGGATTTAGCATAGATTGCTTTTACAATGTTGAGGTATGTTCCTACTATCCATAGTTTTTCTAGTGTTTTGAATTTGAAGGGGTTCTATGTTATGTCAAATGTTTTTTTTTTTCTGCATCTATTGAGATGATCATATGATTCTTGTCTTTAAGTCTGTTGATGTGATGAATTACCTTTATTGATTTCTATGTGTTGAACCAACTTTGCATCTCTGGGATGAACTTCACTTGATTCTGGTGCACTATTTTTTAAATATGTTTTTATATGTGATTTGCCAGAATTTTATTGAGAATTTTTGCATCTATGTTCATCAGGGATATTGATCTGAAGTTTTCTTTCCTTGATGTGTTTTTGTCTGGTTTTGATATCAGTGTGATACTAGCCTCATAGAATGGGTTTGGATGGGTTCCCTCCTTTTCTATTTCATGGAATAATTTGAGGAATATTGGTGTTAATTCTTCTTCGAAGGTCTTATAAAACTCAGCTGAGAATCCTTCTGGTTCTGGGCTTTTCTTGATTGGTAGGCTTTTGGTGGCATCTTCTATCTCATTGCTTGAAGTTGATTTATTTAAATTGTGTTTGTCCTCCTGCTTCAGTTTGGGCAGATCATATGTCTCTAGAAATTTTCACTGGCTTTGAGATTTTCTTTTCTTTCCTTTCCTTTCTTTTCTTTTTTAGTTCATTGTACACAAACGGAGTACAACTATCATTTTCTGGTTGTACACAAAGTAGAATCATACAATTTGCCTATTCATACATATACATAGGGTAAAGACGTTTGTCTCATTCTATTATCTTTTCTTCCCCACCCCCACCCACCCCTCAGTTTCCTCTATACAATCCATCCCTTCACCAATCTTCCTGTACCTCCCCCCACCCTGCCATGTGTCATCAACCACTTACGAGAGAAATCATTCAGCCTTTGGTTTTTTGGGATTGGCTTATTTCACTTAACACGATCTTCTCCAATTCCATCAATTTACCTGCAAATGTCATAATTTTATTATTCTTTATGGCTGAATAATATTCCATTGTGTATATATACCACGGTTTCTTTATCCATTCATCTACTGAGGGGCATCCAGGTTGGTTCCACAATCTAGCTATAGTGAATTGGGCTGCTATAAACATTGATGTGGCTGCATCACTATTTCATTGGATATAAATTTTCAAAATACTTTCTAATTATCTTCTGTATTTCCATAGTGTCCATCATTATAATTCTTTATTTCATTATAAATTTTAGTAATTTGAGCTTTCTCTTTCTCTCATTAGCATAATAAGGGTTTATCAATTTTATTTTTTAAAAAAACCAACTTTTTGTTTTGTCAATTGTTTTGATTTTTTCTTTTGCTTTAATTTCATTGATTTCAGCTCTGATTTTAATTATTTCAAGTCTTCTGCTTTTGGTGTTGATTTGTTCTTTTTCTAGGGCTTTGAGATGTAAGATCCTTTATTTGTTGACTTTTTCTTCTGTTAGTGTATGAGCTCAATGCAATGAACTTTCCTCTTAGCACTGACTTCATAGTGTCCCAGAGATTTTGATATGTTGTATTGGTGTTCTCATTTACTTCTAAGTACTTTTTTATTTCCTCCCTGATTTCTTCTGCTATCCATTCATCATTCAATAGCATGTTATTCAGTCTCCAGGTGTTAGAGGAGCTTCTATTTTTTATTTTATCACTAATTTCTAGTTTCATTCCATTATGATCTGATAGAATGCAGGGTAGTGTTTTTATTTTTTTGTGTTTGCTAAGAGTTGCTTTGAGGTATAACATATAGTCTATTTTAGAGAAGAATCCATGTGCTGCTGAGAAGAAAGTGTAATCTCTCCATGATGGATAAAATACTCTACATACGCCTGTTAAGTCTAACTTATTGGTTGTACTATTTAGTTCTATAATTTGTTAAATTTTTATTTGGAAGATCTATCCAGTGGTGAGAGAGGTGTGTCATCCCATATTATTCTGTTGTGGTCTATTTGATTCTTGAAATTGAGAAAAGTTTGTTTGAGGTACATAGATGCTCCATTGTTTGGGGCATAAGTATTTATAATTGTTATGTCTAGTTGAGATATGATTTCCTTAAGCAGTACAAAATGTTCCTCTTTATCCCTTCTGACTAACTTTGGGCTTGAAGTTCACTTTATCTGATATGAGGATGGAAACCCCTGCTTTTTTACACAGTTCATGTGAGTGATATGTTTTTTCCAAACCTTTCACCTTCAGTCCATTGTTGTCTTTTCCTAGGTGGTGAGTCTCTTGAAGACAGCATATTGTTGGGTCTTTTTTGAAAACACAATCTGTCAGTTTATGTCTTTTGATTGATGAGTTTAGGCCATTAATATTCAGAATTATTCTGGAGATATGATTTGTACTCCTGGTCATTTGGTTGATTTTTTGTTTTTAACTTGACTCAGTTTCTCCTTTGATTGACTTTGCCATTAGTGCAGTTCTTCCCTTTGCTGGTTTTTATTTTTTATTTTTTTCATTTCCTCCTCATGAAATATTTTGCTGAGAATGTTTTGTAGTTGTAGTGCAGGGTTTTTAATTGTGAATTCTTTTAACTTTTGTTTATCATGGAAGGCTTTTATTTCATCTTCAAATCTGAAGCTTAGCTTTACTGGGTATAAAATGAATGATTGGCATTAATTTTCTTTCAGAGCTTGATATATATTATTCCAGGACCTTCCAGGACCTTGATATATATTATTCCAGGAGCAACCAGACCTGCAGGTACCCCAATAATAGATTTCTAGGTTCTGGTTGGTGTCCCCAGATGGTGGCAGAAGTGGTGGCAAACCTGCAGTCCCCTTGGTCCTGGACTTCCAGGCCCTGGCTGGACCTCCCAAGATGGCAGGACTTTCTAGAGTTGAGGTCTGCATTTTGAAATCAGTTGAGATCCGAATCGGTTTCTCCCATATGTAATTTGATTTTTTTTCTCTTAGTCTTTAAAATTCTATCCTTATTGTGTATGTTAGTTTTCTCATTATATTGTGCTTTGGTGGTTCTGATGTAATTTTGTATATTTGGGGCCTGTAAGCCTCTTGTAGTTGATTTTCCATTTCATAGTTTAGATTTTGGAAGTTTCCTGATATTAAGTCACTGAAAAGATTGTATATTCCTTTGGTTTGTATCTCTAGCCTTCATCTATCCCAATAAATCTTAAATTTGGTCTTTTCTTGTTACCCCATAATTCTTAGAATTTCTGTTCATGGTTTCTTACCATCTTCTCTATATGGTCAACTTTATTTTCAAGAAGCTATATTTTGTCTTTGATGCCTGAGATTCTGTCTTCTAAGTGGTCTAGTCTGTTGGTGGTACTTTCCATTGCATTTTTAACTTGGTTTATTGTTTCCTTCATTTTGAAGATTTCTGCTTGATTCATTTTTAAAATCTCTGCCTCCTTATTGATCTTTCACTTCCTGTATTTTCTCTCTGATACCATCCTTTATTTTGAAGACCAGTTTACCTATGCACCTTCTAAACTTCTCTGATATTTCTTCTATTGTGTTGTGTATGGATTCTATCATTGGAACATCTTAGTTTGTTTGAGGTACCCTGTTCCCTTGTTTTTCATGTTGTCTTCCCATATAGTGATATGGATTTGAGGCAGTACAGTTTCTACCTTGTAGTCTTATGATATCTGAAAGGCTTCCAGTTCCTCACCTTTAAGGGGAAGACCAATATTAGCAGCACCCAATGAATAAAAAATATAGCCTTAAACCAAATAGCTCCTATTAAGGCACCTATAGTTTTGCTGTAATAAACAGAAATGATGCATTCATTTATGGTCTACAATATAAACAGTAAAGTTTGCTTGTTTATTTTGAATATTAACCCCTTTTAAGATGTACAATATTATTTCTCGTCCATAGTTTGTCTCTTCACTCTGTTGTTTTCTTGCTGCGCAGAAATTTTTTTTTATTTTTATGAAAGCATTTTCAGTTTATTGGGTTATATGTATACACAAATGTGAAAGGTTATACATAAATGTATTAATAGTGATCAATTTTGGTTTATCTATAGTTTCTAATGTTTCAACAATGCATATGGATAATTCATTGGAAAAAAGACAAATAGGACGATGGCTTATTCAAAACCAAACACTGATCAAGCTTAAATGCTGAAGTTACTAAAATGAAGAAGAAACTAAAGATCACAAAACCACATTAACTCTACATGGTTTCAATGATCTTCTGCCACCCAGAAATTTTTAAGTTTGGTACAATTCCACTTACCTATTTATGCTCTCGAAATGTTTTTGAGACCAAATACAAATATCATTGCCCGCACCAATGTAAAGATGATTTCCTCATTTCCTTTTAGTAATTTCAATTTTAGGTGTTATATTTAAATCTTTTATCCATTTTGAGTTGATTTTTTATACAGTGTAAGAGTCCAATTTCATTCTTTTGCATGTGGGTGTACAGGTTTCCCATCATTTACTGAAAATACTGCACTTTTTGCAATGTGTGGTTTTGAAAATTTTGTTAAGGATCAATTAACCATAGATGCAGACATATATTTCTGGGCTTCTGTATTCTGTTCCTTTGGTCTACATGTCTGTTTTTATGCCAGTGCCATCTTAAACAATTACCATAGATAAATAGGTGGTATATTTTGACAAGTTGCTTTTTTTCTTGCTGCCTTCAAATTTGTCTTTGACTTTTTAGAATCTGATTATGATACACTTTGAAGACATCTTTATATTTAATATATCTGAACTGCCTTGGGATTCATGAATCTGGATATTTCTCTCTCCAGATATGGGAAGCTTTCCTCCCCTTTCTGTTTCTCTGTTCCTTTTATATCTCCCATATATATTTTTTGATTCACTTAAGGTACCCCTTAGGTCCTATAAATTTTCTTCTTATTTTTTTCTCTTGTTTTTCTGACTGGGGAATTTCATATGAGCTGTATTTGAGCTCACTACTTCTTTCTTTTCCTTGATTCTGTTGTAGAAATTCCATAACCAATTTGTTTTTCAGCTCCAGAATTTGGTTGTTACTCATTTTCTTTTCATGTACTGAGATTCCTCCTCTTTTAAAATTTTTTTGTATCTGAGATTCTTTTAAATAGTCATTTTAAATTCTCTGGCAGGCAATGTGTGTGTGTATGTATATCTCCAGAGATTATGTATTTCTTTAGAGTCATTTAGTATCCATTTCTTTAGAGTCAGCTATTGGTGCTTTATTTTGCTTCTTTGTTGGTATGTTTTCCTGATTATTCATGATTTTTGTAGTCTTTGTTGGTGTCTGTGCATGTGAAGTAGGCACCTCTTTCACTTTTTATAGATTATGTGGAAAGTCCTGACTATTCAGAGATTTTGGGTGGTAATGTGGTGGCATCCTTATGTAACTGGCTTGGCACCTAGGTTGGTACCATGGAGTCAGTCTGGTATCAGTGATTAATTGGGCTGAACCCTGGATCACAGGAGCCATCATGGAGCACCTTTGTAAACTGTACAATTCAATGGATTTTAGTTTACTCATATAGTAAAAACCATCACCACTAATTTTAGAATACTGTTGTCACCATAAAAAGAAATTCTGTACACATTAGCAATGTGTGACAAGGTCTGATCATTGAAATGTAAGAAAAATATGCATAACATCACAGCAAGTCGTTTAAAATCTAGTGTTTAGTTCACCATGTTATCCTCCCTTTGTCATGGTGAAAGGTGTCACTGTAGGGGTGGAGCACTATTATACATTTAGGAGTGAAAATAAAAATGGAATCAAGAATGGTACTGACCAAATTATATTGTTATGTTGTGTGCATGTATGAACAGGCAACAACAAATCCCATCATTATGTACAACTATAATGCACCAACTGAAAAATGTGGAAAGAAAAAATAATGGTGCCAAGCCCTTGACGAACCGAGAGGGCTATGAACAAGAAATAAAACTTTGCTGTTTCAAGTCACTAAGTTTTTGGAATAGATTGCAGAAACAGAATAACCTAGCCTAATATAAATCATATACATAGGAGAAAGGTTTGTTAGATTAGAAATTATTTAGAGGAGGTGGAATTTTTTTAACTGTTTAAGTTGTAATTCTAAAATGACTCTAATAGTAACTGCTCTCTTAAAATGGAAAAAAAAAGGCTGTCTCAATCGGAAGATCATTGAAAGAAAGTCACTTCATTTGAGTGGAGAAAAGAATGCAAGATAGGTATCTCTGATATAACTATGAAAATTATGGTTTCTTAAGATTTCATTCTTAAATTCTTTTATTTTTCTTTTCTTTTCTTCTTTTTTTCTCTTTTTTTTTCTTTCTTTCTCAAATTCTACCTGAAACTTATTTGGACTATAGATGAGGTCCTATATTGATTTATTTCCCCCTAATCATTTATCCTTCAATATATATTAGACATGACTTAAATAAGTATAGCCCAAATGTTCATTTTCAACGTCACAAATTGTGAGATATTTGATAATGACCTTAAGATAGACTCTATTCATAACAATGCTACATGCCTAGTTTAGTTTTTTATTAGTCATCTTCACAACAAAATCCTAGCTCCAGGCCTTTTTTTCCCTCTCATCCTCTTATCTTTTCCTTACAAGTTTCCAAATTAATCTTTCTATAAGGATGAAGCACACATCTTATTCATCTTTTAATTTGCTCACGCGGCTTTACATGGTGCATTGTAATACTTGTTGAACAAAGTTGTAAAAATCACAGAATTCAGTTTGAAATACTGCTGATTTCATTACTTATTTTTTTAAATACTTCTAGTGGTTTGCTGTCAAAATCTTTTCAATGGATGCTTTAGATTTCAAAAAGTAATATGGAAATGAACAAATGCTTTTGAACCAACATATAGTTTCAGGCCCTAATCTTGAACCTATCTAACAAAATAGATAATTTGAAATTATCAATATTGTGGAAAAACCCATTAAATAACCTGATTTTTCCTCTGCATTGTTTTTAGAAGTTCAAATGAAAAGAAAGCAGTTTTATTTCATTTATATTATAGTTCACCCAATATTTATTAATCCCATTCTACATAGTTAAAAATTGTTTTAAAAAGGAGAGAGATTCCAGAAAAATTAAAACTGAAAATGCGGTACCAATAACAGACAAAAGTCTGAGAGTTCTGAATTAGAATTTAATTCATAAGAAGCATAGGTGCTTTGCCTGTTCTTTATTTAAAAGAAAAACTGAATTCTTTCACCTACACATACACATGTATATATGTGTATGTACATACACACATACACACACACACACACACACACACACACTGATACTCAAATGCAGCACAACTTTATATAAATAAACTGTTATAAAACAAACCTTCAGGATTTTGTCATTACAGTGTCAAGACACTTCCATACAATCTAAAGGATAAAATATCAAGACTCAAGGGGTTTATACATTCTAAACAAGCACTTGAAATGAATTTTGGTATTTACTAACTTAAGTACTCAAGGACTTGGTTTGAAGTGTCCAACAGAGTGAAAGTCTGCTTTTCAAGAGTACCATGATCTTCTATCAATGGAGAGGTTTTGGCATTTCTATATTCTAATAGTTCACGATCCTTGCTTGATGTTAGCAACTCATTATCAACTATACCAATAGTTGCATCTTCTACCAGAATATTTGCTTGGTATGCTCCAACTGGAATTTCAGGCAATCCAATGTAGTCATGATCTGTCACTACTGAACCTTGCAAGAGATAAAGACTGTCTGAAAGAAGAGATATAAGTTTGCTTTTCACAATTATAATTAAACATCATTTTAAAATTAAACAATGTTAAGTGAGGAACAAAAGTAAAGTAATGAAAATTAACTACCAAGATTAACTTCTGGGGAGTCCTCTTATCTAGTAAGTAAGTAAGTAAATAAATAAATAAATGACTGTGTGTGTCAAAGAATAAAAACTTCTCTCCCCCACCCCTCTCTCTCTCTCTCTCTCACACACACACACACAATTATCAAGGATTTTAAAAACAGCCAAATTTTTTTTATTACCTTGACCTGTCTTTGACAGGTATTTATGTGTGGGGGACAGGTGGTAGGAGTGGTAGAGATTTAAAACAAAATTATAAAACTATATTTTTGATAATGATGATGTCCTTAATATGCTTCTGGCAAAACATTCCTGAGTATATTATTAAGATTTGAAATCATATTTTAAATGGAATTGTCACATCCTTACATATATAATGTTAGAAAATTCTCCAGTCTTTTTAGAACCCACATTAGGAAGCTCATATCAAATTATTACAATGTAAAGATATAAAACAGACTATTAAAAATAAAGTTGCTAGAATCAGATTTATGTGACAGGAATGTGCAAGGAGGCAGGTTTCAATGAAGTAGCTTTAAAAGGTTAGCTTAAGTCTAATTCTTAGGAAATTTTAAGGTCTACCTAATCTACACCAAAATAGCTACAGGGAATCTTCTTTTCAGCATTTTATTATATTTTTAGCTAATTTATCATTACCCTCAGGAAAAATGTATCTAAAATGAAGGTTAAACTAACAGCAAAGTGGCAGTATCTTTTAACATAAAGAATAGAGAGAAAAGGATTCCTTCCTATGAGATACATTAATTCATTACAAAAGGCAGTTTTCTACCCACATCTGATTACATTCTGATTCCTGCCTTCTTCTCTGAATTTTCTAACAAAACACAAACAGATTCTCTTGAAATTTTTATTAGCTTAAAGAGTACCTATACTTTAAGTTCAAGAAATAATAAAAGATTATATGCCCATTGAGATTGAACATCAATGAAAGTTTATCAGACCAGAAGAATTTGCTCGCGTATATGGGAAAATGATCCTACACTAAGTAATCCAATTTAAAATCTGTAAATTTCAATAGATCATACAAATCTATGCTCTCAACAGATCACATAAGTAGGGTTGGGCTTATAGTTAGCCCAGTTAATTCTTCCTGAAGTAAAATGTGCTTGGTATTTTAGTTTTAAGAGGTTTTCCAAGTTTAACTTCACCAGTTCTTATTAATGCAAATGCAGTGATTAGGTTGAAAATGACATTAGGAAGATACACAATTTATGATGGAATAAAATACAGATAATTGAAGGTGATAAGAAAATGATATCTGTATTTTAATATGAGATGAACTGATAGATAAGAGGAATAAATCTGAAAGACAAAATATAAATCACACACCCCATGAGAAGTATTAGGACCAACAGCAACAAGAAGGAAGAAAAAATGATCCATGGAAATGAAATACTTTCAGAGTGTGTTGATAGATGTTCAACATCAAAGGTTGCTTATTAGCTTAATGTTAATACTAAAGTGGGAGAGGTAATAATTTATAAGAGAACTTCAAAGGTTAGGCATGGTAATAGTAATGTTGGTAAATTATTCTACTAATAGTTAATGGAGAATTACATAGGTTCAAAGTTTGTATACTGCTGTAAAGTTCTTAGCAATCACAAATACCATAGCATTAAAGAAATTTCCAAAGACTTTTTCAGAGATCTTTGATGAAAGTTTTCTGTCTAAAATTTTTTCCATACAGATGAGTGGGTTGTTCTACTTCTGAAAAACATACAGAATAAATGTACATCAACAGGGTGTAATATGCCTAGATGATAAGCTCTTAGGAGTTATCACTTTGATTTACTGGAAATGCATTCAGAGACCTTGAGCTTAAGCACTCCAAGTTATTCTGACATTACTAATATCACCCATTAGTATGTATAGCAGTATAAATAATACAAAAACATACACATTTTTTCTTTTAAATAAGTGATAATCTTTAAGCTACATTACTGTAACAAAACTGTAGAGAAAAAGAATTATATTTGGCAAATTTGACATAAATCATTTTATACACAATGGAAATCTATTCTGAATCTGATATCTAAGTTTCAAATTCTACTATGGCCCAAATCTTCTTATTCAAAAGAAATGCTCTTTAATTTTGATAAAGATTATCAAAAAAGAGACTCTGAGTCTCATATATATGTTGATCTAATATTTTAGATATGGAGTTATGTGAAATATAACATTAAAATTAATGTATTTTCTTGTACTTTTTAAATGTGTTTACTAGAAAATTTAAAATTACATGTTATATAGTTTTTGTGATATATATCTATTAGACAACATTGATCTACAACAATCCTGAGTTATGGATATAGAAAAGAATGTGAAGTTTTTGCCCTCAAAACAGATAAAGACAAACACACCATATTAAAGGACTTCTGTACTCAGTATTGTTACACAGTAGACTTTACAAACTTTTCTCATCCTTTTAATTCAGTTATGATTATATGATTTGTTTAATTAAAGTATCATTTCAGTTTTAATCAAACTGAATACTAAGTCTTTAGTTTCTCTGAATCTGTGGTATTTTCTAGATGTTTCAGGAAGATGTTATTAGTTGTTTGATATACTTCTTTTCTTTGGTAGTTTTAAGAAATAAAGCAGTAAGATTAAAAAATAGATTTTAAAATCTATTTTTAAGTAATACATTAAAATAAGAGCCCAAAGATCTGAATGATTTTGGTTAATTTCTCCATATAGAAAGAAAAATATAAGGTTTCATACTACTTAACTTTCTTATTCTGAAGCAAGGTGATTAAATTAGTCCTATATATGGTCTGATAATTCTCAATTTTTTAGAATATGTTGCTACTTTAGTATATTCTTTCTCATAAAATATTAACTATAATTTCATACTACATCACTGTCATTAATAATAACTAATATTACTAGAGAACTAGATTGACTCTTGGAGATTAAAACTAAAAAGCCAAAGGAAGGCTTTCTCTGTATGAGCTACATTAACAATAATGTGGAGATTTGGGGCTAAGCTTTGCTTTGGTTAATTTATGCAGACTACACTGTGGTAGGCAGAATAATGGGCTCCCAAAGATGTCCATACAGTAAGCCCTGGAACCTGTGAATATATAACCTAACATGGCAAAAGAAAATTAAGGTAGTGATGGAATTAAGGCTATAGTCAGTTAAACTTAAAATAGGGAGATTAGTTTGTGAGGTGGTACATGTCTGTAATTCCAGCTACTCAGAAAGCAGAGGCAGGGTAATTCCAAGTTCCAGGCCTGCCTGGGCAATATAGTAGTATCCTTTCTTAAAATGATACTAATAAAAAGGCCAAGGATGTAGCTCAGAGGCAGAACATTCCTGGCTTCAATCCCTAGTACCACCAAAAAAACAAAGGGTGATTATCTTGGATTATGTGGGCAGGTCCAAGGAAAAGGATCTTCAAATGTGGAAAAGGGAGGCAGAAGAGGAGGTTGAGCCACTGCTGGATTTAAAGACAGAAGAAAAGGACAATAAACAAAGTAATGAAGGTGGCCTCTAGAAACTAGAAATGACTAGAAAATGGATTCTTTCTAGAGCCTATGTATTGGCCTACAACTATGCCAATGCCTTGATTTTACCCCACTGGCTGCTATGTTGGATGCCAAGTTACAGAACTTTAAGATAACAAAATTTTGCTGTTTCAAGCCACTAAATTTACTGTAAGTTGTTAAAGTAACAACGGAAAACCTATATAATAATCCAAATCATTTTGTGGGTGAGGGCTTTTAATTGTGAAGGAAAATCAGAGTAAAATTTTTGAGTGAGGGAGACCAAATCTATCACAAATCAAATAAATTAAAAACAACTCAAAATTTGTGATGAATAGAACACTGGGTCAATAATGTAATTTTTCATTTCAAAAAGGAACACTATGATTACAAAGCAACACTATGGTTTATGTTTTAAAATTTCTTGCTAAAATGGTATCATGACAAAATATTAAATAGTACTACTTAAAATAGCAATGACAAGTATTGTAGATCTAGTACTGAATGTGTTTTCTGTAGATAAGAATGAATAAGTTGTTGGCAAAATAAGAGTATGTGCTTCAGATAGTGAATCTTTAATATAGCTAACAAAATCTCAGGAATGGTGAAGAGTATCAATGACCACTGTAGACAGACAAATTTATAGTTCTTTTGGATATAGGTTGCCCAAATTTATGTCAAATCAAAAGTTGGATTATTCAAAGATATTGTTTGCATTAAATTCAGCTCAAGGACTCCTGAAAATCAGCTTGTATTTTAGGAAAATACACAATACTGGAAAAAAAAAAAGGCAGAAATCACATTTATCTTGAATTTCTGCAAATGAGAGAAACACACACAAAAAAGACAAAGAGTAATTAATCAAGAACCAAATTCTAGGATGGCCAAATCAGAACTCTCTTTGGTTAATACAGAAAATTTAAACAAATTCACCCATCAATTTTAGATTCCTTGTATGTATGCTACTAGTAATAGTACAATTTTCTCATATTACTGAAAGAAATGTCTTTGGAGAATTCAATCATGAGGCAAAAATTAAAATGTTTAGAAACTTTTGTTCCCAATTCAAGTCAGACATATTCAGAAGGAGCAAAATATCTGAAGTCCTGAGAAAGTCTGTGGTAACAGTAAACTGAAAAATGTTGAAACAGGTCCTGATACAGTAACATTTTAAGTGTGAATTTTGTATTAAAGAAGGTCAATACATTAGAAGACAGCAAGTCTTGAATATTAAAGATTAAGGAAGAAATCTTACTAAAGAAAGGGTAGCTTGTAACTATACAATCTTTTTTTTTTACACAACATGTGGAAAGGAGAGATTATAAAGGGTAGCTGAGAAGCAAGAGGCATAGGAATGAAAACACTTATCTTCTAACAAAGAGAATGAAAGTACTTGTGAGTTTTCAGAATTAGAACATAGTCAAGATAAGTTTACTGACTAGAATAACTGTCACAAGAAGGAAAAGCACTAAGAGCTTTTAACAGGAGAGTTGTGGCTCAGAGAAGAAGCAGAGTTGAGCTATTATTACTGAGCAGTTCCCAAGGTCTTCACATTCAAATACAGGATAAGTGTAGGTTACTTGTTGTGGCTCTTGTTGTTATTTATTTAAACCTGCTAAATGACTTGTTTATGTTGTTTTAAAATATACTATTTTGGCTGAGTACGATGGTACATGCTGGTAATCCCAGCTACTCAGGAGGCTGAGGCAGAAAGATATAAGTCTGAGGTCTGACTGGGCAATTGAGCTGAGACCCTATCTCAAAATAAAATAAAAAGGACTGGAGATATAGTTCAGTAGTGGAATGACCCTGAATTCAATTCCCAATGCCACAAAACAAACAAGAACTATATTGTATCATCCATCAGCTATTACTTATATTTAAATATTATTCATGCTTTACCTTTCTTTAGATAAAAAGCATAATTACTGGATAAGGTATCAGTTAACTCCCTTTCAGTCATTTGCCCCAGAGAAGCTGTAGGGAGCAGAAATATTAGGACAAAATAAAATAGTCTTGTTAAAGTCGGGGACTTAATCTGAAAGCCATGGCAAAATGTTACTTAACTAGTTTATGAAAGATAAGGTTAGAAAAATCAGCTCTCCTGATTATTAAGAACCAGTCATATTGGGGGATAATTATTATTGTTCAGGGTACAATTACATCTTCCTACAGCATTGTGGCAACAACCCACTCTGCACCCTTACCTGTCCCCACTCATGACATTTTTAAGTTCCTTATTTATTTATTTCACAATTAAATTCTATGCAATGGTTGTTTTTGGCATTAATAATTTTAGTTGCTGTTTTTCCATGCTAAAATGAGGCATCAGTAACTAACGGGATGTTGTGAAAGCAAAAACATAAGATATAATCTTTTTGTGAAATAGGTTCAGTATCTACAACATGAATTACAAAAAGCACACTACAAATCAAAATAAAATCTTTCAGTTCCAGAAGACATATTTTAATAAAACAGATTTGGGATATCTAAAACTATTATCAAATTGTATAAAAGTAACAAGAGAAGAAAAACTTAAACAAAAGAGGTAAGAAAGATTTCTGGTATTTCAAATTTCTCTTTTCAAAGTAAAAATGCACAAAAGGATATGTATTTACCTTGTTCACTGGATTCTCTTATGTAAGGCTTAAGGTGGGACATTTTGATAGGTCTTTTAAGCCTAGTTCCAGTATTGTCCCTGAGGACAGCACATCCACTTTCTGTAATATAGTCTATGACACAAGGACCAACCCATTCAGATTGGAAACGACCATCCTTCCACCAATTTTTCCTTTGTCTTAAAACTTCATGACCCACTTTTAAATGAAATGGATTTAACTGCTTTGGTTTCTTTTTAACAATGATTTTGCTTTTATTTAGGTCATCTAAATTGTTGTTCTCCATCTACAAGTGCAAAAAAAAAAAGAGATGAGTTATTTCTTGAAAGCAAATGCAGATAATCATAATATTATAACAAAAAAGTTATTTATTGAAATGTTACTGAAAGGTTGGCAAGAATTCCATTCAATTCTTAAAACAACATTTCAAAGTCAGTATTTTCATCCTTGTTCTACAGAGAAGGTAAACTAAAACAGGTTAGTCATTTTCCAAAGCCAAAATACTGGAAAATAGCAACAAGACTACAGATTTGAATACAGCTATGATTCCAAAATTCTTAATTTTCTCATGACTGTCACCAAAACTAGTAAGCATACTATTTAATCAAGACAAGCAGAACTTAACATATAGAACCATTTTGGTTACGGGTATAGAATGTATATGTGCATGAACATGTGTACATGCTGAAATTTTAAGGATATCACTTTATTCTATAGTTCTATAGTTTTTCCATCAAACAGAATCACCTGGATCAATGAAGTTGTCTTATTCTCCATCATTTTATCAGCTTCTTTAATTGTATCTAGAATTCTGGCAAACATATTTGTATTACTATCATCCATTTCATGAAGATTATCTGAAGTCTCTGGCATGTAAGGATTTCGGTTAAACATTTGAAAATATGGTGTATTTTTAGTAGGTTCCTATTTTAAGGAAAATAAACAGCAAATGTGTAATAAGATACTTTTTCTAGCCAAGAAATAGTCATAACTCAGAAGTACAAAATTAATATAAAGGCACATACCAAGTGAGTTACATTGAAGGCAAATGAAAGAGCTGATAGGTGCTCATCCCAGTTATTTGGGTGGTCAGCACAGTGTTTGGAAAGAAATGTTTTGATTGTGCTGGGTGTACTTTCAGTTGGATTAACAGTTCCAGAGGCATGAGGAATTATAATCTGCTTTGTACCAAATAATCCATATAGTTCATCATTGATCTAAAAAATACATAAATAAAGCTGACATTTAAATATTTGTATTTTTCACTGATTCTAAAAAGACTTCAAAAGAATTTGAATGTCATCCTTTTCACTGACCACGGCACATTCTAAACAGAAACATACATACTGCCAGGAGTGGCGATGTAAGTTTGTAATCCCAGTCACTCCACGGGCTGTGGCAGGAGGACTACAAGTTCAAATTCAGCCTGGACAACTTAACCAGACCTCATCTCACAATCAAAAATAAAAATGGGCTGGGGATATAGTTCAGTGGTGGAATGCCCCTGTGATCAATTCCTAGTACTTCAAAAGTAAAAATTAAAAATAAATTGTTATATTTTACTTAAAATAGTAGTTACTACTAACTGAGTCCTCTCTGTGTGATAGTCAACACACCAGATGCTTTACATTATTGTCATTAAATCTTAAATGATTTTCTGAGCTATTATTAACTGTACTTTAAAGACAAGAAGCTAAAGCCTTGGGAGGTTAATTGCCTTACCACACACATACAACAAGGAAATGGAAGGTCAGGATTTAACACTAACTCTGTATTCAAGTAACTTTTTAATTCAGTTCATCATATAAATGCCAGGTCACATAATCCAGTAAATAGACAGGCACCCTTGGTCAAGGGACTGAGACTCACTTGACTCATCAGTAAAATGATGAAAATTCTTACCCATAACTCCTGTAAGGATTAAACACGTTAATGTTTGTAAAGCATTTTAAAAGAATTCTTGCAAAGTAGTAGGAACTTTATTACTTTTAACGACTACTGTTATTTTTGCTGTTATTACAGTTATTATGTCCACGGTCTAAAAGAGGTCAAAATGAGTTTAGAAAACTTGTTAACAGTAAAATGTAAAATAACTATTCTTCCTACCTCAGCCTCCATACTTTTTCCCCTTGTATTTTTTTTTTTAACAGACTCAATACCTTTATTTTATTTATTTATTTATTTATTTTTATGTGGTGCTGAGGATGGAATCTAGTGCCTCACACATGCTAGGCAAGCATTTTAGCACTGAGCTACAACCCCAGTCCATTTCCCCTTCTTTTTAATTAAGTTAACCTTTGGCTAATAAATTTGTCTTTTAAAATATTTCAGACAAGTATTATCAAAATAACTAAAATTATAAAGCTAACCAAAGAAAAGCTAACAAAAACACAACTATATTTCCAAAGCTCCCTACTAGGTAGAAGTGCTTGTGAAATATAATTCTGGCAGAAAAATATATGCTTAAATTTTTGCATAAACTCAGCTAGTATTAGTTTTTTTGTTTGTTTTTGCTCACTGTCCTTCCCTTTCCTCTGACTGAAATGTAGACATTGTGACCTGTGCTCTGGCATATTATGTGCCTAAGATTGAGAGTCACTCCCCAAAGCTGGCAGAACAGAAAGCTAGCAGCATGGGTTCCCAATGATAACTCACAGCTATCATTCTATCCTTGTATAGCCTGAGTACAAAACAAACTCTTTTTGTAGTTTATACATTGGGAAGGAAAAGGAATTCTCTGTTACTTGCTGCTGAACACAATTCCTTGCTGATATAGGTACTAATTCAGTACTTATCTTCTAATTTTCTCCTTTTAATTAAAAAGTAATTAGAAATCTCAGAGGATAGGTGGTACTGCAGTCAGTTTCAATCTGAGGACTTGATCAGTGCTATCTTGACATCCTTATCCCATCAACCTTCTACCTCAACCATCTAACCAGATATACTATCAGTCATTACAATTTTAGTTTTATATGACATTTTTTTAAAACATTTAAGAAATTTTCCCATTGAGAAGGCTTATTCTCACATGAATAGTGTAACCCCACATCACATACAAGAATAGGATCCTAATTAGAATAAGCTATACTACATATATGTATATTTTAAAATATACTCTATTTGTCATGTGTATTTAAAAAGAACAATTTAAAAAAGGCTTACTCTCTTCCTTCAGAGGTTTAAAGTTTTTGTGTCTTTTATTGAAGCAATTTAGCAATACTCTATGCTAAGATAGGTTAGAAACATCTGAATTTTTATTCAAATGTGTATTAAATCTCTCATGTTGTGTATTGTTCTAAACTTACATCAACACTCTAGTAGTGTTTTCTGTATTTGCTGACAAAAGAATACATTTTACTTTTTCACCATTATACTTCTGAGAAATATTTCAATTTAATCACAGCAAAAGTACAAGTTTTCCCAATAATATATGACTTTTTGTATTTTGTCATAAAGAAACCTCACAAAAAGACTTGTAAACTTTTATTATTATCTTTAGTAAAATGATAAAGTTACATGACTTTAAACATGATTGAAAAAACTGCTGGCTAATCATAACGGCTTCTATATTATCATTAGTAAATTTCTTTGGCTTTTTTGTTTTCATTTTTTGAGAAACGATCTTGCTATATTGTTCAGGCTGGGCTCAAACTCTTGATCCTCCTACCTTCACCTCCCAAGTGGCTGGGTTTAGAGGTGTACCCCTCATTGTCTGGCTTCCATTAAGTAACAGACAATAAGTACATACAAACTACTAGTAAAAACTGAGTTAAGAATAAAAGAAAAATACTCTCAATTTATAAGTATTTTGTATACACACACATATTTTATTTTCATTATTATTTTAGTGCTGAGAATTAAATCCAGGACCTTGTGTATGTTAGGCATATGTTCTGCCACTGATCTATACCCGGCTACAAGTGTTATATTTTAAAATGGATACTAAGTGAGATAGAATGTAAATGCTTATTAAGTTGTCTGGACAGACCTGTGCAGAAAAGAGTGAACATGGAAAATCTGAGACCCCTACCCTTTGAAAGTACTCCTTATGATTTGTGTGGTAGCACACATTGTAATCCCAGTGCCTCAGGAAGCTGAAGCAGGAGGATCAAGAGTTCAAAGCCAGCCTCAGCAAATTAGCAAGGCCCTAAGTAACTGAGACCCTGTTTCTAAATAAAATAAAATTTAAAAAAAGGCTGGAGTTCTGGTTCAGTGGTTAAGCGCCCCTGGATTCATATCCAAGTACCAAAAAATAAAATAAAATAAAATAATAAAATAATAAAATAAAATAAAATAATAAAATAAAATAAAATAAAATAAAATAATAAAATAAAAGCAAAGCCCTCTTTACAAGGTTGGTCCTTGGCTAATGCCTAAGATCTTGGATTCTGGTTCCCACCAAAAGGTTCTAACAATTCTTTGATAAGGGTGGCTCAGTATGCCTGAACAGTTTATATAAATCATGTGGTTTTGCTAAATGCTTTTCCTTCTGAGAGTTTGGAATTTTGTTATATGCCAGACAGAGGGTGCCTATGAAAAGAGGCCCCAGTAAAAACTCTGAGCACTGAGTCTCTAATGAGCTTCTCTTATAGGCAATATTCCACATGCCTCATCACAATTCACTGCTGCAGGAAAATAAAACATATCCTGTTTAACTCCACTGGGAGAGATCTTAGGAGCTTATACAGCTACTATTTCTTGATTTCTCTGACTTCTCCCTATATACCTTTTCTCTTTCCTGATTTTGCTTTGTATCCTTCCACTGAGGAAACATTAGCCATGAATATGCCCATATGCTGTGCCCTCCTAGTGAATCACGAGGATTGTCCCTAGTAGAACATGGGATTAGTCTTAGGGACACACACAAAAACCCTAACTCTTAATAAATACAACTTTAGATATTTCTTTTGGACTGAGACATCATAGGTCCTGTGAACCAAAAAAGTCTAGCAAACTATGATTATTTTTATGTAGTAACCTGTCACATATGAAATTTAGTACTTTTTTCCCTTTCTTTTTTTTTTGTGAGAGTTGTTATGTTGCTCAAGTTCATCTGGAATTCTTGGGTTCAGGTAATTCTACCACCTAAGCCTTCCAAGTAGCTAGGACTACAGGGGTGTACCACCAAACCTGGTTTAATTATAAAAATTTAAAATAGGTCTTAAGTTTAACAGTATTGCATTACTCTTTTAGACTTCTCATATATATTCTTGCCTGCCTATTCTTTTGGATTAACTTTAATTAGGTAAGAGACCAGGACAAAGGGAAAAATAGCTTTCAATATTAAATACTCTCATTTATGTATAAGATGTTCCACCTAGTCAAGTCGCCCTTTATCTGACGATTATAAATTTTTGTTTTTTGTTAGTGCATTCTAGTTATATATAATAGTGAGATTCATTCTGATATAATCATACATGTATGGAACATAATCTGCTTCATTTCAGTTCCCAGGACTTCCTCTTTCCTTCTCTAACTTCTTTCCCCTGCTCTCCTTTCTCTACTCTATTGGTTTGCTTTCTAGTTTTGTTTTTTTGGATTGGGGCTTTGTAGACACACATGAAGGTGGAATTCACTGTGGTATATTCATATAAGTACACAGCATAATTTGGTTAAACTAATTCTGTAGTTTCTCCTTTTTCCTGTCCCTTCTCCCTCCCTCTTAATGCCCTTCCTTTTCTACTCTAATCTCTCTTCTTTCATGGGCTAGAAGCAAACGAAGATTATTTGGTCCAACCTTCTCATTTCAGTTTGAGGATTCCCAAAAATAGGTTTACAAATACATAGTGGCACAATAAGTACTAAAATCCTAGTCTCCTAATTTCCAGTCCAACTACACACTTGTACTATAGTAATTTATCTGAACTTATTAAGCACTCTATAATGCACAGGACACTGTGTGATGGACACTGAAAGGCAGTAAATACCTAAAACTACTTAGGTATGCTCTCATACCTAAGTAGTTTATCATCTTACCTGTTGAATGAATTCATCTCTTTGGTCCATTATTATTTTCTGAGGAGGACCATATAAGAAAAATATATTGATGATAGCTTTAGAAATTTCTGATGTTGAAACATCACACAGAGGCAAAATCATAACCCATTTTGTAAACAAATCTGTCATGATTATAGCATATACATGACTTCTGTTGCTTGTATGAAAAGGTCCCATCAGATCAACAGTAACTATACTCCATGGATTCTCTACCTTGAGAAGGTGTTGTTTAGGTGCTAGAATAACTGCATTTTTTGCCACTTGGCAATGCTGACAAGCATACACCTACAAAGAGGAAAACGATAAAGAAAATGAAGACAATGTTAATATGGCTAACATCATAAAAGTCAATAGTATAAATCAGAATTTTGAAATGGCTAAAAGGTACTTTGCATTTTGAAAGATAAATGGTTGGACTAAGAACAGCAAACTCAATTAAACCTTTCATTGAGAACAGTAAGCAAATATTAATTGCAACTTCTATCCAATGACCATCTTAAAGGGTTTTATTCACGTGGAACATAATTCTGATTCACATTTAATAAACATTTATTAAATTAATATATCAACATACGTTTTTCTATTATTTTAATTTTTATTGACACATAACATTGTACATTTTCTATGATTTTAAATACATGATAATTTCTATATGCAAAAGATGTTTCTAAAGTTATCACTCTTAAGATGTTCATTTGTTCATCTATTCCACGAATATCTGTTGAAATAAAATTTTAATAAAACAACATTTATAGATGCCAGAAATTTCTCTAGGTCCTACTGAACAAAAACAGGGGGGTCAGTGAACAAAAACAAAGCCCATTTTTTAGTTAAGTGAGGTGAGAAGAGATCAATGATCAATTTATGGATGGTGCCATTTTTCAATATATATCTGTAATTTCAGTTTGGAAACTAATTTCAAACTAACTTCTTAAGAAAATTAAAAAAAATAATCTTACTACAGTATAGACATAGTTACTTTTGATCAAAATTTTCATTTTCCAACTAACTTATTCACCAGATTCAATCACAAATAACCTCTGATTATTTCAAAAGATCATATCTATTCTCAAATGATAAACATTCAGTGACAAAGATTTCACTGCATGTTTATAAGGAATACATGGCAGGTTCACAATTTGATTATGCTTTAATTTGGTTTGGGGTTTCTGCTTTGTTGGACACTTTCTACCTCAAGTTGGAATAGAAACAAAAACTCAGAGAAGATACTGGGTCTGATTTATGAAAATATTCTCCCACATACAGAAAATATGACTGGCACTAAAAATGTAAGGATTTAATCAAAGGAATTTCAGGCCCATTTAAATTCTGCCTACACAAAAAAGTAATGAAAATCTGTTTCTAAGTCATCTATACAAACATGGTATTTTCAAATGTTTAAACAATACTTTCATTTTAGTTCAAATTATAGTTTAGTGATTTAAAAGAATTGTAAAGGGAAATAAAACTCTTTAATTAATAAAGTTTTGGTATATAAACTCCCATACAAAAAGTACTTAATGAGAAATGTTACCCAGAATAAATCTGAAGCAACAATCAATTTTGCATATTTATTAAAAAGACATTATTCAAAATATTCTAAAGACATAAAGCCATACCCACTGTTTGACATCATTTGTCACAGAAGTCCAATAGTAATTGGATTCCACTAAAGTGAGGGTTCTGGATATGCCATGATGAGCTCCAGTGTCATTTTCATGGCATTCTCTTAGAACTTTCTTTTTTTCCTCTTCTGAAACAATTACCAAACGATTTTGTTTTCTGTCTTTTCCAACATAAAACAGCTTTTTTTCTGGAATAAATGATACCAAAAAAGATAAAACTGAATTTTTTAGAAATTTATATAGTATAGATAATCATAGCCTTAACTTCAAACTATAGGGGTATTGAATTTACAATATTTATACTTATTCGATATCTAGGAAGAGTCCTAGCTGCTTTAATTCTGTAGCTCTCAATATAAGCAGAACTAGCTTATTTCCCAAAGCATGTGATAACTGTGACAGTATGAAATGGGAGAACTCAAACTAGGAAAAATATTTTCAGATGCCTCCTAAAAATGGCATAAATTAGCAAATGAATTATATACAGAAAAGCAACTTCCTGGAACAGAATTTACTAAAATATTGCAGTTACATAACTGCAGTTTTGTAAGCAACACCCTCTCTGCTTTCTCTTGATTTAAATAGAAGGTAGGGATGGTGAAGAGGAAGCAGCTAAATCTTTAAGCTGTTTTCTTTTCTTTCTTTTTTTTTTTTTTTCCCTGCCATACTGAGTATGGAACCCAGGGTACCCTACCCCTGAACTACCTCTCCAGGCCTTTTTCATTTTTTTGAGACAGGAACTGACTAAATTGCCTAGGATGGACTCAAACTTGAACTTGCCAGTGGTTTGAATTATAGGGCTGTACAACTGCACTGACCTAGTTGCATTATTTTTTTTCCTTTCCTTTTTTTTTTGGTACTGGGAATTGAACCTGGTATTAAATTAATAAATGAATGAATAAATGATTAAATAAATGAATGAATGAATACTCACTTTAAGAGTCTAAGAGGTAATGGGTCTGCCTTCCTTAAGCATTATGGAGTTATTGATAGGAGTATACACAGGAGATAAGAACAGGCATTTGTTTATTAAAATTTTCTTGACATGCTTTGAGAAAAGCCTAATGTACCTATGGGCAAAACTCCCATTAAAAGCACTGACATTCATTTAGCTATTTGGTGACTATACTTGTTAGCTATTCTGTCCCAAACTTTTCTTCCTCTTTGGAGGAGGGGGAAAAGAGGGAAAAACTATCATGACCTTTCAAGATAAACATTGCACTGCCTTTCAATATTTAATCTATTCAAGGGACTTCAGGATCTAAAAATAAATGTAATTCTGAGAATATTTTATAGCAGTGGGGGGGGAAACCACAGAAATGAATATAATTAATTCCTTCCATTTCTTCCTTAGTAAACAAATTAGTTATCTTTGTTAATATTTTCATATTAAACATCAAATAAGTTCCTCACTGACAGTGGTGTAAGTGCTTGAAAAGGCACCATCTAAGTAGGAACTAATGAAGTACAAAGGAAGGAGAAATCAATTAATTCCCACACATGCTTCTACCTAGGTTTTATTCATTTTTTCATGGTATCTCTTTTGTAATTTGGAAGGCCCTTTTTATGCTCACATGCCTTCAGTTAGCTTCAGTGTGATTTTTCATTTTGCTTTTGATTGTCATTATCATCTTAATTGATAATTGTTTAGCAACAACAAATTACTACAGAAATTATCAGGAATCCACAAAAAACACATGTGGAAAAGAATCTATAACTTATATTCAAACTTTTGGACATTAATTTCACCTTTGAAGACAAATTTTTTTGCAGCTCTTCTAATGCCACTTCTCTCACTTGGTAGTGTAGTTGAATGATATTCACCAGTTCGCTTGTAATATGCAATCTGTTTAAGATGAAGGTCACCATTTTTTCCACTACGGACCATCGTGAACCTAAGTAAAAGGTATTTAAAGATGTTACTTTTAATAATAAGCTAATTCGGTTGTTATTTTAGTTCAGGCTTCTGTCACATTTCTGCTTATGAATTCAGCATTCCCAAAATATTTCTGGGAGGGAGACAATTGTGGCACAGAAAAGAAACAGAGTGATATATGTGAACAAAAATATTCAAAAGCTATTTTTGATATAAATCATGACAAATTTTCTTGTCTCTTTTTGTGTGAGAAATGCTGAAAATTTTCTACACACTGGGGAAAAAATGAACAAATATACTCTGGAAGGTTTGGTGAGTTCTCCTATTGCCAACAATGGAAATGTTACTCACACAGGTTGGTCCTGTTATGTGACATTTAAATAATAGATTATAAGGAGAGAAATGTAATTTTATATTACTTCTAATATATTCATGACCATTACAAAATGCAAAACACCCTCCTATTCAAATCATGTTAAATATATTTTATAAATGTTCTAATGATACATGACAGAGAAGATATTTAGCAGCCAAATCTCATTAATTCTTCTGATCTACATGTAAGCTATTTATTTTGAACAAAAATGAGTTTTGGTCCTGTATATCATTTATCAATGTTAGAAAGAAAAATCTAGCTATACAGGCAAAATCAAAACCAAACCTTTTTCTATTATAGGCTATAGGTAACATGGTGAACCTTTTAAAAAGAAAAAGTTTTTATTTCATATTTGCAGTTAAAAGGAACTATTCTGTGTTATTCTGTTTGCCACCATGCTCAATCCTCCATATCCACTTTTGGCCTTTCTCTCCTGTTTGCTGTGCCCTAGGAAACTGACCCTTACATGCTGCATTTATCACTTTCTGATTGGAACTGTCAGTGGGAGGTAGTGGCAAGGCAAATCAGAATGCAGGAGAAGAAAGAAGTCAGGATATTTATTTACTGGCTCTCTTCTTAGATAAAGTTGCAACCCTTTACAAAGAGCACCCATCAGGGAGCCTATATTCTTTGTCTCTAATTCTCCCTGGAAGTCAAAATCACTTCTTCTCTGTAACACTTCAGTCCTACAAGTGGTAACCAATTTCTGCTGCTTTTAGGCTCCAGGTTTCTTTGTCCCTATCCATACGTCTGAAAAAAGGAGCTTCATTAAATTTTCTTTAAAACCACAGAATACATCTTTAGTTTCCTGCTACAACTCTGATACAAATTATTATAATTTCAAAATTCTAAAATCAATATAGATATTGGAGGATTTATGGATGAAACAAAGAATATATTACTGTACAGAGAATGTTGGAACAAAGCAGAACAGACTATGCCTATGAACCATAGCTTAAGTTGTATAAGTCTCTTTCCCTGTGATACAACTCTTTGAACATCTAATAATGCTTTTCTGGTCTATGGACAACTTCCAGAGAGAATACCAATGCAAATCTAACATCCATCAATCTTAGGTTAACATTAAGTATAAGCAGCTAAAAAGTAAAATTTCTGTAATGCTTATATAGTCCCATTAAGATCTAAAAAACAGGTCAGTTCTCTGCAAAGTACTACCAATCAGTTTGTTCTAAGTTCAATTCACTTTCATTTAACTATATAATTCTTTAATTTTATAAAAGATGGCTGTACCTCCAAATCAAACAATGTAGCAGACTGCAGCTTCGAAACACATTAAAAATGAATGGATCAGATTTTAAGACCTTGCATAAAAATAAGTAAAAACATTCACTCATTGTAGGACTGGCATGAAAAAAGATGAATAGGCCATTGGAACAGAACAGAGAATGCAGAATTAGATCCCTACATATAAAGTCATTTAGTTTACAAGTAAAGATTCAATATAATGGGGGAAGATAGAGACTTTTTTAGTGATACTGAAATAATTTGGTAACAGTGTAGAAAAATAAAACCATTAACCAGCTCCCTCACATTTTCCTTAAAAACTAATTCCAGATAAATCACAATCCTTCCTAAATGTGAGAGGTAAACAACAAAGCCTCTGGGAGAAAACACAGGAAAATATTTTAAAATCCTTAGAATAAACAAAGATTTCTTTTCTTTTCTTTTTTTTTTTTTTTTGGAACCAGGTTTGAACTCCGGGAACATCGGCCCCCGGAGACACATCCC
>JAJEJO010000127.1:382351-447147 GCA_020662805.1 Glaucomys volans | reverse complement strand
CTTTAATAAATATAACAAAGGTTTCATACCTACTATATGTATGAATACATATACATGCATATATATGACCTTGTCTCCTCTTAGAAGTAGAAGAGGTTAAGTGATATAGGACTAAAATGTATCCAGTAGTTTTGGTAATAGTTATAGTACAGAAGGAGAGATGGAAAACAAAATACAATAAGGACTGGAAATGGAGAAAGTGTACTCAGCAAGCTTACTCTCAGTTATGAAGAGAAGGAGCTCTGAAAACAGTTATTAACAGATAGATACAAGGTTCATTCATTGGTCTAAAATATTGAGCACCTGCTATGTACTAAACTCGATAATGAAGGTATGACTGTGAACAAGATATATGTCCTTTTGACCCTCATGGGCCATAGTTTACATTCTACTGGGGTTAAGGGATTGTTTTGACAAGTAGTTCATAGCAGGATTTTTTTACAACAGCTAATAATCAGAAGCAAACCAAGTCCGTTGACAGATGAATAGATAAACAAAATATGATACATGCATACAGTGAAACACTATAAAACCTTAAAAAGGGAAGAGGTTCTGACATATGCTATAACATGGAAAAGTCTTGAGGGTATTATGCTAAGTGAAATTTTTAAAAGACAATACTGTCAAATTCATAGAGACAGAAATTATAATGATGGTAACCAGGGACTGGGGATAGGGAGCATGAAGGAGGGATATTATTGTGTAATGGATAGTTTCATTTATACAAGATGCAAGAGAGTTCTGGAGATGGACGGTGATGAGTGTAACACAATATTAACGGACAATACTAGTTAATGGTACACTTAAAAATGGTTACAGTGGTAAATTTCAAATTACTACAATTTAAAAAAAAATAAAGATCATTTTGCTTGCAAGAAGAGAATAACCCAAAATTTTTATAAGGGCTTCTAAAGAAAGACCATTAGAAATAGAGAGTAGCTGGGTATGGTGGCCCACGCCTATAAGCCTAGTGGCTCAGGAGGCTGAGACAGGAGGATAGAGAGTTCAAAGCCAGCCTCATGGCTGGGGACATAGCTCAGTTCAAATCCCCCACCACCAAAAAAAAAAAAAAAAAAAAAAAAAAAAAGCCAGCCTCAGCAAAAGCGGAACAATGAACAACTCAGTAAGACTCTGTCTCTAAATAAAATACAAAACGGGGCTGGGGATGTGACTCAGTGGTGGAGTGCTCCTGAGTTCAATCCCTGATACCTGACCCCACCCCCGCCAAAAAAAAAAAAAGAGAGAAAGAAATGTAGGAGAGGAAAAAATAGTGAGAGTATGATGTTCTTGAGAGAGCAGTAAGGGATGACATTCATTTTACAAGTAAAGGGATTAGTCTTATGATCTCTTCCCATAAGGATAGTATAGTGAATAACACTAAGAAACCAAATTGTCTCTTTCAGAAATATCAGAATGTAGAAATATCTGAATATTAGAATGCAGAAAGCTGTAAAGTCACTTGCACCCTAATAAGGAGAAAAGGCTGGATATTGTGACGAAGATGCCAATTTCCCCCGAAATGATTAAAGATTCAATGCAATCCAAATCAGAAATCCAGAAAGCTCTTTTGTAGAAACATAAGCCAATTCTCAAATTGACATGGGACTTGGAATAGTTAAAACAACTTTGAAAAGTAAACATAGTTGAAGAAATGTACATTATTTCAAGACTTGATTTCTGGGGACCAGGTAATGGTATGGCAAGACTATAGTACAGGCAAAATGATAGCTGTGGATCCATGGAAAAGAAGAGAGTCTCCAAGAAAAATCCACTCAGACATGGTAAACAGATTTTCAGCAAAGGTTCCAAAGTAATTTAATGAAGAAAGTATAAAGTTTTCAATAAATACTGGAACAAGTGAATGGGTATATGAAAAAAAATGAACTTCAACTCATACCTTGCACTATATGTAAAAATTAACTTACAATAGTTATAGATCCAAATATAAAACCTAAAACTACAGAAGTCCAAATCTAGAAGAGAATAAAAAATAAAATCTTTGTGAGCTTAGGTCTGGCAATGACTTCTAAAATAGCAAACAAAAAACATCATCTATGAAAGAAAAATAATAACTTTTGTTCTTTTAAAGATATTGTTAAGATAATAAAATCATAGCTGGGAGAAAATATTTGCAAAACACATTTCTGATAAAGAACTTCTATCTGAAATTTAAAAAGAACTCTCAAAACTTTGTAAGAAGTTTTGTAAGAAAACAATCCAATTTTTTAAATGGGCAAAAAATCTGAATAGACAGTTCACCAAAAATATGGTTAAATAAACAAATGAAAAGTACTCTACAGCACTATGAGACAATTAAAAAAAACTAATAAAAAAAAACCATTACAACTATATAAACAACAGAAAAAAAACCTGACACATTAAGTACTACCAAAGATGCAGAGTACTGTTGGTAAGAATACATACATGTAACTATAAGGAAGGTGTGTTTATGAAGGCATGGCGTAAGAATTTCAGGTGTTTGATATTTATCTAAGCCTCAGTAACCATGTTTGAGGAACAACAACAACAACAAAGACATAACAATTGTCCCCACTTTTTTCACAATAATTAAGACTAATGAGATAATGGATTTGACAAGTCCATTGCAAATACTAAAGCAATATGTAATTATTGTTATATTCAAATATTATCCACATTAGGCTGTTTAAAGGCAGGAACACTATCTTTTCTCAAAATCTTCAGAAGGAAAAAGATTTTAAAATCTAATTTCTTTCATTCATGGTGATTAATGTTTTAGAGCAATGCTTATTTATAATGTTATACTGCTAATTGTAAAACCCAGAAGACTCAGGAGGCATATACTTTATAATGACTATTTATTTAAATATTTTTGCAGTAATGGGGATTGAACCCAGAGACACTCTACCTCTAAGTCACATCCCCAGTCCTATTTTTTGAGAAAAGGTCTTACTAAATTTCATAGGCTGACCTCTATATTGCGACCCTCCTGCCACAACCTTCTGAGTAGTTGGGATATCAGGTGTGCTCCACTGTACTCAGCTATAATGATTTTATGGTTTAATGCTGGTTCTGAAGGTAGAGACAGAGGAGGAGAAATGGAAAATGCCTAAGAAAGAAAAATCAGTTCATAAAAAGCAGTCTATTAAATGGATGGTTAAAAGTGCTGTTATTAATATTTGGTATTGATAGATAATAATTTAAGGAACAGAAAATTTTCCTATTAATCACCTGGTTCCCAGATACCATCACTTGAGAAGTAATGAATATGAAAAGAATGGTTTTAAGCTGTAACATTCAGGACAAACATTAAAACATTTCTATATATAGATTATTAAGCAAAGGTATCATTTACAAAGAAGTATTAAGAGGTCTGAATTACATAAATGAAGATTATTTCAGCCCATTTTTGGATATGCTTATATTTTCAAAAATTTATGAATCAGAAAAGGTAGTTAAGGAGGCTGATCACAACTTCTGTGTTTGCAAAAGTAATGTCAGATCATATTTGGTTAAAATAAACAAATACCTTTGTGAATATTTGTTGCTTAATTCCTTTGATAATGTTACCTTGTGTGTCCAATAAAGTAAGACAATTAAGTATCACTTCAAAGAAAATAAGGATTTGTTTCCTCAAGAGTAAAAACCACCCAGAGGGTAACATCAGCCTCTGAAAGGAAGTAATATGCATGTTCTCCCACTTAAAGTAAAATCTGTTTCAACAACACGAAACTTGGGATTTGTGTTCTGATTTTTTAATTATTCTATTTTAATCGTTGAAAAAATGGACCAGTATAATTTCATGTAATGTTAAAGACTGGAAAATCAACATACCAGATACTTCTCTATGATGTACTTCACTTCAGCATACAAATTCGTTTAACAACAACAGAAGCCTTTAACTCCATATGCATACACATGAAGAAAAACTCATTTCCATTTTGAAAATTACTTCTCCACTCTGGTTCAGAAATGGCACACGCAGGGGAAACCCATAGTGAATACAATGCATATTTTTCCTTAACACTATGTGACAAGATTTTGTCTTAAGTTCACGTTTCTCCCCGTCACAGAAGCCTTTAATTTGGGGTAACATTTCAGATTAAATCACAACTATGACAAAGTATGGATCTGAAAACTCTAACGTCAAGAGCCGCACCCGACCTTTGAATTCACTCCTACCCTCGGAATCTCAAACACCACTTCAACTGTGCAGAAGTATTTCCCAAGCATTTTGATGGCTTGTTAAATGACTTTAAGGGTAAGGTCCAGATAAACTACACACAAGCAGGTAAACGACAACTGAGCAAAACTCAATCCCACCTAGTTGTCACCTCCTAGGGCCCGACAACAGTATTCGCCCCTTTTCCAGCCTGCTGGGGTGGGACGTCGCAACGTTCAGGGCCCTCCCGCCCCAACGGCGCCTGCGCAAAATCTTCAGTCGAAGAAACTGGTTTTGAAATTATTCTCAGGTTATACTTCACTTAAAAAAATAAAATAAAATAAAAAGCAGTACGTATGACGAAGCACATCAGAACGACCACTCACCGAAGTGGTCCTAAATGCAAACGACTGTATTTAAGCCTCCTCTCGCGACTTATCTGGTGCTACCGGAGGCGGAAATACCTAGTCGGTCCTTCCTGGGCCTGTGGAACCTCGACCAGAAAAGATTAGGGCGGATCGTTGGGCTCTTGCCGGAAATTGTTCCGCCCGGTCAAATTTCTGTGTGAGACCCTAGGCGGGTGAAGAAGAGGCGTGCCCGGGGTTCGTGAGGTGTAGTAGTGCCTGAGGTCCCTTAATGTGGCTCTTCAGCTGCTACTGAGGGAAGAGCACCCACGTGCGCACTTACAGTTTAAGTCTCAGGACCAATACCTTACTCACCCTTGTCACCGGAATTAAAGGGTGAAGAAACCGAAACGTAGATGTGCTGGGCCATTTCCAGTAGCTCGCGTGACGACCACATCCACCTCAGGTGAGGGCCCCAAGATCGATGGAGAACAGGAGATATAGAACCTGATCTCCAGATGGTTGCTGCCGCTGGGAGGCATTTGTTTGTTTCCTGTGCTTTTCGGACTCTAGACTTGTGCTCCTTGGAGGGGCATGTATTGGATCTTGTGGCATCGCGGACGTGGAGTGACAGTATAGCCTTCGGGGACCCTTCGCGTCTCGATTTCCCTTCTCCTCCATTGCTTTCCTCTTTCGTTTCTTGGGTTTGAAACGCCACAAATGGCAGCTAGGTTGGGAACTGCGGAGCTTCCCCTATCTGCCAATAGTTCCACCAAGGTGGGCACCCTCGAATTTGGGGACGGCTGTAGATAGAGGAGGCTATTTTAATATTCATTTCTTCGTCTTTGTTCCTGTGCTTGTCGTCGCCTCCACGCCCACTTTCAAAGAACAAAAGCCTTTTGCGTCGTTGCAGTATTCTGTTATGGTCTGAGGCTGCAGTTCACTGCTGCACCTAATTGGAGACTTGCATCCTGGTTTGTAGGAATTGACCTTTGGATCTCATTCACGAGATTCTGGAATTTCCTGGGAGATTAGCACCTTAGAGTCCTGTGGGTAATAGTTATCCTGGTTTAGCATGCTGGAAGGTTTAACTGTAGAAGTAAGAAGCATGGCTGACTTTAGCAACTGGCATCCTCGCCCTACACTGGGCTGGATTTTGTTTTGCTGCTATAAATTCCTCAGTGAAATATATAGTTTTTGTTTCAGATGAATAAAATAGCGAAGACAACTTCCATTAATGAGCACTGTGCCAAGTGCCTTACACAGGTCACTCCTCTCAAAATTTCCTTGAGTTTATTAGATCATTACCCCCATTTTATAAAGTAGAAATTGAGGCTTACAGAGGTCAAGTAACTCACCCCAATAAACTTTTGCTCCAAGTAAACATTTGAATCTGTGTTAGAAACTAAATCTCTTTGGTTCCAATCTGCATTTTACTCCTTTACCATTATTCTTACACAATTCCAATTTTTTCACCAACTTTTCAGTGACTAAAAGTATTCATTGATTAAAAAAAATTGCGTGTTCCTACTGTCTGATAAGTGACAGACATGATATCTATGTTTATGGAGCATCAGTATTGTGATTAAGTAGTTCAGAATCCCAAATACTATAGCACAGGCTTATTTAAAACTAGTGATTGATTGGTGTGCAGGAAGTTTATGGGTGTAAAATCAAAACTTTCTATTTAAGTTTTAAACTCATATGATTTACAGAATAGTTATGAAGGTATATTAAACTGAACAATTGAAACTGAAGAATTTTTTTGTGCTAGGTATTAAACCCAGGGCCTTGTGTATGCTGGAAGCTCTCTACCACTGAGTAACATCCCCAACCCTAGAACATTTATTAATTAATCACCCAAATAACTGCTATACACCAAGAGAAGTACTGAAAATATATAGTTGAGGTCCTCAAAGACCAAAAGGTACCAGGCAACTACATATAGACAATGTTATCGAACTATTTAATAATTTTCTGAGTTGGAAATGGTATTGTGATTAAGTAGAAAGATGCAGTTATTTTTTGGAGATAAATTCCAGTGTATTTGGATGTGATGGATGTTGATGCCTACACCTTACTTTCAAATGGTGCAAAAAATACATACATAGGTATGTGGTTACGTAAATTAAAAGTATATATGGAAAAGTATTGGGTTATTTTTGAGTTTAATTGTGGGCATATGGTTGTTTAGTGAACTGTTTTTTCAACTTTTCTGAATATTTGCAATTTTTCATGATAAATTTGGTAGGGAAACAAACCCCAGCTCTAGAGACAGTTGTATAGATAGATTGGAAATACTGTGGAGCATATTGTATGGGAGAGGGTTTGATGTGTGGTCAGGCCTCACAGAGGCATGATAGTTGTCAGGAAAGCCTTTATTGAAGCCTTCCAGTCAATTATTTAAGGAGGAATAGGATTTCCTATTCTCTAAGGGAAGAGTGATTTCCAGGTAGAAGGAAATGCAGGCTCAGCAGAGGAATATTATATGAACATTTGAAGAAGAAAAAAAAAAATCAATGTGAAGGTTGAATGGAACTTGGACTTTTTAAAAATAAATAATCTTAGAAATGATGCTAGTTTACCTTTGCCATCCTGAAGAAGCCTATTTAATACCCTTTTATGTAGCTTACTATTAGTGCCCTAGAATGCAGTCACCATTTATAATAGTGATTTCACTGGAAAATGCTTTGGGGAACATAAGGAAAACTGGTTATGTATCTGTGTTCAGGTTGAGCTGCAAGAACTGGAGCTCTCATTTCCTCTTATTTGGGGAGCAGAAATAGACGAGTTTAAAATTGGGCCTTGAGGGAATGTATGGAAAGGGCTACAGTGACAACTTGGACAGATTTTGGTATTCAGGTAAGGGGCCTCTGAATACTGTATAGGACTCATGGGATTTAGTCAAGGTATTTTTTTGAGGACTAGATAGCTCTGGTCAGGACCAATAAAGCTATGAAAGAGAAGACTGTTTATCCTGCGTGTTGTTTATGATAGTCTCAAGCAGTGTGGTGAGACAGCAACATTGACAAAAAGTTGCTGTGACTTCCTGAGGTGGAAGATAAGTAATGACATTCTAAACTGAGTTGTTTGTGTTTATTCTTTGCTAGTTAAAGTAAGGTAAAAAATCTTGTCTTATTTATCATAGTTAACAGAATATGTAAACAGCTATTAAGTCCTTAACATACACTGGTTTTTGAGGCGCTGACTTAGTCATTTGGTCTTCAAGACAATGATGAGATCATAGTCCCATTTTACAGATAATGACTAGACAGGTTCAATAATTTGATTAAGGACACAGCTAAGCAAATTTTGGAAAAAGCATTCAAACCTAGTTTTGTCAAAGAATATAGCAATTGTTCTTAAAGTGTGATTCTTAGTCAAACAGCATCAGCGTCATCTTCAAACTTTTTAGAAACTCAAAATATTAGCCCTCACCCCCCAAACATTTTAGTTTAGTACTTTTAACAAGCCCTCTAGGTGATTCTGATGTGTGCAGAGGTTTTAGAACTACTGCTTTAAGTGTGAAACTTTTGATAGGATGGTACTCATTTCAAATGTAGAAATCAGGAGTTATATAATACTTGTCTTTTGCATAGATGTAGAGAGGTTCCCAAACCTAGCTGCTCATCCATTTATTAAAATATAGATTCTCTATTTAAAAGTATTGATTGAGAAAATTTGTGGTAGGCCCAGTCATTTGTGTTTTTACAAGTATAATTCTGATGTAATTAGTCCACTTGGAGACCCTGCTACAGAAGGACTCTTAAAGTTCAGTTCTGATATTTAATTAACGTGTATATCTTTAAGGCCTGACAGATAATGTATTTGGAATTTATGAGTAAACCTTGCTCAAAGTGCTGAATAATGTTGAAATGTTATATATGTAAAGTGTATTATTTTCAATTATCAGTTTCAAGTGAAATAAACCATTTAGCATATCCTAGATCTCTTATAGGGCTCATTTTATTTAATTTTGTACCAGAATATATATGCCACTTGGTTGAGAGAAAAATAAGATTTATTCCATACTTTTAGTTTTCTATGAATTTATTAAGTATTTGCAGTAATGTAATAAAAACTATGGATTCCTGATTTTTTGCTTTTAACGGAGATCTGGCATTTTGCCACCCTTATTGAATATGTGATCCCTTGAATATGATTTCATCAAGTTCTCATTACTTGAACTTTTGAGCCTTGAGTGTTCATTTATAATGAAATAATGAACATATGTTTATGTACTTCAAGCATTTTTAAGATGAGGAAAATATCCCTAATCCCACAGTATTAACTGAGTGCTTTGAAATTTTTTTCACATTAAGGCATTCATAAATAATTATAGTATATGTCCTATATTTTGGGAAACTGAAGAGAATGCTGCTGGAGGCAACTGGCCAGTGGGTTATGGCTGTCTTAATGACTGAGACAATTTCTTAACATACCAATAATTCATTCATAGTGAGGCAGCATGTTAGGAAGCTCTGCATTAACCAATTAATTACCTATCACCAACTCTCAAACATTCTGATTTAATTGGTAAGGAATATGGCCTCAAAATCAGGATGCAAACCTTTTTAATGTATTAGCTTATATTTAATCCTTCCAACAAGGTACAAGATTACAGATAAGGAAATTGGGACCCTGAGAAATTGTTCAAGTTCATACAGTAATTGGAATCAAGATTTCAACCCAGGTATTTGGGCTCCTGAATCTATCCTCTTACCACTGACTTGTTTAGCCCTTTTATAATATTTGTAAGTAGTTAACATCTCTCATATATTGAAATAAAATAACAGAGGGGAAAAACAACTTTCTTTAGCCATATGTTCTTCTGAAGTGCAAATTGGTCTGCCCACCTTTATAACAAAATCCTTTTGGGGGGGGGGAACCTGTTTAACCTGACTTTACTTCTGCTCCTCCGTTCTCTGAAATGTAATCCAATAAAATTGATTTTTTTTTAGTCATTTCTATACATCTTAGCTACTTCTCTGATGTCTTTTTTTTTCTTTTTAACCATTCTTTCTTTCTTTGTCTGCTGTGCTCAAGCTTCCTTACTATTCCTTGAACACAGGAAATACCAAACACACTTCTGCTTTCAGATCTTTAATGTTTTGTATTTCATACCTAAAATGCTCTAACTCTTCTTGACTGATTTCCCGATTTTATTTAAATTTATGCTTGACTGTCATCTTATTAGAGACATCTTCCTAATGTATTTCTTTGTTGATCTAACTATTGCCTTTCCAAATGACTGAATCAGACATGAATTCAGATATAAGTTTATAAATAAATGAGAGACATGTACCTGTGTACTTCAAGCAACATTAAAGGCTAAAATGGAATTTGAGTAAGTGAAAAAAAAGTGAACATCTGAATGATTAATTAATATTGTTTTGGATAAATATCTATAGGATACACAGTTAAACCCCTCAAAAAAATTTGATTTCCATATATATATATATACAAAAATGTGAGAAAGTATATATCAAAAAGACTAGTTAGTAGGGAATATAACCTAGTTCTACAACCAAGAACTACAAATATTAGTCCTGCCACTGGGTTGTGGGATAATTAACTGATTTTTTTTAAATTTCAGTTTTATGTGTTTCAGATATTTCAAAATGATACTCTAAAACTACATAATTTTTAAACTTAATTTTATCTCAACTTCTAAAACAGAAGTTTTGTTACCTTTGTTAGAATACCTAAACTATAATAAGTACAATTGCCAGTACCTAATAGTGTGTCTTTTATAATAGATGAATAGTTTTTATTGATTAATTTATTTCAACAAATAATGAGCAATATTAGATTTCCATGTTATATTAGTTGAGAACTTGGTTTATAAAAGTGCTTTTAGAAATTATGGTTTTATGAGTGTTTAATATGTGTCAAGCACTCCTGCTACCTTCTTCAGCTTTCACAGAGTTATAGGCTGTTAGTATACTCCCTTTTTTATAGATGAAGAAACTAAGACTCAGAGAAACTAGCATAAGTTACTATGTAGTTAGATAGTGACAGATTGAAACTGGTATATCTGACTCATGCTCTTTCCACTGCTGAAATATTTGGGCTGTGTTTAAATAGGAAGATTAAAAACAGGAAGAAATCTAAGGATATTTACCATTTGGTACAAAACAGAACTGAGATTATCTACTGCTATCAAGTGTTATAGCAATTGGAAACTTTTTTTCTTTATCAGCAAACATTTTTTAATGTTGAACAGTGCAGAAAAAATGGAAACATAAAGCATTTTTTTTTCTTTTGGTGATACTGGAGAGTAAATTCCAGGGATGCTCTACTACTGAGATACATTCCCAACCCTTTTTATTTTATTTTGAGGTAGATCTGGCTAAGATGTCCAAATGGGCCTCAAATTTGACATCTTCCTTCCTCAGCCTCCCAAGTAACTGGGAAAAAAAGCATTTTTTAATCAAGTAAATTATTCTTTCACTTTTTAGTCACAAACTATTTTACGTTTCATAACACTGTTCAATTTAAAGATAAAGTCAGAACGGACTGAGTAAACTGATTTAATGTTTTAAAGGAGCCACCAGTGAATATGATTTTTTTTTTTCCCCAGCTGATACCCCAGACAGGATCCAAAGATCCTGTCTTTGGACAGGATCCACTGTCCTTCACTATATTCTCTGTTTTATGGAAGTTTCCTTTACGTTCTGTGTTAGCCTCTTAAAGCATTGCATCAACCTTAAAAGCACACAGGAAAGGGGTTAGAGTTGTATGTTGCAGTTCTATTTAGCATATTGCTCAACTCTTCTTAAAAATTACTTGATCAAGTAATGTTTTATAATACCAGTAAGCAGTTGAAGGATTTGACATAATTTTATCTTAGTAGATAATTTTAATATGACCAGAGTCCAAGTACATGTAAAGAACTTTGGTAAAGAATATTTTTCAATCATAGCACTATTACATGATAGTTCCTTAACAGATTTTATGGGTGCCTGATTATGTGGAAGAGTTTGTCATTAAAGATCATAAAATTGCTTACACAGTTTATCGTAAATTTTTGTACTTGGACAAAAATTATTTGTTAAAGATTTTTTAAATTCTGCAAGTTTAAGAACTATTAGAAATCTTTTCACTCTGTTTATGTATGGGCTAGAATGTATTATAATGTTATATTCCCTAAAAACCTATTTTCAAACTGAACTTTTCCAAATCAATTTAATGTCATTTCAGATTAGTGCTCAATTGTTAGTAGCTTTTAAGCTCAAATTACATTTTATGTATTCCATTCCATTCAGATACTTCTGAACTATGTGCAAAAGGATTTAGCTTTTAATATAATTTGTTATAATTTGAATAGTTTTATCAATTTGTTATTTCTGGACTTGAGGAATTTAGTATGCAGTTTTTTATTATTTTGTAACAGTTTATCAAATTGCTGTGCTGTGTTTTACTGAAGACTACACTCTCAATTAATTTTACGGAAGAAAACATTTTCATTTTGATATTTTCCAAGTTATTGGTGCTGACAATACAAGCATCACTTAAAATTATTTAAGGTATATCCTCATATTTAAAATATATCCTCTTAATTAATTTTTTCATTGCATTTTAGGTAAAATGATTGCTGTATCAACTGAGGAGTACAATAGCCTCATTATACTTTAAACTGCAGCAGCAACTTTGATATCCACAATGAAGCAATGATATCTGAGAACAAAGGAATACGTGCCAACTAACTGTCATCACTTTCAAGTGATTGTGTAAGCAGAAACAAACTGCAGCAGACCTGTGTCAGCTAGTATAGGGAGAATGCTTTCTTCTGATACTATTTATTTAGAAGTTGTTTTAATATAGATAATTGTGTATCAAATGAAATAAAAATGAGTGAAGCCCCCAGATTCTTTGTTGGGCCTGAAGATACAGAAATAAACCCTGGAAGTTATCGACATTTCTTCCACCATACAGATGAAGATGATGATGAGGAAGATGATTCTGTAAGTTTGTTTCTTTGGTGAGAGAGCAATACCATTTAAGATTTTTATTAATCCCTATTAATGTGAATGAATACTATGATCTTAAATTAAGATATTTTTCAGGTACAAATGTGTCAGAAATTTTTTAAACTGAAAAAGTACATTTTGTTTTGTAATGTTATTGAATTGATGGTGAATCAAGAAATACAGTAAGTGTAGATAAGGTTTAGATTTCTAAGTTATTTCTAGTGATGCTTATTTTAGTTTCTTTCAGTGATATACATAGTGTAACTTGGGGTTGTGCAGGAAAAAAGTGACTAAGAGAAATAGAAATCTGGGCCATGTATCAGAATTATTTCTTGTTTGTAAAATACATAACAAATACATTGATGAAGAGGTGGAGGGAAGTAAGCTTGAAGGTACTAAAGAAGACTGCTTAACCAAATTCATTGTTTATCCTGTTGTCAATGGAAGTGCTGGTTGAACTGAAGATACCACTCTTTATTAGCTACTCAGAAATCTACAAACTGGCCAAAAGGAGAGGCTGCCTCACATGCGTAAGTGTGTGAACATGCTGCAAATAAATGTGTCTGATTCTTTTTGTGACATATTAGAATGTTACACCTACCCTATATCTTAGGAATGACACCCATCTAATGTGTTCATTTTGCTGCAGTTAAATCATTCCAGTGTTTTCCTTAGTCATCATTGATGTTTTTTTATGAGTAGAGATTGCTATATTCTAAGGACTGATTTAAAATACAGACTTATGATACATGTTTAGTTTTCTAAGTTAAATTGGGAAGATAATTTTAAAAGGAAAACCTTTTATAGTTGGTAAAAGAACAAAACGAAACCAAAAATAGCTCTTTAAGCCCTTTTCCATAGTAACACAGTTCTGAGTAAAGTTACAAATATCTATAGTGCAAACTGGACTGTCCTACCCTCAGTACAGAGCATCTTCCCCATTACCTACTCCTGAAAAAATAATGATTATCAAAGTTCTCTCTGGCCATTCAAAAATTTCTTCATCTAAAATCTTATGTAGAAGTCCTATAAGAACTCCTCTGGTTCACTTAGACTAGAAAGCACTACTGACTTTGCCCCAACTAGCCTTACTCCTTTTCTCTAGAGCTGTGAACAGTGTGATGTGGACACCACTGGTAGAACAAGTCCTGTCTCCTTACATATAAGGACTTTTATCTCCCATTTCTATCTATAGTTAGTTATCTCCTCTCCTTCCTCCCTTTACGTTTTAGTAACATCAAAATTTTACTTCCAGTTGGGTGCAGTGATGTGCTCCTGTAATCCCAGTAACTCAGGAGGCTGAGGCAGGAGGATCACAAGTTTGGGACCAACCTCAGCAACTTAGTGAGGCCCTAACTGAGAGACCTTGTCTCAAAATAAGAACATAAAGGCGGGGGAGAGGCTGGGGATGTAGCTCAGTGGTGGAGCGCCCCTAGGTTCAATTCCTAGTACCAAAAAGAATTTTTTTTCTATATATTTATTCCATGCTATATCATATGTATGTTTGCTGTTGAATGTGGTTCTTTGTTGCTCTAAAATGCCCTTATTTTGGAGTAGCTGGTAAATTATGTTTTAGTCTTCAAAACCTTCCTAAGATTTTATGTCTTTCACTCCATTCTCTGTGTTCCTTTCCCATGACAAATTTGATGATTTCTTCCTCAGTACTGTGTCAATACCTTGACATATTTACTTGTATTCCATGTGTCACAAGTTACTATATTATTGCTGTGTTCTCTTTTAGACTCAAAGTACTTTGAGAATAGTACTTCCTATATAACTAGACTTTAGACAGTAAAGTTCTTGGAATATTGGTGCTAAATAAACTGAACTTGCATTTATGATGTGCAGTTGATACTTCCAAGGAGCTTTTTTCTTTTGATCTATAATTTCATTATAGAACTGTCATTTTCCTTTAAAGATTTCAAAAATGTGAGCTTCAGTTTTGTTAGGCGTTAAATCTAATACAATGTTACAGTTTGGATATGAAATATCCCCCAAAGACTCATATGTGGAGGGCTTAGTCCCTAGAGTAGCTATAGACAGAGGTGCAAATTTAGGGAAGTGATTGGATAAATTAATTAATCCACTGAGGAATTCATAATTTGATGTCATTATTGGGATGTGGTGGAAACCGTAGGAGGTGGGGCCTAGTTGGAGGAAGTTGGTCACTGGGGCTGTGCCCTGGAAGGATATATCTTGTCCCTTGCCCCTTCCTCTCTTTTTCTCTGCCTCCTAGCTGCTGTGAAGTGAGCAGCTTTTCTCCACCATGCCTTTCTGCCATGATGTTCTGCCTTGCGTCAGGCCCAAAGCAGTGGAACTAGCTGACTGAAACCTCTGCAACTGTGAGCCAAAATAATTATTTACTCCTCTAAATTGTTTTTCTCATTATTTTGTCCCAGCAGTGAAAAGCTAATATAGAAAATAATCAGATCTGTTCTAAGATTTAGTTTTCTTACCTAATAGGAAAATTCACCAATTTTGTCTTAAGAATGTGAGTTTGCTTGTTTACATTTTTAATGTGAATGTTTCCTTATCATCTTAGCCAAGAGCAGATTCATTAATAGGTCTGTAATAGAAAACACAATATAGTACCTTTAAAAAAAACTAACAGTGTGAAATGTTAGGTTGAATACTTATGTTGTCCTGATGTATCTACTTTAGTAATATTATAATGAGCTATATCAGGACTTTTCATCAGGATAAGAATTGAATAAGGAAACATAAACTGGATGATCAGAGAAAATTAAAATAGCAGATCCCAGGAAGGATGCAATTTTATTATCTATTTGTTTTATAATAAAATTCAGTACTGGTTTGAACTCTAAATTTCATGGGTTAGAAGAGGCAGCATGGAAGAATATTTTCAGGCAAAAAGAACAACTTAATTCCGATGCTATCTGATTTTATTTTTGGATTATAGTAAGAGAAAATATGGTAAACCACTTTTGAGTACAGATTATAGTGTCACAAAATATGTAAAATCATGGAAAAGAAAGATGAATCAAAATGAGAAACTGGACACAGCTTTTTATAGTTGAGAAACTATTAAGCACCAGAATGCAGAAACCCTAGAGTGACTCTCTGTGAGGTTACTGCTGTTACTATCTATGTATTCTGCCTTTTTACATTAGAACTAATGGTGGCCTTTGAGCCATAATTTGATCTAAAACTGGTAACATTAGCAACATCATTAAGGAGGAATATTGAGTATGAAGATTGGAATGTCATCTCTGATAGCAGTGTGGTTTTCTCCAAAATTTTCTTTTGATTTTTCTTTGGTGACCAATATTCAAGCTCAATCCATAAAAAGAATTGAAGACTGTGTAGCTTTGTAGGTAGAACCATATCTTATTTAGGCAAGAAAAATATTTTATCTCTTCCCATTGGTTTTTATGTGGATTGGATGGATTTGGACCCTCATTTGCTCTTTTTCTGCTGTGAAGAGGGTAAACAAATACTAAATGTAGTTAAAACGGGATTTTTAAAAATTATTTTTAGTTGTAGTTGGACATAATACCTTTATTTTATTTATTTATTTTTATGTGGTGCTGAGGATCAAACCCATAACTTTATACATACTAGGCAATTGCTCTACCACTGAGCTACAAACCCCAGCCCTAAAGCAGGGTTATTTTCTTAAGTTTTAAATTTGATTGAAAATAGTATCAATGTTCTGAAAGTGTTTATCTTTAAAATTTTTTCCAGACCTTTGCAGAAAATTATTTTATTTATAAATATTTATTATTATAATAATGATTTAATTTTTTAAAATGCCTTTTTTGGTTAACGTGTCACTTTTATACGCTCATCAAAGCCTCATTTACTTCTGAAAAGAAGTAAAATAGCTATGTTTTGGAGTTTATATAAAGTCAATCTGATTTTTTTGTTTTTGTTTCTCTTTTAGCCACCAGAAAGGCAGATTGTAGTAGGAATATGTTCCATGGCAAAGAAATCCAAATCCAAACCAATGAAGGAAATTCTGGAACGGATCTCCTTATTTAAATATATCACAGTAGTAGTATTTGAAGAAGAAGTTATTTTGAATGAACCAGTGGAAAAATGGCCTTTATGTGATTGTCTTATTTCTTTCCATTCTAAAGGTATTAAAGAAGGGGGAGGGGACCCCTTTATCTTCTCTAGTACATAACAATTATAGAATATTGAATAAAACAAAATAATATTAAACTAACCTACTCTCATTTATAACATTTTAGTATACTTCCTTCCAGTCTTTTTCTGTGTGTATTTTTTTTAATTTAGTGTCATAGCATAGGTATAAGTTTATATTTAACTTTTTCATTATTGTATCAATAGTTTTTTCCCCCTTTCTTATCATTCTGTGATAACCTGTGGCATAGTGTCATTGTGTAGATGTACCATAAAATATTTAATTAATATCTGAATATTTGGACATTTTCCGGTTTTTACTATTAAAAATAAGATTGTGATCATCTCTTTGAATGTATATCTTTGCATTTGAATTTCATGGGATAAATTCTTGAGTTATTGAATATTGTAAGCCCTGTTTTTTGCCATGTAGAAAATAGTCTGTCATTCCTCATGTATGTATGCATACTTTATCTCTTAAGAAACTAATATTTGAAATTTTAAATATTACTACTTTTTATTAATTGAACAGAAATATTAGTTAAGCGTAATTATTACAGTATAGTAAAATGCTTAGTTAAAATTATTGCCAAGTGTAGATCCGAAAATTTATAATCTAAGAAATCTGTAAGTGAACCAAGAACTATAATTTAGAAGATGTGCTCTCGGTTATAAATGTGTTGGTATTTAATCATCACCTGTTAACAAATATGCAGTCTTGAGCTGTTTTTTTTTCTCATTTCTTTTTTTTTATTTCTATCTTTTATATTTAGTTATACATGACAGTATTTTTCCACAATTTTTTTGTACACAAATGCGGTACAATTTTTCATTTCTATGGTTGTACACAATGTAAATTCACACAGTTTATATACTTACATATACGTAGGGTAATACTGTCTGTCTTGGTCTACTCTTTCCTTCTCCCTCTCCCTCCCATCCCATTTTCCTCTACACCATCCAAAGTTCCTCCTTTCTTCTCTTATCCCCCCAGCCACCCCCCTCACGCCCCCCCCATTATGTGTCATCATCCACTTATCAGAGAAAACTTTTGGCCTTTGATTTTTTTGGGCTTGCCTTATTTCACTTAGCCTGAGCTGTTTTAAAGTCTCAGTTCAACAAAAAGAAAATGGGGCATATTTTTTTTGTGTCCGCATTGTGTAAATTGGTTTTGATTATTTCATAGAGAGCCACAACCCTGATTTTGGCTCACTGAGTCTCCAAGACTACTCATCTTAGAGAACATTAAAATTTGCTTATCCTTGAGGATAAGGTATTCTCTTACCATCACAAGCTTCTTCCTGTAAAAGCTATTTACCTCTAAAAGCTAGGTAAATAGCTCATATTCCATACACTGTCTCTTGAGAAGGAAAATGTTCCTCTTGGACAGTAAAAGTAGGGAACTGACTATAGGTGTTTTCTGTTTGTTGAATTATGTTAGGAGACTTCAAATCATAGACATTAAGACATCTTTTACAAATGATGAATTCTAAGAGTCTTTATAAAACTTGAAGCCTATATAATTTGGGGCAAAATGATTTTTGGTATAGAATTCTTATATGTAAATTTCAAAAACTAAGGGGGTTTAGGAATAAATCTTATTTAACTGAATGTAGCTTTTTGTTTTGTTTTCTTCTTTTAAATTTCATTATGCTTTGATATTTTCTAATTTTTCTTATAATGCCACAAAAATAGTCTTCACAGATATACTTCATATTCAATGGTTAAATCCTAAAGTTGTATATAATGCTGATTTTTACCCTTTTCCATAGATAATATTCATTAAAATATTGTCACTTAAGGAATAATAACAAGTAGCATATGTTATTGAGCACTCACTATGCCAGGTACTGTGCTAAGTGTTTTATATACACTTTTATTTAATTCCTCACAAATTTTACTAGGTAAGATTTACAGAAAGCTCATTTATAACTGGAATCATAGATTTAGAGGTTTTTAATAAATTTTCCAAAGATTAAATAGTGAAAGATGTGCCAGGGTTTGAACAGTGCTTTATGCTCTTAACCTCTAGGGTCCCCTGTTTGTATGTGTGTTTTTTTTGTTTTGTTTTGTTTTTAATGGGATCTAATTATGCTGCCCAGGCTAATCTTGATTTGCTAGGTTCAAGGCTCCAGAGTTCTGGGGACTACAGGTGTGCACCACGATGCCCAACTCTACTGCCTCTCTCTTTTTTTTTTTTTTTTTGTTTTAGTTGCAGGTGGACACAATACCTTTATTTTATTTTTGTGTGGTGCTATTGATTGAACCCAGGACCTCATGCGTGCTCGGTGGGCACTCTTCCACTGAATCACAACCCCAGCCTTCTACTACTGCTTCTCTTGATAACATAAGTTAGGTGGATAAAATTGAAGAGACTTTTAGTGTCAATATAGAAAATAAAATATAATCATTAAAAATTTTTTGATTTTTTTTATGACTTTCCTTACCATATCTGCCATTTGTTTCATGTTTATTATAATTAGTAATTTTACCAGTATCTAAAAATGTTATGGAAATTAATTCTTATATCTTAGCACCTGCTTAGCAATAGCATGATTCTTCTCTTATATTTTGAACATACGTTATGTGTGAATTAATTTTGCTTTTGCTGCTATTTTTTAGTGGTATGTAAGTTCTTTGAATATCAGCTAATTTGAATATATATGCATCAAAATTTCAAGTGAAAAGGAGTTACATACCCAGTATATTTTAAAAAATTATAAGGTAGTTATGATACACTTATGTTGTTTACATATAGAAATATTTTTGTATATGAAGTAATTTTACCTTCTGTTGGTAACTTTGAGTAGTCAGGCATTGACTAACATGTCAGTGCTTTAATTTGATTGTATGGCCACTGATCTGGTATGTCTTACTGATAACATTAACTAGGAAAAAAGGGAGATTTGATAGTAAAAGTTAAACTAAAGTCTATGTATTATACCTTTTATAGAACACAGTTATGAACATAATGAAATCACTATTTTATGGGAGGTATCATCAATTCAAGTTACAAGTTGATAAAGTTATAGATGTCAACTTACCTTGAAATTGTTTAGAGTATGTTAATGATATGTGTTCTTAGGATTTCCACTGGACAAAGCAGTTGCCTATGCAAAACTCAGGAATCCATTTGTAATCAATGACTTGAATATGCAGTATCTCATACAAGATAGGTGAGTGGTAAAGTTGGCTGAATTAAGAGAAGGAAAAATTAACATTTATTTAGTACCTACTATATGCTGACATAGCATCAGGTGTTTTACATACATTAATTTATAGCATCCTTAAAAAATAATACTCATAAATAGGCATTTATTAACAAATTCTACAGATGAGGAAACTTGAGAATCAGGGAGATGAATTAATTTTCCCAGAGTCACAAATAGTTCCCCAATAGTGGGACGAGAACTTAAACCACATTTGTTTAATTTCTGAAGCCTATTAAAACCATGAAAAATTACAAACAATTTTTCTTTTGTGTGACTGGTAGTAAAAATTAGGAATTGACTCACAACATGTACAACATGTACATTTAAAAAATATTTTGCTATATAAGCATTCATTAAAGAGGCCAAAAGCATAGAAAAATAAATGAAATGATAAAATATGAGTGAATTTAGGTATTTCTTACTCTGGTGACTAATAATATCAGCATTCTGTTTTTTGTTACCATTACTATGTGAAATTATATATATGAAAATACTTTATAAAATATAAGACCCTATAATTTTGGTTTTTTTTTCCTGTTCTCCTAGAAAGTAGAGTTATTGTTATCTAGACATTTAAAAAATTTTCTCAGGCTTATATATTATAATATATGTTCATATATATTATAATTATACTATGTACATATATAAAAATGCATATATATTTTAACAAGTTTGAAAAATAAAAGCATAAGAAATTTCATTTAATCCTGTCACTCTATTATATTTTTCATATAGAAAGTAATACACACACACACACACACACACACATCCACACACACACATCCACACACACACACACTCTTGGCATTTTAGAAAACTAGAATTACATTTGTCTTAGCATACAATGAACATTTTCCCATGTCATTAAATGTTAGCAGAACATAAAGTTTTTAAGTCAGATTGAACTATTTCATTGTAATGTTACCACCTTTAACAAATACATTTATTCATTTTCAGTCTTGATTTAAAAATTAGTAAAAATATGCTAGAAAAAAGTATTAGGCATAAACTTTTATTCTCACTGCTGAATATTTCCTTGCAAAACACTTTTAAATATTTGAAATGATTTATATTAATTTTTTTAAAAATTTAAAATTTGATGTACATACCCTTTTTAGTAGAACAGTAATAATATTTTTTAGAACAGTACAGTATTATGTTCTTTGCAAAATACAGAGGCAAAAGGGTAAGGATGTTTTCTTTTTCTTTAGGAGAGAAGTATATAGTATTCTTCAAGCAGAAGGTATTTTACTTCCTCGTTATGCAATTTTGAACCGTGATCCAAATAATCCCAAAGGTAAGTATAAAAGATTTTAAGTATAGTTACCTTTTGCCACTTGAGATAGTTTGGCCACTTCTATTTAAGTAGAAGGAATTTAAAAAATTCTTAGTATTCTGTTTAACAGTTTTTCTTAATGATTTAAATAAAGAAGCATGTATTATATTCAGTTAAAATGTGACATTAAGCTAAAAGGGTAACTGATAATTTAGAAGTTATCTGTCCTACTTTTTTTTGGTCTACATTTTTTTTTCTTTTTTTTTTATTTACTTATTGATTCATTGAACACAAATGGAGTACAGCTATTGTTTCACTGGTTGTACACAAAGTAGAGTCACACCATCTGTGCATTCATGCATGTACACAGGGCAATGGTATCTGTCACACATTCTGTTATTATTTTTACCCCCCACCCCTCCCTTCCCTCTATGCTATCTATCCTTCCTCCATTCTTGCCACCCTTACCCCCCTTGGTCTACATTTGACGTATCTTTAAGAATCATAAAGAAAAATTTTGAAATTACCTAGTTAGTAAATTTGGATTAAATAGGGGAAAACAGGTGACTCATTTCTGACATAGAAACTTCATGATTCAGGGCCATCACTAAATACCTGATGCTAGGGATATTGAAATGATACTATTAAATATTTTAAAGTATTCCTAAGTCCTCTTTTCCTAATTATCTACAACATGGCATGTAAGTGTTATGTAACTTAGGCTGAAGTGCAGGATAAATGTTTGTCTTGAAAGTTAATATTCTGGTAATGTTATCTTGGGAATTTTTGATTAATTACTCTACCTGAAAGCAACTTTCAGGAAAGTTACTTTCCTATGTTAAATAATTCCATGTTTTGTATTATCTATGATATGAATAAATTCTATACATTTTCCAGAGAATGGCAATGCCGTTCTGGAATTAGTCCTTAATCTCTTGTTATCACATCACTTCATACCTAACTTTGAATTCTCTGACATGGTAATGTAAAATGGCAAGTCCATAAGATTCTGAGAAAAAGGGATACTTTTTAGTATCACATGTATCATAAATGTTGATGTATGTGTTTACATAACTATGTCTAATTAAAATCATGTAAATACATTATCCAAATTCCCTTTTCTTTATGATTTCTTTCCTAGTTAAAAAAAAGTCCTCAATAATAGTATGGTATATAAGTTAAAAATAGTATAATTAAAATAAAGAAAAGAACTATTCAACAACTGGGTACATGTCTGGAATACCCACAACTCTGGATTCTGAGGCAGGAAGATCACAGATTGGAGGCAACTTCAACAACTTATTGAGACCTTGTCTCAAAATAATAATTTAAATGAAAGGGATTGTGAATATAGCTCACTGATTAAGCATCCAAGTTCCCTCAGTACTATAAAAACAAAACAGAAAAAAACAAGTATTCATCTTTGAGAACTAGAATTCGTTTATCAAGTTAAATGCTACCTCTTTGGAAGTTAAAAACTTTGTACACTTGAATAAACACTTAAATCACATTAATGTCCAAAGTTAATGATCATATGGTAAGTAAATGTTGATGGAATGCTCCAATTTATAATGCTAAACTACTTCCCTACTAGTTCTGTTCCAGGCATCTGCTCCTATACTTCTTTTGTTTTTAGGATATAATCCAAAGTAATCACGATTTTTTCACAATATCATTTTAAGGCCTTTGCTAGTATCTGTTCCCAGTATACTAGAATGTGTTTTTGTTCATATAAAAACCATTATTATAAAAGAAAATGGCAAAGTGATACAATTTTTATTATTACCAAATTAATTATCAAGAGTGGAGTATTGGTTTTTAAATTAACTTACTTAGGATAAGCATGGATAAATAATGGGACAGGGAATAGAAATATAAATGAAGTGGGAAATTACTAGGTTGAAATATACCTTCTTACAGTTCAGAGATTCTACTTGCTAAAGTAAATGTGCAAGGAGAAATGTTCTAAAGGTGAAGATTGCTGTGCTATAGCATTAGTTTGGAGAATTGAAAAGAACAAATTTTAACCTTAGCTGGGAATCATTATCATGAGGTTTTAAAAAATTTCTGTACTAGACCCCACACCCTAAGATTCAACTTGAGTGTTTTTTCCAAAACTTCCAGAGTGGATGATTTTCACATGCCGTTAGGATTGAGCATTCTTTGTGCAAAATTTTTTTTCTTCTGAATGTCATTAAAACAAGATAATTTTTGCTGGTAAAACTTACGTAGTTTTGCTGGAGGTTGCAACAATACATTCCATTTTTATTTTTTAAAGGTATTTAATATAATGTGGTATGTAGTTATAGTTTTTTTTATTATGTTTGATTTATAGAGTGCAATCTGATTGAAGGGGAAGATCATGTAGAAGTAAATGGGGAAGTTTTCCAAAAGCCATTTGTTGAAAAACCAGTCAGTGCAGAAGATCACAATGTTTACATTTATTATCCAACATCTGCTGGAGGTGGAAGTCAAAGACTCTTTAGAAAGGTAAACCTTTGTAACCTTTGTATGAGTAATGTTCTTCATTTTTTGAATAAATTTTATTAAAAGTAATACACCTTTTTAAAAAGTAATCAAGCATTTAATAAAACTATAATTATATACTGAATTCTTGAAAATGTGTCATTTAGAAGTAAATTCGTAAAACTGATGCCATACTCTATTAGAAAAACATAGTGTCATTGTCAGTATTTAATGCTGTTTACAAAATGCCCACCAACAGAATACCAAGAAAGTACTTATCTTCAACCTCTTAATCATATTTGTTGGACTACAAATTCAGTTAAAGAAGTCTTTTAGAAAACTGACCCAGAAAAATAAAGTTTATAGAAAAAGTTGCATTAATAACTGTTATATACATGAATATATGCTTAATCACACCCATAGTAAAAGAAATGGAAAACAAATCTGAAATATAATTATATCATATTATGTTTTTGGATTGTCAACTATAAAACACTTCTGTAGCTGGGAAACAAGCACAAGGCCATATATCATGGGCAGGAATACAGCCTCTTAGCAAAGTAATTTAGCAGCACATCAGAATTATAAATGCACTTACAACAATCATGGAAATGCAGATAAAAATATAATGAGATTCCATTTAAATATCCATTATAGTGGTGTTAAAGAATCTGATAATACCAAGAGCAGCTGGAACTCTTATACATTGCTGGTGAGACTCTAAATTCTTAAAATAGTTTCTAAGAGATTTTAGCAGTATCTTTGTAAGTTGAATATGTGCCATCTATTAATTCCTTAGAAACACAAATGCACATATATCATAGTAACACTTATAAGAATGTTTAAAGCAATATTGTTGTAATAACCAAAGTGTGGAAACATCCTAAACATACATTGATAGGAGAATGAATGAACTCCAGTTTACTTACACAGTAGAAAATTCTTAGTAAACATGAACAAACTTAAGTTACATGTAGCAACATGAAAGAAACTTAGAAGTACAATTCTTAGTGTTCATTTTATTTTTATGCTCTTTAAGTTACAAATAAGTTACAGAGACAGAGAATAATATAGTGTCAAATACATAATAAACATTGTTAAATATTCATGGATTACGGGGCTGGGGTTGTGACTTAGTGGTAGAGCCTAGCACTTGCAAGGCCCTGGGTTCGATCCTCAGCACCACATAAAAATAAATAAATAAAATAAAGGTATCCATCTACAATTAAAAATTTTAAAAAAATTCATGGATTAAATAATTATTTGAAAGTTTCTAAGACAGAATAGGTAAAACAGGTTATATTATAAAAATGAGGGAAGTAATGTGATTTTCCATATTTTTTTTGGTGCATTATAGTTGTAAAATAATGTGATTTTTCTATTGATGAACAATTTTTACTTTCAGATTGGCAGTAGAAGTAGTGTATATTCCCCTGAAAGCAATGTACGAAAAACAGGTTCATATATATATGAAGAGTTTATGCCCACAGATGGTACTGATGTTAAGGTAAGACTGATTAAAGTATATTTTAATTATTGTATTTAATGTGATACTAACGTTAAGGTAGGATAAATTAAAGTACAGATGTTCCTCCATTTTACCAGTGGGGTCACATCCTGATAAACCCTTCATAAATTGAAAATGCCCTACATTAAAAATACTTCTAATCAATCTAACCTACTGAAAGTCATAGTTTAGCAACATGGTATACAGGATCAGTTGCTCACACTCATAATTGTGTTACCGATTAGAAGCTGTGACTCACTGCCATTGCCCAGCAGCATGAGAACATATCATAATACATATCACTGGCTCAGGAAAAGATCAAAATTCAAATTATGACTTCTACTGAATGTGTATCATTTTTAAGCCATTGTAAGTCAAATTGAAAAATCATAAGTACCAATCATAAGAGACCATGTAGATGTTAATTTTGTATTTTGAGTTTACCAGTAATCTCAGAAGAAAACACCCTCCCTTCACTACATCTAACTTCTATTTTCCATCTCTTTCTTTTTAATTAATTAATTTTTCTTAAGCTGTTTTATTCCATGAATACCTTTGGCAGTTAGAAGCCTACAGATCCTTTTTTAAGCACAGTGTTCTTAAATGTTTAAAATAAAACACACAGAATTACAAAAGAAGACATTTTATCCAAGTATAGTTACTAAAATATTTAAAACTCAACTTTTTAATATAATCATATAGGTGATTCTTTAAAGGGACTTTTATAAAATATTAGGTGAGTCTAACAACCACCATAGTTCTAAGCAGTGCTAAAGTGTTTCTTTACACTTTATGCAGATTTTGAAATCTGACAATTATTATGTGATTTAAGAACATTCATGCTGGGCACAGTGGTGCACGCCTATAATCCCAGAAGCTCAGGATGCTGAGGCAGGAGGAGTACAAGTTCAAAGCCAAAGTCAGCAGTTTAGTCAGGCATAAGCAACTCAGCAAGACACTGTCTCTAAATAAAATATTATAAAAGGTCTGGGGATTTAGCTCAGTGGTTAAGCAATCCGGTGTTCAATTCTGGTGACATAAAAAAAAGTTTATTTGTGATTTCAACTGGTAACAAATGAGATCTTAGTTGGTTGACTTTGAACCAGTCTTTCTGTAACCAGTGTTCTTTGTAAAAAAGTATAAATTTGATCATGATATAATAATATCATAGTCTATCCTCTGCCTTGCAAATCTTATTTCTTACAGTACAAACTACATCAGATAAAGTACTACTTTACTATATTTATAAGCATCATGCTGTTTCATACATTTGTCCTTTGTGTCAATTACCTCTGCTTAGAATGCCTTTCCTTCTCTTGTTCACATTCTGATTCATTCTCTACCTTTTTAAAAAAGCTTCTATTTTGGCAACTTTTTTCCTTTCATGATGTTTTATGGTTTTTTAAAATCTCTTTGCTAACTAAAACATTTTGAGGAATATAATACTCAGTTTAATAGTTTCCTATCAGAATGAATTCATTTTTTAATTTAATTTATTTAATTTTTGATTCAGAGAACACAAATGGAGTACAGCTATTGTTTCTCTGGTTGTACACAAAGTAGAGTCACACCATCTGTGCATTCATACATGTACACAGGGCAATGATGTCTATCACACATTGTTTTTATTACCCCCCATGCTGACCTCCACCCCTCCCTTCCCTCTATGCTATCTATCCTTCCTCTATTCTTGCCACCCTTCCACCCCCATTATGCATCATCATTCACTTATCAGAGTGACTATTCGGCCTTTGGATTTTTGGGATTGGCTAATCTCACTTAGCATAACAGTCTCCAACATCATCCATTTACCTACAAATGCCATAATTTTATTTGTCTTTATGGCTGAGTAATATTCCATTGTGTATATATACCACAGTTTCTTTATCCATTCATCTGTTGAAGGGCATCTAGGTTGGTTCCATAATCTAGCTATTGTGAATTGAGCAGCTATGAACATCGATGTGGCTGCATCACTGTAGTAATCTGATTTTAAGTCCTTTGGGTATAGGCCAAGGAGTGGGATAGCTGGATCAAATGGTGGATCCATTCCAAGTTTTCTAAGGAATCTCCACACTGCTTTCCAGAGTGGCTGCACCAACTTGCAGTCCCACCAGCAATGTATGAGCGTACCCTTTTACCCACATCCTCACCAACACCTGTTGTTGCCTGTATTCTTAATAAAAGACGTTCTAATTGGGGTAAGATGAAATCTTAAGGTAGTTTTGATTTGCATTTCTCTTATAACTAGGAATATTGAACATTTTTTCAATCTGTTGATTGCTTGGAGATCTTCCTCGGTAAAGTGTCTGCTCATTTCTTTGGCCCATTTATTGATTGGGTTATTAGTGTTGTTGTAAAGATTTTTGAGTACTTTGTACATTCTGGAGATTAGTGCTCTTTCTGAAGTGTGTGTGGCAAAGATTTTCTCCCACTCTGAAGGCTTTCTCTTCACATTGCTGATGGTTTCCTTTGCTGAGAAAAAGCTTTTTAGTTTGATCCTATCCCAATCATTGATTCCTGCTTTTATTTCTTGTGCTTTGGGAGTCATGTTAAGGAAATCTGGTCCGAGGTCGACATGATGAAGATGTGGACATATTTTCTCTTCTATTAGGTGCAGGATCTCTGGTCTAATTCCAATGTCCTTGATCCATTTTGAGTTGAGTTTTGTACAGGGTGAGAGATATGGGTTTAGTTTCATTTTGCTGCATATGGATTTCCAATTTTCCCAGCACCATTTGTTGAAGAGGCTATCTTTTCTCCAGTGTATGTTTTTTGCTCCTTTGTCAAGTATGAGATACCTTTATTTATGTGAGTTTGCCTCTGTGTCCTCTATTCTGTACCATTGATCTACCTGTCTATTTTGGTGCCAATACCATGCTGTTTTTGTTACTATTGCTCTATAGTATATTTGAAGGTCTGGTATTGTGATATCCCCTGCTTCACTCTTTTTGCTAAGAATTGTTTTAGCTATTCTGGGTCTCTTATTCCTCCAAATGAATTTCATGATTGCTTGCTCTAATTCTATGGGGTCCGTCATTGGGATTTTAATTGGAATTGCATTGAATTCGTATAGTGCTTTTGGTAGTATGGCCATTTTGACTATATTAATTCTGCCTATCCAAGAACATGGAGATCTTTCCATCTTCTCAGACTTTCTCTAATTTCTTTCTTTAGTGTTGTGTAGTTCTCATTGTAGAGGCCTTTCATCTCTTGAAACTCTAGCCAGAGCAGTTAGACCAAAGAAATTAGAGGAATACGAATAGGAAAAGAAGAGCTCAAACTATCCCTATTTGCTGACGACATGATTCTCTATTTTGAAGACCCTAAAAATTCCACCAGAAAACTTCTGGAACTCATAAATGAATTCAGTAGAGTAGCAGGATATAAAATTAATGCTCCTAAATCGAATGCATTTTTATTGGTAAGTGATGCATCCTCTGAGAGAGCAATTAGGAAAACTATACCATTCACAATAGCCTCTAGAAAAATAAAATACTTGGAAATCAATCTAACAAAAGAATGAATTCTTGCTTTACCAGTATTGCCAACCTTTTCCAATGAAAATTTGGCATGTAAAATAGAAAAGTATGTCTTTCTAGTAATCCAGAGTCTGAACCATTTTTTGTTACTTTGTTTGAGTTTACTTTTTGTTGGTACGAGTATGTGTGAACATATGTATTTAATATTTGTCAAAGGTTTACACTGTGGGTCCTGATTATGCTCATGCTGAAGCTCGAAAATCTCCAGCACTTGATGGCAAGGTGGAACGAGATAGTGAAGGAAAAGAAGTAAGATACCCTGTTATTCTCAATGCACGAGAGAAATTAATTGCTTGGAAAGTCTGCCTTGCTTTTAAGGTAAGGTGTTAATACAAGCCATGTAGACCCTTGTAAAAAGAATTCTAATTCTTCTTGAGTAAGAGACATTATTTGAATTTATAATTGGAGAAGTAAGCTGAGAAAATAACTTGTACATTTGAACTGTTCATGTATTTTGCAAGTGTTTTTTATGGTGCTAATATATTGTTTTTTTGTAGTGCCAATATATTCTTTCTGTATAATATAAAAAGAAACTATCAGTTTTTTTCAGAATTTAAAATTGCAGAGAATAATTCAGTTAAAAGTGTTTAAGGGGTATTGCCTAATTTTTTAAAAAAAAAAATTACAAGAAGTATTTACTTTTAGAACTGGTAAGAAAATTTAAAAAAAAATTTGTAGTTGTAGATGGACACGATACCTTTATTTTGCTTATTTAGTTTTTTTGTTTTTTGTTAATTTAGTTTTTTTACGTGGTGCTTGGAATTGAACCCAGTGCCTCTCGTGTGCTAGGCACTTTACCTCTGAGCCACAACCCCAGCCCAGAACTCGTAAAAATTTTTATTGAATAAAAATTGTCCTCAGTATTTTAGCCTTGGCAATCAATTCTTTTGGCATAAAATATAATAAAATATGTTCATTAAAACACTGTAAATACATTTCTTACAACATTTCTAATATTTGTTTAATTCCTTCAATCTATATTAATAGAATTTTTATCTAACATATAAAATTTAAATAGAGGTAGTACAACCAACATTTTATGAAGGTTAAATTTTACCTATTTGAAATCTTGCCTTGGATACATAATTTCAAGACTAGTAGATAATACTGGTTATTAAATAATAAAGAAATACTTTGTGTGTTAATAATGTAAAGTTTCTTTTGTAAAAGCAATGTTAGACTGTAAGTTTGTGTGAATAAATTTCTGTAAATTGTCCTATTAGGCAAGGATTCTAAAAGCTATGATTTAAAATTATACTAGTGCATGAGGATTTGCATATAAAATGTGGAAGATAAGAAATTTCACATAGTCAAGAGTAAGAAATTTATAATTTTGAGCATTTTTTTTTCTTCCAAATAAATTTATGTCTCCCAATATGTGATTGTGAGGAGATTAAAAGATTTACAGGGGGACTGGGGATATAGCTCAGTTGGTAGAGTGCTTGCCTCACAAGCACAAAGCCTTGGGATCTAATCCCCAGCACTGCAAAAAAGCAAAAAAGGATCTACAGGGATAATTGAATTTTTCTTCTGAGATATGTCTTTAAAACTATTTTTCCTTTATTGGATTGGGATTTAAATGTCCTAATTTTTGCTAGTGTAAAATTTTGTCAGAATTTTAGAAATATTTGCTTTTTGAAAATGTATATTTTAGTTGGAGATTGTTTTGCTGCAGTGTTCTGTTTTGGCCTCTCTAGTCCTTTATACTTTGTCTATTTTATGATAAAGAATTTAAATAATCATATGGAATATGTAATGTATTGTTAGAATGTTTAAGTTATAAGTAAGTGGTTTCTTCCACTTTGAAGTAAACTAATATATAATAATGTATAGATATTTATAAAACATTTTCTAATAAGACTGAAAACCTGAATCATAATTTAAATGCAACCCTAAAGTTTATAACTTATTTTAAATAGCAAACAGTTTGTGGCTTTGATTTGTTACGAGCCAATGGGCAATCCTATGTTTGTGATGTCAATGGCTTCAGTTTCGTGAAAAATTCCATGAAGTATTATGATGATTGTGCAAAAATACTTGGGTAAGAATTTATTATAATTATTTATTTTTCTTCTCTTTACCTTGTATGCTAATTATTCAGAAACCAAATAATTAGTAACATTGAAGGAGGAAAGGCTTAAGTATTGTAGAGTTAAAAATCAGTGTTCATAAAATGGCACATCCAGAGACTATACCAGATCCTGACTATAATTTAGATTATCACAGATTAATTTCTGATCAGTACAAAGGCCTAAAGATGTTTACTTCACAGATTTAGAAATGCTATAACATGATGATAATTAAAGCATTCCTCAAGTTTTTGCTGTATAATTATAGTTAAAAGATTTCATTTTCTTATTTAATACTGCAAAGTTAACATACATGAAATAAGTAAAATAGAAATGTTTTGGAATTCAGGATTCTTTTGTGTGACAGTTCTTTATGCAAACATGTTAAAGATAGTTTCATAATATTATCAAGTGAATGTATAAAATTATTGTAGGTAGAAATGCCAGCTTTATATTCTTTGACTCATTTTCTTTATACCTTGATTCAGAAGATGTGGCAAGGCAAGAATTATATTTAACACTTTTAATACCTTTAATTAATTAATTATTAATTAATTATGTGGTACTGAGTATCAAACCCAGTGTCCCACACATCCTAGGCAAACATCCTACCACTGATCTATAAGCACAGCCCCTTCTTAATGTATTTTGAAGCATATCTGATAAAGCCGCAGGAAACTTAATAGTTCAGAATGTTTGATAATTGGACTCACATCTTATAGTATGTTTCAAAGATTGTTGAAGTTCTCCTTAAAGTGAAATTGAGAGGAGTTATCTAAATTTTATCATGAATCAATACTAAATTTAAAGAAAATTAAACATTTTCATTGTTACCCCTATTAGTAAAGTATGATAATAATTTGTTTAAAATGAACATGATATTTAGAACAGCTTTATAAATGTTCATTAAATGGGTAAGGAACAATCAGTGGTCACCTAGTCCAAGAGACAGTCTTGAATTTCAGAATGCATATAATTAGAAATAATATATTGATTTACTTAAATCCAATATTGATTTGTATTTTAAAACTTAAGTAAACAAGTTCATCTCAAACTTGTGACATTTCATTAGAATATTCAGATATCCCATTTTAGAACTTCTGATCTTTTCTTGATCAGGATCTATTCATTGGGTTACTTTTTACGTCATGGAATCACTAGATTGTTTGACTTTAACTCCTGTAATTCTCTACCATTGTCATTAAGTATCCAGTTTTAGCTTTAAATAAACTGATTTTTAATTTATTTTCTTTTTGTTTGAAGAAATATTGTAATGAGAGAGCTTGCTCCACAATTTCATATCCCCTGGTCAATACCCTTGGAAGCTGAAGATATTCCAATTGTACCAACTACATCTGGAACTATGTAAGTTTGAATTGTGTTCATTTAGAAATTCCTTGAGTTTTCCCTATTAGCCTGTACTATTGTAGTAAAGATTTATTTTTAGATACTTTGTATGTTTTTATAATTCAGTTGGAAGATGGGAAGAATAAGTTATGTGCTTTTACAAGGGTCCACTAAACTAAAAATATCTTATATTTTTACAAATAAAATCTTGAAACATGCTTTGATAATTACAGAACTACATAATCAAGCCATAACAATAAAAGAGGTTGCAATAGATAGATTTCTCAAAAGTTCACTGGTCATAGGTTATAGGTAGAGGTAAATTCATTGGACCAATATTGCCAGAGTGTTTCATAACATTCTGCTGAGGAAAATGACTCATTGAAAAGTCAGGTGTGTTGACCAAATGCTTCATATTCATATCTTAGATTAATATTAGTATGTGAAATAATTTTAAAAGAAACTATTTAATTTTGTTTTTAAACAATTATTTTCAAAACTTACTAAACACAATTTTCTCAGATAATTATATTAATATCCTGCAAGTTATAGTGAAGACCTTATACTTTGCAAACGCTAAATTATACCTTTTAACTCTAAAATTCTTCTTAACCACTTTTATCTTCCATTAATTTGAGTTTTAAATACTATTCTTATTACCTGATCAAAATATAGCAAATCTATAAATGTAGAAACTGTTACCTTTATCATTAGATAAAACTTTATTTTATTTTTATCTGGTGAACTCACAGTCTAATACTCCTAGGCAGATATTTAATAAAGTTCAGGAATCATTGTACATTTACTTGTGTCCCAGAGTTAACATGGTTCTGTCTTGCGAAGAGCTAGACAGTTATATTATATATCATAATATCACCCCCTCCTCTTAGGATTTGACTTCATAAAAATTAAGACTAAATTGTTAAAGATATAAAAATATTACAAGTACTACTCTTTCTGGGAAGGATTTTGAAATGGTAAAAGATGGCTTTTAATAAATGATTGAATATTTAGTTAATCTGAGTTATGCCACACAAATCTTCGTTAGAATATTAAGAACTTTTTTTTTCTTCAGGATGGAACTAAGATGTGTCATAGCTGTCATACGTCATGGGGATCGAACCCCAAAACAAAAAATGAAAATGGAAGTGAGGCATCAAAAGTATGTTTCGAGAGGAATATTTAATACTCATGATATATTTTAAGATTTCTGATGAATGTTAAGCACTTTTGATTAATACATCATATAGAAAGACATTTGGCTACTATTTCTTGGCCATGAATATTCAAATCACTGAATGCATAGAAGTCCATTTAAAGTAATTTAAATTCCAGCACCTAAACATTATTGTGGTAATGTATATAAATATCAGTCTGACCTGGTTTTCATTTATTGACATAAATGGTTCTATTTAATTTTGGTTTTATCATTCTGTTGCTTTGCATTCTGAGAAATGTTAGTCTTTCAGTTTTTAGGAAGAAAATTTGTAGAAAGCTTCTATTCTATTCAGATGGCAAAACATGAAAACCTAAACTATCAAATATATATTTACATTAGTATTTTTTAATGTGTATGCACTGACTTTGGAGAATACAATAATATTTTGCATTATAATTGTGTTCAGTTTTAATCATGAGAAAATTTTTAAAAGTAATATGGTAACCATTAGTTTGATATAGTTTAGGAAAGAACTAATTATATAAGTAAAGGTAGAGCAAGAAAAGCTAAGTGCACTAGAACACTACTCTAGTCCCAGCTACTCAGGAGGCTGAGGCAAGATCACTTGAGGCCTGCTTGAGAAGCATAATGAGGCCTGTCTCTAGGAGGAAAAAAAAAAAATAGTAGAGGAGCAACATAGTATAATGAAATAGGACAAACATTACTGAAAGTCCATAGATCTTTGAATTTCAACCCCATATTTATTGCTTTATTAGATTAAATATACTTGGTCATAATAATTATTGCAAGTGACTAACAGTGCTCTCTTTTTGTATAAGATTTTTTGATCTTTTTGAAAAGTGTGATGGATATAAATCAGGGAAGTTAAAACTCAAAAAGCCAAAACAATTACAGGCAAGTATATTTGCTTTCTTGTTGAGTTTTCAATTTTTAATGGTGAAATTACATAAAAATTCAGTTCCTTATTAACTTATTTTATAGGAAGTGCTGGATATTACACGACAACTTCTTATGGAGCTAGGACAAAATAATGATTCTGAAATTGAGGAAAACAAATCAAAGCTTGAACAACTTAAGACCGTATTGGAGATGTGAGTATATTTTGAAACCTTTAATAATTACAATTATTAGATGTAATAATTAGTTATGGTTCTCTGTTTTGTGTGTGGTGATAGGGTTTGAACAGGGACTCAGACACATGCCAGCAGGCATTTTCCACTGAGCCATATCACCAGCCCCTAGTTCTCCTTTTCTATATGTGTGATTTTTCTATGTGTGTGAAATTTCCAAACTAGAGGAAATTTTTAATTTCCTCTAGTTTGATCTTTTCGCATTTTACTTTTAAAACTGAAGAAATTCAAGTAAAAATTTAATATGATAATATTGTGATATTATTGAAAATTGTTATTTTGAAATGCTTTATTTTTAATTTCAGTAAAATTAAAAGAAGACATCAGATTTGTGTCTTCTGTGAAGTACTATTTAATTGAAGGCATATTACTAACTTGACCCCAGATTTAGGACTGTTTAAAAATTTTAAACTATATTTTCATCAAGTAAAATTGAGGCCCACTAATATTCCTAATAGAGGCTTTATATATTTGACCACTTATAATCTTATCCTTTATTATTTAAAGATACATACATTTATATTTGTATGTATCTCTATATGTTGTCATCACTTCTGAATTCTTAACTTTGTAAAAACTTTTTTGTATTTTTTTGTTTTCAATGGAATAGAATGATTAACTGTGGTACAAATTTCTGCTGGATGTGTTAAAGAATTCAGCAAAGCAGTTCCAAATAGAAGAGGATAGTCATATGTGAGAATTAGTTTTTCTCTACATAGATTTTAGTTTTTCCTTAGGAGATCAATTAACACTTCAGGAATATTGTCCATTCTGCTCACCATTTTATTTTTTAGGTATGGTCATTTTTCTGGAATCAACCGTAAGGTCCAATTAACCTATCTCCCTCATGGTTGTCCTAAAACATCTAGTGAAGAGGAAGGTATGCATTTTTACTGCCTGTTGTGTTTTACATATATTTAGTGACTTAATTCATTCATTACCTTTAGACCATTTTCTGCTTAATAGTTTAGTGATTAACGTGTTAACTAAAAGAAAAATAAAATGGAGTTTTGTTAACAGTGATTCTATCCTTTAGATAAAGGATATACTTTTTATTATTTAATCTAAGTAAGGATAGATTTTATTATATTGACAACTGCTTAGGACTTCTTTTTTTTCTGAGATTTTTTTTTCAGAAAGTTATTTATTTATAACTAAGTGATATTTGATGGGGCCCTTTCTTCCTTTTTTGATAGAAGTTGAAAGAGTATATAGGAAGAGTATATAGAAAGAGTATATAGGAAAAAGTATGAAATGAATATTTGAAAATATACAAAATGTGTTTCTGAAGGAAATTGATATTTTTCTCCACTCAGTAAATATGAATATATATTTAAATAAGATTGGTATCCTAGAAGCAGTCAGCACAAAGGTCCAAAAATTCATTTACCTTTCAAAATCTGGGTGTGGTGGTAAATGCCTATAATCCCAACTATTACATTAATAAAACAGGTTAAGTATTCCTTATCTGAAAATCTTGGGGTAGAAGTGTTTCAAATTTTGGATTTTTTCCAATTTTTGAATATTTGTGTGTACATGATGAAATATCTTAGGAAAGGGACTCAATTCTAAACATGAAATTCATGTATGTTTCATATGTACTACTCACATACACATGCTTACACACAGATACCCCTTATGTGTAGCTGGAAGGTACTTTTATACAATATTTGTAATAAATTTTGTATCTGAGACAGAGTTTCATAGTGTGGAATTTTCCCCTTGTGGGATCATGTGGGCAATAAAAAAGTGCTAATTTTGGATTTCAGAATTTTAGCTTAAGGAAAATCAACCCGCTTAACCTGAAATAGTTAGTCTTGCCTATTATAGTAGCAAAGTGTTTTCTTTCCTTTTTTAAACTAGTAATAAAGAATGCTGATGAATACATTGTGACAAAATTTTAGTCTGCTGGTAGAATTAGAAGTTGATACAACATCTTGAAAAGTAATTTGGCAATCAGAGTTTTCAAAAAATGTTCCTCTACTTTTCTCTTAATAATAAACATTTTAATTATTTTTTCCACTTTATTGAAATATTAACATATTTATATTTATGTATGTATATTTGTACTATACAATATTATACAGTATTAAATTCCTATGCTTTGACTTTAATTCTGTTTGTAAAAATCTACTCCAAGGAAGTAATTGAATGTCCAGAGAAAGATTGATCTGTAGGGATATTCACAGTGGCATTATTTATAGTAGCAAAATTGAAGTCATAATTATATTAAATGAAAAACAGGTTTGAATATGTTAAACCTTATTTATTTTAACATTTGACACTTTGCTGTTGTGTCACACTTTGTAATTAAGAGTAATACAGATTAATTCCCAGTGTTTATGATCAAAAGTTTTCTGTAACAATTATAATAAAAACTCCAGTTAAATATCTTTCCATAAATTTTTAGCCTGCATAGTAAAGCACATATAGGTGCTAACAAGCCCCAGAGGAAAGGGTGATTTTCTATTACTTTCAATGAATTATTATTCTTTAGTGTTTGTAATATTTATTTTTGAATACCATTGTTTCTAAAATCCAACATAGACAGATCTTAAGGCCATAATAAAGGACAGGTCAAAGTTAAGTACAGAAACTCATTCACTTATGATGGCTCCCGAATGTCTAAAAACAAACTTCTATCAGGAACTACAAGAGATTCCACAATTCTAAATTTAAAAAGCTACTCTTCACTACATTTCATTGTTTGCATAAAATTTATTAGATTGCATAAAATTTGAACTAGATTAAATGTTAGGATGTCATCTCACATCTTCCTAAAAATTATGGGAATCACTGATTCCTAATCATAAAAACATACATATTTTCTTCACTTCAGGTAAAATATTTTATTTTATGTGACAGCTGTGCAGAATGCATTTGATAGATAAGTTCTGGACTTTGGCATGAAAGAGCTCATAATGTAGCAGATACAGCACAGCTGAATTAAATACATTGGACAGATCAATATGAGAGTAGAAAAGGGAGAAGCAATGCATCTCTGGAGAAAATTGAGAGTCTTCTTACTGATCATGAAAGAGATTTGATAGTTCAGTAAAATTTAACAGGAAGAACAATGGTATTCCTGATGGAAGCAACAACTATAAAGATAGGCACATTTAGACAATAAAATAATTACATATGGACTAATTCAACCACAGAAGAGAGCACAGAGAAAATAAATTAACATTGGCACATGTCTGTTTAGAAAAACAAACCTAACATTTGTTTTATTCATTCATGTGCATCTTAGACAGCCGAAGAGAAGAGCCATCCTTACTTTTGGTTTTAAAATGGGGAGGAGAATTAACGCCTGCAGGTAGAGTCCAGGCTGAAGAACTTGGAAGAGCTTTCAGGTGTATGTATCCCGGAGGTCAAGGTAAATGTTGGAATTATTATTTTTTTTTTAAATTTTTTTTTAGTTGTCGATGGACCTTTCTTTTATTTAATTATTTTTTTGTATGTGGTGCTGAGGATTGAACCCAGCACCTCACACCTGCAAGGCAAGAGCTCTATCACTGAGCTACAACACCAGCCCAAATGTTGGAATTTTTTGAATTTGATTAAATTCATACAATTTTTTTCATATTCTTTTCTATTTTGTGATACTAGTAAATAATTCTGGAAATACAGTGAGATAAAAATATAGCTTAAGTGATTTGAGGATTTATTTTCAGGAGATTATGCAGGGTTTCCTGGTTGTGGTTTGCTTCGATTACACAGTACCTACCGACATGACCTCAAAATATATGCCTCTGATGAAGGACGAGTCCAGATGACTGCAGCAGCTTTTGCAAAGGTATAAATAGATGTTTTTTTTTTTTTTTTAATTTATTAGAATTGTCATCTAAAATTGCATTTTTAAGATTTTTTACTAAGGCAGTATTTAAAAATTCCAAATTTGGAACTTCCAACTAAAGCCATCAACTGACAATGATGAACTATATTATTAATAATATTTACTTTAAAAAAATACTTAGCTTATACATTTTGAAATTCAGCATGTACAAATTTTTATATTTATTATTTTGCATATTAATTTTTAAATTTCTTACTTCATTTAATATGTTTAGGGTCTGTTGGCTTTAGAAGGAGAGCTTACACCCATTCTTGTTCAGATGGTGAAAAGTGCAAATATGAATGGTCTTTTGGATAGTGATAGTGACTCTTTAAGCAGTTGTCAACAACGTGTGAAAGCAAGACTTCATGAAATACTTCAGAAAGACAGAGATTTTACTGCTGAAGATTATGAAAAGGTGGGTCTTAGCAAACTTTTCTGTTGTTTACATGAATAAAAGTGCATGAGCTGGGTGTGGTGGTGCACGCCTGTAATCCCAGCACTTGGGAGGCTGAGACAGGAGGATCGCGAGTTCAAAGCCAGCCTCAGCAACTTAATGAGGCCCTAAGCAACTCAGTGAGACCCTATCTCTAAATAAAATACAAAATAAGGCTGGGGATGTGACTCAGTGGTGGAGTGCCCGTGGGTTCAATCCCTAGAACAAAAAAAAAAAAAAAAAGGGCATGAAGCATTAATGTAGAACTCATTATATTATAAAGCCAATACTCACGTTATCACCAGGTAGAGCAGTAGAACACTGGACCAATTTTGGCCCCTGTCTATTCTTCCCTTCTCAATTGCAGCTCATTCCTATCTTCTTGAAATAACTACCATCATGAGTTTTTTATATTGTTCTTTTTATAATCTTATTATATCCAGAAAATTTATTTGGATTAACATAAAAGTATTAGTCATGTGTCTAACCACTGCAGTCCCATTTTTGACCTTTTACCCCCTGTAAGTTTATTTTTATTTTTGTTAACTTTCTTCTTATAAACACATATTAATTGTACAACTTGATGGGATTCCTTGTGACACTTTCATATACCCATGTATCAGACGTTGATCATGTACATCCTCCCTTCTTCTGTTTTTCTATCCCACTCTTCCACCCTTAGCACCCTTTCCATTCCTTCATAGTCCATCTTCCACCTTAAAGTCATATTTTATTTTTTCAGTATTCTGATGGAAGAAACATGTGATACTTTGTGAGGGTCCTCTCTGCCTCCTCCTGTGTCGGGGAGAAGAGGGTTAACTGCCAGAGGAGGATGTTGGTGGTATATTACTCAAAAAACTTATGTACTACGAGTAAACACACAAGAGCCAATACTCTTTTTAAATGAAAGTGGGCATGACGGGTCTGGCCATACTAGCTCTGGCCCCTTACAACAACTTGCCCAGCTCTCTTTTATTTATATACACAGGTAAACAGAGGCAAGAACCAGGAGGAGCTTCTTCTATGATGGACAGGAGAGTGGAGTTAGGGGAGCCATTCTCTTGGGAAAAGTCCAGAAGGAGACAGGGAACCACTCCCACATAGCGCCACATGCCTGCTGGCAGTTCGTAGACGCCAGGCCTCGGCTGATCAGGCCTAATCTGATTCTGCTAAATAAGAATGGCTTCCCACAATACTTGTATTTCTGAGTCTGGCTTATTTAACTTAAAATGAGGATCTCCAATTCCATCTATTTCCCTGAAAGTGACAGAATTTCATTCTTTATGACTGAATAATGCTCCATTGTGTATATATACCATATTTTCTTCATCCATTCATCAGTAGATGGTACCTAGGCTAATTCCAAATTTTGGCTATTGTGAATTGTGCCACAATAAACATGGGTGTACAGGTATCTCTTTTGTATACTGACTTCATTTCCTTCAGATACATATCAGAATGGTTTACCTGAATCATAAAGTAGTTCTGTTTAGGTTTTTGAGAAATCTTGGTATGGTTTTTTCCCACAGTGGTTGTACTAATTTCTGTTTCCACCAATCTTATATAAAGTCTCCTTTTCTGCATATACTTGCCAGCTTTTATTTGTTTTGTTTTGTTTTTTATAATAGTCATTCTAACTGTAGTGAGATGGAACTCATTGTAGTTTTGATTTGCATTTCTTTGATGGTCAAATGTATTGAGGATTTTTTCCTATTTTTTTTGTCCATTTGTTTATCTTCTGTTGAGAGGTATCTATTCAGATCATTTGCCCATTTTTTGATTGGGTGACTCGATTTTTTTATGTTGAATCTTGTACATCCTTTATCTTGTACATTCTTTCTTTAAAAGAATATATTCTTTTATTTTAAACTTCAAATTTATTTTGTTATATTAGGGATTGAATCCAGGGCCTCTGCACATGCTAGGTAAGTATTCTGTCACTGAGCTATATTCTCAGCCCTTTTTCTTTTATTTTGAGAGAGGGTCTCATGAAGTTGCCCAGATTGTCCTCAAATTTGAACTCCTCCTGCCTCAGCCCCCTGAATTGCTGGGATTGCAATCATGCACCACTATGCCTGAAATATGTATTTATTTATTTATTTTTAAGAACTGCCAACAGTTGTATTTTATTGCAGTTGATTTTATGTGCACATATTCATAAAATATATACAGAGAACGATAGATGTGTTTATTAAAATATTGAGAGCATGTTGTATGCAATGTGTGGTTTTTGTATCATGCTAGCCTTTGGGGCTATACAAATATTGGTTCCTTTTTAAAAAATTTTTATTTTTACAGACTGCATTTTGATTCATTGTACATAAATGGGTACAACTTCTCATTTCTATGGTTGTACACAATGTGGATTCACATCATTCATGTAATCATAACATGTGCATAGGGTAATATTGTCTGTTTCAGTCTACTCTCTTTCCTCCACCCACCCTCTATTGTCCCATTTTTCTCTACACCATCCAAAGTTCCTCCATTCTTCTCTTGCCACCCCACCCCGCCACTCCCCCATTATGTATCATCATCCACTTATCAGAGAAAACACTTGGCCTTTGGGTTTTTGGGCTTGGCTTATTTCACTTAGCATGATATTCTCCCAACTTCATCCATTTACCAGCACATGCCATATTTTATTTTTCTTTATGGCTGAGTAATATTCCCTTGTGTATATATACCACAGTTTCTTTATCCATTCATCAACTGAAGGGCATCTAGTTTGGTTTCACAATAGCTGTTTCACAATCTAGCTATTGTGAATTGAGCAGCAATGAACATTCAAGTGGCTGCTTTACCTTGGTATGCTGATTTTAAGTCCTTTGAGTATAAACCGAGGAGTGGGATAGCTAAGTCAAATGGTGGGTCCATTCCAAATTTTCTGAGGAATGTCCACACTGCTTTCCATAATGGTTGCACCACTTTGCAATTCCACCAGCAGTGTATGAATGTGCCTTTTTCCCCACATCCATGCTATTATTATTATTATTACATGCTATTATTATTATTATTATTATTATTATTATTATTATTGCTTCTCTTCCTGATAGTAGCCATTCTAATTAGAGTGAGATGAAATGTTAGGGAGGTTTTGATTTGCATTTCTCTGATTACTAGAGATAATGAGCACTTTTTCATATATCTTCTTCTGTGAAGTGTCTGCCCAATTAATTCCTTAACTCATTTATCGACTGGGTTTTTTGTATTTTTGGTGTAAAGTTTTCTAAGTTGTTTATAAATTTTGAAGTTTAGTGCTCTGTCTGAAGTGTCTTTGGAAAAGATTTTCTCCCACTCTGTAGGCTCTCTTTTCACATTATTGATTGTTTCCTTTGCTGAGAAAAAGCTTTTTAGTTTGAATCCATCCCATTTATTTATTTCTTGTACTTTAGGGATCTTGTTAAAGAAGTCTGGTCCTAAACCAACGTGATGAAGATTTGGGCCTACTTTTTCTTCTATTTGGTGAAAGTTCTCAAGTCTAATACCTAGATCTTGATCCATTTTGTGCTAAGTTTTATACACAGTGAGAGATGGGGGTTTAATTTCGTTTTACTGTATATGGCTTTCCCGTTTTACCAGCACCATTTGTTGAAGAGGCTATCTTTTCTCCATTGTATATTTTTGGCACCTTTGACTAGTTTGAGATAACTGTACTTATGTGGGTTTGTTTCTGTATCTTCTGTTTTGTACCATTGGTATACCTGTCTATTTTGGTGCCAATACCATGCCATTTTTGTTACTATTGCTCCATAGTAGAGTTTAAGATCTGTCATTATGATACCTCCTCCATCAATCTTCCTGCCCATGATTGTTTTCTCTATTTCTATGAGGAATGTCATTGGAATTTTAATTGGAATTGCATTAAATCTGTATAGCCCCTTTGGACGTATGGCCATTTTGATAATATTAATCCTGCCTATCCAAGAACATGGGAGATCTTTCCATCTTCTAAGGTCTTCTTCGATTTCTTTAATGTTCCATAGTTTTCATTGTAGAGGTCTTTCTCCTCTTTTGTTAGATTGATTCCCAAGTATTTTTTTTTTTTTTGAGGGTACTATGAACAGAGTTGTTTTCCCAATTTCTCTTTCAGATGATTCATCAGTTATGAGTAGAAATGAATTAGATTTGTGTGTATTGATTTTGTATCCTGCTATTTTGCTGAATTCATTTATTATGTCTAGAAATTTTCTGGTGGAGTTTTTTGGATCCTCATTGGCAAATAGTATCAGCTTGAGTTCTTTTCCTATTCGTATCCCTTTAATTTCTTGGGTCTGTCTAATTGCTCTGGGTAGTATTTCTAGCATGATGTTGAATAGGAGTGACAAAAGAGGGTATTCCTGCCTTGTTCCAGTTTTTAAAGGGAATGCTTTCAGTTTTTCTCCATTAAGAAAGATGTTGGCAGTGGACCATAAATACACTTTATAATGTTGAGTTATGTTCCTACTGTCCCTATTTTTTCTAGTGTTTTGAGCATGAAGGGATGTTGTATTTTGTCAACTGTTTTCTCTGGATCTATTGAAATAATCATATGATTCTTAAACTTAAGTTTGTTGATGTGACGAATTACATTTATTGATTTCCGGATGTTGAACCAACCTTGCATCCCCAGGACAAACCCCACTTGATCCTGGTGCACTATCTTCTTAATATGTTTTGTAAGTGATTTGCCAGAATTTTGTTAAGGATTTTTGTGTCTTTGTTCATCAGAGATATTGGTCTAAAGTTTTCTTTTCTAGATGTGTCTTTGTCTGGTTTTGGTATCAGAGTGATACTAGCTTCATAGAATGAATTTGGAAGGGTTCTAACTTTTCTATTTCATGAAATACTTTGAGGAGTATTGGTATAAGTTCTTCTTTGAAGGTCTTGTAGAACTCAGCTGGGAACTCAGCAGAAAGCCTGTCTAGTCCCAGGCTTTTCTTGGTTGGTGGGCTTTTTATGGTTTCTTCTATTTCATTGCTTGAAATTGATCTGTTTCAATTGTGTATGTCCTCCTTGTTCATTTTGGGAGGATCACATGTCTCTAGATATTTGTCGATGTTTTCGAGATTTTCTGTTTTGTTGGAGTATAGATTTTCAAAGTAGCTTCTAATTATGTTATGTATTTCAGTGGTGTCTGTTGTGCTATTTTGTTTTTCATCACAAATTTTAGTAATTTGAGTTTACTCCTTCTCTTTGTTAGTGTGACTAAGAGTTTATCTATTTTATTTACTTTTTCAAAGAACTAACTTTTTGTTTTGTCAATTTTTTGAGTTGTTTCTTTTGGTTCAATTTCATTGATTTCAGCTCTAATTTGAATGATTTCCTGTCTTCTACTACTTTTGGTGTTGTTCTGTTCTTTTTCTAGGGCTTTGAGATGTAATGTTATTCTTTTCATCAGTGCACTCCATGGAATGAATTTTCCTCTTAGTGCTGCTTTCATAGTGTCCCAGAGATGTTGATATATTGTATCATCATTCTCATTTTACCTCTAAGAATTTTTTTTATCTCCTCCCTGATGTTTTCTGTTATCCCTGCTTCATTCAATAGCATATTAGTTAGTCTACAGATGTTGGAGTAGTTTCTGTTTTTTATTTTGTCATTGATTTCTAATTTCATTCCATTTTGATCTCATAGAATATAAGGTAGTATTCTATTTTTTTTGTATTTACTAAGGGCTGCTTTTTGGCATAACACATGGTCTGTTTTATAGAAGGATCCATGTGCTGCTGAGAAGAAAGTGTATTTGCTCATTGATGGATGGAATATTCTACATATATGTTAAGTCTAAATTATTGCTTGTGTTATTGAGTTCTATGATTTCTTTGTTTAGTTTTTGTTTGGAAGATCTATCCAGTGGTGACAGAATTATTGTGGCGTGGTGTACATGGATGCACCGTCGTTGTTTGGTGCATAAATATTTACGATTGTTATGTCTTCCTGATTTGTGGTTCTCTTAAGCAGTATGAAATGTCCTTTATCCCTTCTCACTAACTTTGGCTTGAAGTCCACTTTATCTGATATGAAGATGGAAACTCCCACTTTTTTACTGAGTCTGTGTGCATGGTAGATTTTTTCCCATCCTTTCACCTTTAGTTTGTGAATGTTTTTTTCTATGAGATGAGTCTCTTGAAGGCAGCATATTGTTAGGTCTTTCTTTTAAATCCAATCTGCCAGTGTATGTCTTTTGATTGATGAGTTTAGATCATTAACATTCAACGTTATTACTGAGATATGATTTGTGTTCCCAGCCATTTTGGCTTATTTTTGGATTTTAACTTGACTAGATTTCTCCTTTGATTGGCTTTTTCTTTAAGGTAGTTTTTCATTTTGCTGACCTACATTGTTGTTTTTCATTTCCTCCTCATGGAATATTTTGCTGAGAATGTTCTGTAGCGCACGCTTCCTGTTTGTAAATTCTTTTAACTTTTGTTTATCATGAAAGGATTTTATTTTGTCTTCAAATCTGAAGGTTAGTTTTGCTGGGTATAAGATTCTTGGTTGGCAACCACGTTCTTTCAGAGCTTGAAATATGTTGTTCCAGGTCCTTCTAGCTTTTTAGGGTCTGGGCTGAGAAATCGGCTGATATTCATATTGGTTTCCCCCTATAAGTAATCTGATGCTTTTCTCTCGCAGCCTTTAAAACCCTATCTTTATTTTATGTGTTGGGCATTTTCATTATAATGTGCCTTGGTGTGAATCTGTTGTAATTTTGTGCATTTGGTGTCCTATAAACCTCTTGTAGTTGATTTTCCATTTCATTCTTCAGGTTTGGCAAATTTTCTGATATTGTTTCATTGAATAGGTTGTTCATTCCTTTGGTTTGTATCTCTGTACCTTCCTCAATCCTGATAATTCTTAAATTTGGTCTTTTCATGATATTTCACAGTTCTTGGAGGTTCCGTTCATGATTTCTTACCATCTTCTGTTTGGTCAACTTTATTTTCAAGATTCAATATTTTGTCTTCTGTGCCTGAGGTTCTGTCTTCCAAGTGATCTAGTCTGTTGGTGATGCTTTCCATTGAGTTTTTTTTTTTTTTTAATTTTTTATTTTAGTTCATTGTACACAAATGGAGTATAACTATCATTTTTCTGGTTGTACACAAAGTAGTATATTTGGTTTATTGTTTCCTTCATTTCAAAGATTTCTGTTTGTTTGTTTTCAGACTCTTTATGTCTTTGTTGAAATGATCTTTTGCTTACTGCAGTTGCTCTTTCAACTGTTTATTAGAGGGATCATTCATTGCCTGCATTTGTTCTCTTATCTCATCCTTTGCTTCATGAATCATTTTAATTATTTATATTCTGAACTCCTTTTCTGACATTTCTTCTACCCTGTGTCATTGGATTCTATTAATCAGATGAGAATCTTGGTTTGTGTGGAACACTTTATTCCCTTGTCTTTTCATGTTGTTCATGTATCTTCCTCCCTAGGAGTGCAGATCTTGGGTATTGCAGTTTCCCCCCGTAGGCTTATAGTGACCATGCAGATTTCCAAAACCTCTTCTTTAAGGGGGAGATCAATATTAACAGTACCCAGTAGAGGCAATATGCAGCCTTAAACCAAATAGCCCCTGTGAAGATGTTAACAATATTGTCATAATAAACAGAGGATGAGTTCAATTATTATCTACAGTATAACAAATAGATTTGCAATGAGGTCTGCAGTTTCTAATGGAGGTCAAAGATGGGGAGGGGTGTAGGATAACTCTTACTGGGATAAGAAAAGAGTATATAGAAGTTCTAGATCATAGGGAGAGTGAAAGTGTATCAAAAGAAGTTGGTTGTTAGCATGGAAAAGGTAGAAAGAGATTCTGAGGAAACAGGTAAACAAAAGGAAAATAGAGCGAGAAAAATAAATAAAATCTTAAAATTTTTCAAAAAGGAGGAAAAAAACTACACTATAACAGTCATATACTATTCAAATCTCCCAGTCTTCAGTAGCCTGATGCATGAGAGGAACCTGACAATGAGCTTCCAGTCTGCAGCAGGTGTCTCAGGATGGAATTTGTCCCACCTAAAGATGACAGCTTCAAGTGCAGAAATTTCATGTTCTGTTTGATGAACTCTGTTATAAATGCTCTCACCTGTATGTTTATATATATAGTTCTGACATTTCTTATGGTGAAATTTGGTTGTTGTCGCTTTGTTTTGTTTTTAATGTCACTTACTGAGTTCTTCAGTTCCAAGATTTGTTTGAATCTCTTTTATGACATCTCTCTCTCTCTTTTTCCTGAATTTCTCATTCTTAATATGCATTGTTTTTCTGATTTTGTTAACTTGTCTGTTTTTTGATATCTGAGTTTCCTTAGAATCATTAGTTTGATTTTTTTCCCCCCTTGGGGATTTCCTGAGTTTTATTTTTCCTCTGAAGGTTGTTGCTAGAGAGTTATTAGGTTCCTTTGGAGGCATTAGATTACTTTGCTCTTTCACACTTCTTTTATCCTTAATTTGATATTTGCACATATGGCATGTCTTTTGTCTCTTCCAATTTTATCAAGTGACTTTTGTTGTAAAAGATTTTCTCTGAGGGGGGTGTCTTATAATGTCCATTTGGTATGTTAGATTGACTTTGGTTTCAGCTGGGTTACGGTAATATAGTCTACATATAGCTTCTTCATCTGTGATTAATTTATCATTCATGTGGTGGGGGGTGGCAGGTAGCCTGTGGATGCACTGGACATTCTAGCACCCAAACTGGATGCATCCCAAACTGGATCAAGGACTATCGAGACTGCAGGATTCCACATTAGCAAAACCTTCAGATGTCACTGTGAACTGAAGAGGGACTTCTGTTTACTTTTTTCCCATTGATAAGAAGACTCTCCCAAGTTTATGGAGTTATGACTGTGGCAACTGAGTGGTTGATATAAGGCACTTTATTCCCTTGTTTACAGGACCATCATAACTCTGTTTCATTTCTCCATTGTGTCTACATTACACTCCAGTGCTCTCCCCCAAATATTCTAGCCAAGTACCATCTGTTTACTCTTTAATTTGGTCCTTTCTTGTGGGAGTTAAGTGCATCCTGTGCTCTACTTCACCATTTTGCCAGACGTCTGGTTTACCCTTTTAGTTATTCTCCATTCTTTCTTGAATTTCAGGGCTTCTGTTTGGATCTTTCCCTTATGTTTGAAAAAACAATATAATAATTCCATTAATGTAAGTCTCCTGGTGGTGAATTTCCAGGGGTTTTTGTTTCTCTGAAGATATCTTTGTTTCAACTTTCCTCTTGTTAAACATTTTCACTGGATATAGAATTCTAGGATGGCACATAATTTTCTTTTGGAGCATTGAAGTTTTTATTTCATTATCTCTAGCACTCCATGTTTGTATTGAGAAGTGAGAAGTTAGGTGTTAGTCTTTTTTTATACCTTTGAAGATTATATTTTGGTTTTGTTTTATAATTCTTCTGGATACTTTTAACATTTTATTTTTATCTTTGGTTTGCAGCAGTTTTCTGTTGTATGTCTAGATGTAGGTTACCATTTTTTCTCACGAGGTTATCTATAATGAATCCAGTGTCTTGCATATATGCTAAGCAGGCACTCTGAGCAATATGCTCAAGCCCTTATAGGTTATTTTTTAAGTTTTTAGTGATTTATTAGGATTATTGGAACTGTGGTTTGATATCTTCCATTAGTTTTGGAAATTTTTTTTTTAAATAGTTTATCTGTTAACCTTCTGTTGAATCTCCAAATATGTATTTTTTGGAACATATCATTCATGTTATCATTTTGGAATTTTTTCATCCTTTTGTTTCTAGCCTTTGTCTGGGTATAATATACTAATATATCTTTCAGTTTATTTTTGACTGTATTTAAAATATTTGAAATTCAATCACTGTATTTTTCCATCCTAGAATTTCTATTTGTTTTTCAAACATAATTTGCAGATCTTTGATTTTTAATGTTTTATTTTCCTTAACATAGAAAGTCTTATTTTTTTAGTTGTATTTAATAATTCTAGTAACTGAGTTTGGCTCTGTTTCTGTTGTCTGTTCTGATGGTGAATATTCCTGATATCTTATTTTCTTGTGTGCCTAAATATCATTAGTTGTGGATTGTTATTTTATTTGTTTGTGGAAATAACTTGACCTTGAAATTATTTTATCCTCTAGTATTTTCTTTGTTATTGATACGCCTGTGCACATATCAGCCTGGGATTGCCTTAAACCAGTTTTAAAAAGAGATCTTTCGGGCCCAGCCAGTTGAGGTTAACCTGGTTTGCAAGTTGTTGGCCAACTTGCTTCTGGTTCACCCTCACTTTTTTGTACCCTAAAAGCAGGGAATTTACCAGAGTTCCACCTTTGATCAAACCTGGACCCCATTTTGTTCAATTAGTCCAATAAGGTTCTTATAGTTTTTCCTAATTTCTCTCTAGAATTAGCAGATGTTCCCAGTGCAGAAACATTCTTTAATGCCGGGTGCACTCTCTGTATCATTGATCATTGAGTTTTGCTTTCACAATTCTTTGTGACCTTATTTTTTTCTCATATATCTTAAAGCAAAAATGTAGAAATTCTTTACCTAGGATTTTTACTTATCATTATCAGTTTGATGGGTCTAAGCATCCTAGTCCACTAAAATCAGAAGTAGACTTTTTTACTTTACATTTACTTATTTTTATAGAAACCTACTTCATGTGGTTAAATAACTTGCTAAACTAAATGTCAAAACTGGAATTTGGAACTGTGTTTTCATTTATAGCTTTAAACCTGGTTAAGTACCTTGTCTGGAATTAAGGTCTTGATAATAACAGTATCTTAGTATAATTACATGTAAATAAATGTCAAGTGGTTGAACTCATATTTACCCATATTATATAAATCAACAAATTCTCATCAAATCTCATCATTTGAGTTAAGAGTACTTCTGCTAAATTTTCTCTATGACTAATCTGATGACACGTAGAGTTTAATGATTTTGCAACATGAAATTCTAGACTTTTCCACCTCTATTGATTTTATGGCTATATTTTGCATGTCATCCTAATCCATGAAATGGAATTATTTTCTTACTATTGTATCTTAGATAACTAGGCATAAACAGATATTAAATATATACTTTACTCATTTATAGCTTACTCCATCTGGAAGCATTTCTCTTATCAAATCAATGCATTTAATTAAAAATCCTGTGCAGACCTGTGACAAAGTTTATTCTTTGATTCAAAGTTTGACTTCTCAAATCAGACATCGAATGGAAGACCCCAAATCAGCAGGTAAATTATGTTTTTCTTAAAACATAAAACAACAAAATTTGTTGCCCAATTACTGTAAAAATGATAAAATAATGCACTAATCTTCTTAAATTAAGAAATCAAGCCAGGCATAGTGGTGCACACCTGTAATCCCAGTGGCTTGGACGCTGAGGCAGGTAGATTGAGAGTTCTTAGCAAAAGCAAAGCACTAAGCAAGTCACTGAGACCCTGTCTCTAAATAAAATAAAAAATAGGGCTGGGGATGTGGCTCAATGGCTGAGTGCTCTTGAGTTCAATCCCCAGTACAAAAAAAAGAAAGTTTCTAGCAAGTACTTATCCAAGTCAAAAAATTGTTTTTTAATGGTATGTGCCCATAGTAATATTTCCTAACTTCCTATATTTTTACCTTTTTCACTTAAACATTTCTAATTAAAGTTTTTAACATTTTAATATATATTCTTTATCAGATTTTTAAGTTTGAATACTAAAAACGATATGTTGTTCTAGATATTCAGCTTTACCATAGTGAAACATTGGAGCTTATGTTACGTCGATGGTCCAAGTTGGAGAAAGACTTTAAAACAAAGAATGGAAGATATGATATTAGTAAGATCCCTGACATATATGACTGTATAAAATATGATGTCCAGCATAATGGTTCCTTGGAATTAGAAAATACAATGGAATTATATAGGCTTTCAAAGGCATTAGCAGATATTGTTATCCCTCAGGTAAGTAATTCTCAACAATGTATTTTCTTAAACTATTGTATAAAATAGATGCTTTTAAACAGTCTACCAATAGAGATAAAATGTAGTTGGTTTTCATGACCCTAGAAAACCAGTAACTTATAAATTAATTATGAATTTATATTGTAAGGTTTTTATTGGTTATATTAATCATATTATCTGAGAATTTCTAACATTGATTTGATTATAATGACTCTTTAAAAAGTATCTTTTGTTAGAGCAGTTCTAAGTTCACAGTAAAATTGAGTGAATGATACAAAGATTTCCCTTATATTGTCTGCTCCGACACAGAGCCCTCTCTCTATCCCCATTATAAATATCACACTTGTTACAACTGATGAACCTAAGGTGACATATCATTATTACCCAGAGTTCATAGATTCACTCTTGATGTTATTTATTCTGAGTTTTTATAAGTTCATAGTGATGTGTTTCCATCAGTATAATATACAGAATTGTTTTATACCCCAAGAATATAGTGACTTTTAAATTTGAGAATTGATTTGCTAAAGAACAATAATATGCTCACAAACAAAACAAATGAAAAAAATCATGGAATAAATCACTCAACAAATTATTGAAGAATGATTGTGCACCTATCAGTTCTACTATGAAAACATAAGGAAAATGGGAGAAAAATGGGTTTCTATAAAAATATTTAGAAGCTGAGGAAGTAGTTCAGTGGTAGAATTCTTGCCTCACATGTACAAGGTTCTAGGTTGAACCCCCAGGACTATGTCTCTTCCCCCCCACAAAAAAGACTTTTTTGCAAGTCTTTTTGCCTTATGTTAAAGTATTTTGCAAGTAAGGTTTAAAGCAAAGATGTAAGTAGATTTTCTTTTAGGGGTGCAGGTCTTTTCATTATAGGAGAATAAAAATAAAGTTCTTACCAGAATTCAGATAACTAAGATGCAGCCAAGAAGATTAATTATAGGGGCTGGGGATATAGCTCAGTTTCTAGAGGGTGTGCCTCACAAGTACAAGGTCCTGGGTTCCATCCCCAGCACCACAAAAAAAAAAAAAAAAATTAATTTTAAAGGAGCAAGTGACAAATCATATTGAAATAAAAAATATGTTAGAAGAGCCAGATGTAATGGTGCATGCCTGTAATTCCATCTACTCAGGAGACTGAAGCAGGAGGATTACAAGTTCCAGGTCAGCCTGGGCAATTTAGCAAGACCCTATTTCAAAATTTAAAAAAGAAAAGAAAAAAAAAAAAGAATATGTTATAAGAGGAAAATGTTTCAGATGCCTCTTTAGGATCTTTTTCCAATTCAATTACAAAGAAAATGATTTGGATATTATAAAACATAGGTTGGAGTGGATCAGATATTTCAACTATAAACTGAAGTTAAAAAGCAGGAAGAAACAAAATATGTGAAAAGGAAAACTATGACAAAAGTTCAAGTAGCCTCACTATAAATGTTCATATGTAAAAACGTTTAAAATAATGCCATTGTCCCTTGTGTCCCTTTCCTAAAATTCACCAATAGTTCAGATAAATAACAGACTTTGAGCAACTAGAAATTCAGGCAGTATGCAGTTTACCTAAAGATATTTGCATAGTTTTTAGTAATTAGTTTGTTTCTTCAGCAACCGTATATTTGGTCAGATACATAGCATACATAGTTTCAGATATATTGTATGAATCAGTGATCTTAAAACATGAACCCTAAATCTGGAGGTCTAACTCAGAGGTTAGAGTACTTTCCTAGCATAGACAACTCCCTTGTTTAATCTCCAGTACCAAAAATATGAGTCCTTTTTTTAAAAATAGGATGAAAATCTGGGGTTGTGTCTCAGTGGTTGAGTGCTTGCCTAGCACGTGTGAGGCACTGGATTCAATCCTCCGTACCACATAAAAAATAAATAAGCAAAGATATTGTGTCCATCTACAACTAAAAAAACTTAAAGAAAAAGATTATGTCTTTGGGAGTTGCTTTAGAAAACTTGATTTAGAAAATGAGATTCATTCTCTGACCATGATTTTTCACAAATGAAAATGAAATAAGATTTAATGAGTTTTGTTATAATTATTGTCATTTTCTCATTGTCAAAATTAAAAAGACATTTCATTTTACAAGAGAAAATTTTTATAGAATAAAAAGTTTTATTTTTATAACAGGATAACTTGAAGATTACTATGAAAGTGCACACACAATTTTGCAATTTTATCTGTATGTTAAAGATAGATAATAATTAAGCTAACACTGAACTGATTAATCTCATTAAGTACATTTACTGAGTTGGCATCTGTCTGTGTTATGTAATTCAGATATTTATTCAAATTTTTCATATGAAAAATTCCAAGAAGATTGATTACTGATAATTCAGAGTTTACACTGTTAGCATAAATAAGACCCTGATTTTTTTCATTGATTTGAATTGCTTTGACTTTAATTCATGCTCAATGTCTTGTACTTCTGTTTACAATGAGAATTACTTAAAAGTATACTTTTGAACAATTAGCTGTAAATATAAGGCCTTTTAAAACATTTATGAAGTCTACATGCATTTTTCAAGACAAGCATTCAATATATCTAAATGTGTTATGTACCCAGTGGCTAAATAAATACACAAATGCTTATCCGATTATTAGCATAATTATGTTTGTGTTATTATATAGCCTATTTAATTTTACCCCTTTGGGTTTTTGTGTGTCTGTGTTAAATATTTAGAACATTTTAGAATTGAGAATGAAAAATTGTTTTCTAAGAGATGGTGATAAACTGTTTTTACATTGTTTATGCATTTAGGTGTGTTATTTCTAGAGTTGAAGACACTTCTCACCATGTACTTAAATATTCATAACGAAATTTAAAAAACATACCTAAAAGAAATACCAAAGATTACTATGATTATACAAGATTTGAGCCATCATTTGTATCTTTTAAAGTAATTCTTCAAGTTCAGCTCTCCTCCATCTCTATTGTAATTATTCTCTTTGCTGCAATTAGATTTTCACAACATCTTGGAATTTATTTGAAGACATGTCCTAAATTATTTTTCTTGAATAAGTTATTTATTTTTGGAATCTTAGGACTTACCTTAAAATAAAATTACATCCAGAACTCCAGGAATCAGTCCTATTTTTGGTAAATTCATAACTTTAAAAGCAGAGGTTCTGGGTTAAGTTTATAAATTGAGGAGAGGAAAATGGGAATTTCATAACTTTTTATTTGGTACTCCTTATTGTAGTGGAAACTTAGAATTTTTTTTATTAAATAGAACGTTGGATTCAGTTCAGTAAATACTATTTTGTTTTGTTAACTTAGCCTTCATAAGTCCAAAAAACATGGACAAAATGCATGCATGTCAACCATTGAAAACATAACTAAAAACTATAATCATAGAAAATATAATTTGTAGTGAAAAAAAGGGAAATTTAACCCATGTTGTCAAGGAAATATTGAATGCTTTAAATGTTGAGACTTTCTAACTTAGGGAAATATATTTTAAGTTTTTAACTTGTTTTAAAAAACTAATGCAGATGAGTTTTCAGAATCTGTGGAAAAAAACAATTTATATACGTTCTGATATAATTCAAAGCACTACTAGACCTCTAAAAAACCAATTTCTACTCCTAACACCTCTGCTATGTGAATTATATAATTCCAATCATATCTTGACTTATATGACAAATATGATCTACTACTTTTAGTTATTTTAATATTAAACCAATTATAGGTTTTTATGGTACAGTACATTCAGCATTTCACTTTTTAACCAGTCCTAATCTTCAGAAAATTGTAGCCCTGGTTTAAAACTAATGTTTAAGAGTCCCAGTAGTAGGGTAATAGATAATTCTATTTAGAAACCAAATCTGATATTAAAGTTTTATTAGTTTATATCATACACATTTATTGAAGTTTGAAGATGATTTATTTGGTTAGCTGTAGATTGTAAAATACAGAGTATTTTTTATAATAGCATTTGCCATATAAAGCCCATGGAAATCACCAAGGAAAGTCTTTAAATGGCCTCATCTGGGTGGAACACAGTGGCACACACTTGTAGTCCCACCTTCCCATCTATTTGGTAGGCAGGGGCAGGAGGACACAAGTTTTGGGCTAACCTCAGCAATTTAGTGAGACTCTCAGTAACTTAGCAAAACCCTGTCTGTAAATAAAAAGGATTGTGGATGTAGCTTAAGGTAAAGAACCCCTGGGTTCATATCAGTTAATCAGTAAATAGCCTCATCAGTTTTATTTGTGGCAGAAATATTACAACTGCATTTGAGAACTTGGGTATCTAAATTATTTGGTTCTAAAGAATGATGGCAGATGAGCAGAATGTTACTGTGTTGAAGAAAAGATTTTATTATAAAAGTAATATGTCTGTCATAAAACTACAAAGTGAACATATAGCAAAAATATCACTACAACATCAGCTAGAGAGAAGCATTTCAAATGTTTCGGAATAATCTCAAAGGCCCTTTTCCTTAAAAATTTATGCATTTATAATTTTTCTCTTATATATAAATTGTTTTAAAAAATGAAACCAGAAAACATACTGTTTTACATACTCACTTTTATTTAGCATCCGGAACTTCTTTACATATCAATAAAGCTGTATATAAACTGTTGGTCCTAATGGCTGAATACTGTGAATATTAGAATAAGTTATTTAACCAATTTCTTGGATTTGGAAAACTGGATTCTTTTCATTTCTTTCACTCTGTTTACATCTTTTGCCTGCACTTAACATGATTTCTGTAGTTTCAGAACTCCTTTTAACCATTTTTTACCATACCAACAATGTGTATTTTCTCACGTTTTGCTAAAACAAAAACTTTTAAAATTTTTCCCAATTTTTTATCCTACCATTTTTCTTTTGTTTATATACACAAATTATTAATTCTGCAAAAATATATACATAAAATTCCTCTTACATACCCAATTTACAGTCATCTATATTGGCAAGATTATTGACTAAATATAGGAAAATAAGCGTTAGTTTACAATAAATGAGCCCAAGAAGTTCTGTTTTCATAGGTATTCCATCTGTAATGAGTCAGCATTTTCATACGAAGTTTTGGATGATTTAATACTAGGAAGTTTTGACATCTGTTGTCTATTCAGATCTGTGGCTATCTGAGTCTTTATGTGGGTATGTGATAGCAGGAAATAACTTAAATTGATGTATCCCAGAATGAACTTAGAAGAAATGTGTGTTTCTTCCCTCTTTCATATTCTCTTTCCTTTCTACCTCTGCTCCCTCTTTGTACCTTCTTCCCTCCTCCCACTCTTTCCTCCCACACATGAAACTAACTTTTTTTCCTAATATAAAGTTATTTTCTTATCTACCACTTTGAACTATAACTTTCATTGTTGTTACCTTATAATAACTGTTTCTTGAGGCTTCACATTGTATCAATTCCTTGTAATTCTGATTAACTCTTAATGATTGTAGATATCATAAATGTGAATATTTCATAGCATCTTTGTTCACCACTAGTTAAAATTTGAAGAATATTGACCAAAGGGTTTTGAAGACTGTGTTTCCCTTTTTAAGCATTAAGTTTCTTTTCATGTGTATTACCTAGTCAGTTTTTTTGGCCTCAGTTCATCTTTCTTTTAGGGTTATTTTTGATTAAATTGATTGTAATTAAATTTAATACTATTCATAAAGATTGCACTCATCCATTTATTGTTCTCCCTTCAGAAGTTACTTGCCTTTTTAATTCCACCACAAAATTCTTCCAATTATACTTAATAGTTTGAAAATAGCATATTTGCAGATGCAAAAATAAAAATGCAAACTAGGAGTCTAATGTTTATAAAAGGCTTAATACATGCTGAGCATGAACAAGCACTACATTTAGTGAAGCGAATACTTCCTGGTTTGATCAAGTGTTTTCCTATATATCTGAAGTACCAAAAAGTAACAAATTCTACTTATTTTTGTTTTACCAAGTTTATTTTGTATATATAAAAATAAACTTTATATGTGGGTTGAGTTTTTTTGTGTTACCATAAAGTGATTTTTATTCCTTTCAAAGTTAAACAAAGGAAGTCAGGGGTTATTTCCAGGATTTCTCTTTTTCTTTTCTAAAAGCAGAATAAAAACTTACAAAAATCTTTCAAAAATATGCTTGAATGAAGCCCATTTAAAAGCTTATGTTAATTTTAATGAAAATAACCAGTTATTATTATTTTTTGTGTTTCTTTTCAGTCCCTTATACTTTGTGTATGTGTATATGTATGTATACATAAATTTAGAATTCTCAAAAAAATAAATAAAAAGCTTAATACAGTATTTGTGTTTCACTAGAATATAATTCAGTAATGTTTTTGTCAGAGCTCTTTGTTACTATACCCTTTTTCTAATATGTATTTTCTGCTCAGGAATATGGTATAACTAAAGCTGAAAAACTGGAGATTGCCAAAGGTTACTGTACTCCTCTAGTTAGAAAAATTCGCTCAGACCTTCAGAGGACACAAGATGATGACACTGTAAATAAACTCCATCCTGTGTAAGAGACTGATCATTTAAATCTGTAGTCATCTATTTTTGCATACTTCAAATTTAAATTATTTTTTGATGTTCTGTAGAAATAAGAAGTGAATCATTTGGTATGTTGTGGAAACAGGATTACCTAGGTATTCTTATTAATCTTCAACCAAGATTCATTTTTAATCCAGTTTGGAGAAAAACTGAGGTCAATGGGGAAGAGGGGATGTGTATCATCCTTCACATGGGGTTATCAGCATTGATGTCTATGAGCATCTTTAGGACTGTGATCTCTATTATTGCTACTAGAAAAGCTAAAATGACCTCTTTGTAGTGAACCTGACTGATATTAATTTTGATCTTTGATTAATCTCAGAGGACCTAGTTAGTTCCAAATAACTTCATGATAGAAAAATATCTATCAAAGTAACTCCTTAATTGTGGTTGGGAGAATGATAGATTTATTTATTATGGATTTTTGTATTTCTAATAAGATTAATTCAGTTTTACAAAGTAATGTTGATTCTTAATTGGTTTTTGATTATGTGGTTATGTTTTAACACTGTCTGCTTCTAACTTTAGGTATTCCAGAGGTGTTCTATCTCCTGAACGTCATGTCCGTACCAGGTTATATTTTACCAGTGAAAGCCATGTACATTCTTTATTATCTATTCTTCGCTATGGTGCCTTATGCAACGTAAGTAGAATAAGTTTTCCCATCAAACTAATAAATATGTTTCCTTGACTTTGTAACCAAATAACAACCCTGCTGTTTTTACTGTGAAATTTTAGTAATTCATCACTAATTTGCCATCATTTTCTAAGGGTTTACTATAACAAGTACTGTAGTAGATTTGGGGATGTTCTCTTTCCTTCAGAGAAGATCCGTTTGAGCAACCAATAACAAAGTATCTTAGATGATATTGTAGACTGATAGTAGTGGAAGAAGAGAAGCTGGTGAATTTGAGTCATTTAGGGTCAGATTAGGCATTGTGCCTGTGTCTTCTATCATCTAATAGCATACCAAGATTTGGTAGCTTAAAACAACCACCATCATTTTATTTTTTTTTCCTTTTTTTTTTTTTTGTGGTGCTGGGGATTATTTTTATTGCTCACAGTTCACAGGGTTGACTGAGATCAATTAGGCAGTTTTGTTTAGGATCTCATGAACTTGCTGTCAAACAGTGGCTGAGGCTCTAATCATCTCAAAGGTGTCCTCTTGTTTCCTGTATTTGATGCCAACTATCAGCTGGGACATCAGCAGGTGCTGTTTACCAGAACAAGAGCATTTGTACTCTTTATATGACCTGCTTCCTCAAAATGCATTTGAGTTCCAAGAATGAGCCGCCTAGTATAGAAAGGTGCAAGTGTATGACATTTCTGTGACCTGACTTCTGGAATCATATGTCATTTGTGCTGACATTGATTGAGGCAGTCACAGAGGTTCATCCATGTTCAAAGGGTGGGGAAATAACCAATATCACTATGTGTGGAAATAACCAATATCACTATGAGTATCACTGTCACATTGTAAGAAGAGTATGTAAGATTAAATTTGTGTGGCAGCCATGTTTAGAAAATACAATCTTCTACAATATGCTCATTGTTCATAATAATTCATATTCCTGTCACATGCAAAATTCACTTAACCTCTTTGCTAGTACCACACCCTCTAGGCATATCCTTTTACACCATAAACTCAAATCCAGAATCTCATCATCTTGTTCAGTCATCTCTAAATTTACAAAAAGATAAAATTTTCTTGTTAGTATATATGAATATACATATCTGTACAAATCTTTATACAAAGTTATCTTTTAAAACTTTAGTCCAATTTTGTTTTTTTCTATACTTTTTAAATAAAGAGCAGTGAGAATTTGGCGTATGTCTCATTTCCTAATCTGTGCTATTATTGGGCCTTGAGAATAGTTATTGTCAAAGTTACCCTAAGGAATTTTTGGTTTTCCCATAAAGTTTCATATTCATGGTTTTTCTTTTTTGAATTTCTTCTTTAGTCCACCTTGGAATAGCAAAGTGACATCTTTACATACATATGTGGATTAGTGGAACTTTAATAAAAGACAGTGAATGAAAAAATTACCCATAATTAGCAAGGCAAGAGCTTGTATACCTAGTAATAATGATGGGATTGTTTTGTGGGAAAAGAAATACACCTTTAACATGATTTTCTTTTTGACTCTTACACAAAGGTAGGAAGAACCTGAGGAATATAAGAAATTATGGAAAGCCTGTGGTTGAAGCATACTGATGCGTGATGGATAAAATAGCAACAGATAGGATTAGAAAGACAGTGCCTGATATCCTAAAGGGATTAGGATACCACTGAAAGGTTTTAAGTAGGAAAGTGAGTGACTTTGCTGTATGGGTACACAATAGGTGAGAGTGAATAGGAGGGAACCATTTAGAAAACTATTATACAGTGATTCAAAAAAAGATCTTAGATTTGGATGAGAGTGGTAGCAGTGGAGCTAGAGCTTATTGGGGATGTATTGAATTTAGGCATCATTTCTAAAATTAAAACTAAGCAATCCCATTTAAAAAAGTGAATATGTGCTTCCAGGAAATAAATGGAAGCACATAAATGTATTACTAGTGATAATTAAAATCTGTACCCAAATGATGTCCTGTTTTCTAATTTTTTTAAACAAAATATAATTTATTTCAACTATAATTCAGTATCACAACTTTTACTATTGATAAGAATCTTTAAGGAATTACTTAAAACCTTGTTCAGTCTCTTCCCCTTTGAAATTTTTTTTTTTTTTTTCCTGGTACTGTGGATTGAACCCAGGGGCACTCCACTACTAATCCACATCCCCAGCCCTATTTTGTATTTTATTTAGAGACAGGGCCTCACTAAGTTGCTGAGGCTGACTTCGAACTTGCGATTCTCCTGCCTCAGCCTCCCAAGTGCTGGGATTACAGGTGTGTGCAACCGCGCCCGGCCCCATTGAAATTTTTTATCACTCAGAATGGATTAGGTAAAATTTCTCTCGTAAAACTTTCTTTATAAAAAGTTTTGTTAAGAACATAAGATTTATACATGTAAGGGACCTTGATTTAAAAAGAAAACATTTTTGTGGCTTCTTACATATTATTTTGTTAGGGGAGATACTACTATATATTGTTTAATTTTATCTGTTCATGAGAGGAGACCTAGCAAAATCTGTAACTGAAATTAGATGATGTTCTTGATAATGTAGTATCACTGTCTAATTTGTTCACATAATAAAAATTTTTAGTCTAATTTAAATTCATCATTTGCACTAAGTCACATCTAATGAAACTTGGTAATGTTATTTTTGTTTTCCTTCATCAATTTTAAAAAATTGTATCCTTCACATATTACCTCCCAAACACATGTGCACACACACGCACACATAGGCACACAGAGATGTACTTTTATTCAAGAGTATTATTTGCTTTAGGACTGTATAATGTCTAAAAGAAAAGTGAAATGCACTGATTTTTTTTAAAGTATATATCAATACGTGATCTTATTGTATTTTTATAACTGCACAGTCTACAGTGAACTTCACAGTACTGTGCATTCTTATTGTATATAAAAATTTTTGAGTGCTTTTGTAGTTTTGTAATGCATATGATATTTATGATGAAGAAAAACTATCTGTGATTTACATAAAGTTTACATAAACTTTGTTTACTATTAACTGTAGACTTTATACTTCGGGTAGTTTTATCTTTTAGATAGAGTTTTTAGCTGGGTATGGTGGCACACACCTGTAATCCCAGTGACTTGGGAAGTTGAGGCAGGGGGATTGCAAGTTCAAGGCCAGCCTCAGCAACTTACTGAGACCCCGTTTCAAAATAAAAAATAAAAAGAGCTGGGGATATAGCTCAGTGTTAAAGCACCCCTGGGTTTAATAGTACCGAAAAAAAGCAAAAAGAGAGAGAGAGAGAAATTTTCTACTTTGAATACTTGCATATATGTTCTCAGAGATTCCTTTCAGTTCTGATGCTCTGAGTTTAAACACCAATGATTCTCTAAGTGAAGATGGAGGAATGGCAAAAGAGATGGTAAGATAAATAGAACTTTCATATGCCTTCCTCCTGCTAATTTTTTAGTATCACTGCATTGTAAATAAGGGATATTTACTGAAGGGCATATCATAAACATGGGCCATATGATAGTGGGAAAAACACTACTCGTATGGGATAATATTCTCTTATGAAGCATGATACTATATAATAGGTATTTTTGAACTAATAGGATTAAAACTTTACCCTAAGAATTCGGTAGTGGGTATCATATTTCAAGAGATACCTTATTTTTTATTTTAAATATGCTCTTTTGAAAAAAGTTACCACTGAAGTTTTTAATACCACAGCTAAGAAACTTAAAATAATTTAAACGAGCTTAAGAAATGTATTGAGACTTTTAAATATAGTGAAGTTATTTTGAAAGATTATACACATAACTGTTCATCTTATATATGTTGTACCACTCAGGATTAACTAAATTACTCACTGACAATGAAGTTACTTTTAAGTAATAGAATATGAGAAAGTACTTACTATGTATTTTGTTCAGGAATCAAAGGATGAACAATGGAAAAGAGCTATGGATTATTTAAATGTTGTCAATGAACTCAACTACATGACCCAGATTGTTATCATGCTTTATGAGGATCCTAACAAGGTAATAGAGCTCTTGATTTCTGTTCCTAATTAATAGTTTCAAGTCTTTCGTTGTAAAAAAGTTCTTTCATATTTTTTAGGATCTTTCCTCAGAGGAACGCTTTCATGTTGAATTACACTTCAGTCCAGGAGCCAAAGGCTGTGAAGAAGATAAAAATTTACCATCTGGCTATGGATATAGACCAGCTTCCAGAGAGGTAATGAAGGTGGATCTCAGAACTCTTAAATATTTGTTAAAATAAGTTGTGTGGAAGTCATCTGGACATGGAGTTTTCTTTGGGGGAATATTTTAAACTATATGTTCAATTTTTAAAATTGATGTACTACTATTCAAATTTTCTTCATCTTTTATATCTGTTTTAGTAGGTTGTGCTTTTTGATTATCTAAATTTTCTAATTTAGGGTATATAGTTGTTTAAAGTGTCCTTATATTATTTCTTATTATCTCTAAGATCTTTAATGATGTTCCTTTTTTAATAATGATGACTTTTTTGTTTCTTTTGATATTATAGCTGAGTGACCCTTAGCAAGGATTTGTGACTTTTTTAAATTTTTTCAAAGAACTGACAATTCTCTCTTTAATTCTCCTACACAAGTTTTCTTTCATTATCTTCTGATGTTAAGTGTTCTATTTCCTTACTTATACTTTCCTTGAATTTATTTTTTAGTTATCTCTTATTTTGATATATACTCAGATCATATATTTTAAAGTTTTCTTTTTCTAATATTTGCATTTGGAGCTATAGATATTTCTTTATCCCTTTAGCTACATTACATTGTCATATTTTATTATTAAGTCAAAATACTTTATGATTTCTGTGTAATTTTTTTTCTTCTTCTTTGATTCATGAATTTAGGGATTTATGGCTCACCAAATGTGTAGAAAATACATGTGCGCTTTTGTTAACTACCTCTAGCTTAATTCAACTTTCGTCAGAGAATATATTTGGTGGGATTTTTGCTTGCTTTGAATGTATTTGGAATTACCTTATTTTCCTATATATGATTAATTTTTTATCAATATCACATGTATAGTTGAAACAGTGTATTTTCTGTCATCTTCATTGAGTACCAGTGCTCAATGCAAGTCTTTTGAGTAAAACTTATAGTGATGTTCAAATCTTTTACATCCTTGATGTATTTTTTAAGGTCTGATTGCTGTACTAGCTACTTAAGGTGGTATGCAAAAATATCCCACTGTAATCATGGGTTGTCTGTTTTTCCTTATAGTTGTAAGAATTTTTGCTTCACATTTTGAGGCTATATGTACAAATTTAGAATTTTGTATCTTTCCTCATTATGAAATGTTATTGTTTGCACCTGGGAAATGCTTCTTGCCTTGTAATCTACTTTGGTATTATAGCTGTACAAGCTTTCTTTTAGTTTAACATTTCCTTTCATTTTACTCTTTTAACTTTCCTGTGTCCTTGTATATATGGTGTGTGGCCTTTAAACAGCATATGGATTTTAGTTTTTATGCAAAAATGATTTATTTTGATATAGTTCATATAAAGGCAGGTATATTTACAAAGTAAAAATGGTCAGCTACATCTATGGGAACCTAGCATATCACACAAAGGAATAAATATTTTGACAAAGTAACATTTTAATTAGTGAATATTTGATCATAAACTTTGTAAGGAAAAAAAAAAAAGCCTCAACCAACCATTAAGCCTTGGGGGTTTGGGTTTTTAATTTGTATTTTTAACAATCTTGGCCTTTCCTTTATCATGTTTAATCATTTAATATACTTACTGATGTGTTTAGATGAAATGAACCTAAATGTTATTTACTTTGTATTTTTGTATGTCATGTATATTTCTTTAGGTGTCTTTTTTAATCCCTTTGCTGTCTTTAAGAGACTTCCAATATTATCTGATTGTCTTGCATTTGGAGTAGTTTTATTTTGATATGTTTGCTTGGGGTTGATAGAGCTTCTTGTACATGTGACTCCATGGCTTTTTGTTTTTTTTTTTAAACATTTGCAGTAATTATCTCTAATTTTTATCCATTCTCTCTTCTTGTTCTGGGACTTAGCATATATGTATATTGGAATCACTGTGCATCTTAAACACTCGCCATGCATTTCTTAAACTCTTTATATTTTTTTCCTTTATGCTTCCAATACATTATTTTCTTTTTACCTCTCTTCCACTTCATTAATTGTCTTTATTTTTCAATATGCTGTTAAACCCTCCTCATTGAGTTATTAATTTTAGAATGCAATAGTAGGGTTTAGTTATGTTTTTCAGCTCAAATTCTTATTTGGTTGTTTTTATAATTTCTAGTTCTTAACTGAAATTCTCTGTCTTATTTGTTGTTAAGTGACCATATTAATTTCAGTTATTATAAACTTTTTAACTAATAACATCATTGTCTGGGTCACCATTGGGTCCATTTCCTTTTTTTTCCTTGATTTTTGATCTTGCATTTTCTTATATTTCAAGCTATTACCATGATGTTATGTTAGTCATTGAATATTAAAAATTGCAGAGAAGATTTGAACCTATAGTTGATATTATGTGTTTCCAGTATAATTTACTTTTACTTCTGATGAGGAGTGAGGCTAAAGGAACTATAGGAGAACTAGCCAGTTCAAAGTATCTTAATGCAAATAGTCACTGTAATGATTCAAGATGGGTCTTAAGTTGGGGGAAAAGATTATATATTTCTAATTTACCCTTATTACTAGGATATGGACAGAAAGCATTGGTATTTACCAGTAAAAACATCTGGTATATCTGGAACATCTGAGTTCCTCCTCCTTAATTGATTTTGAGCCTTGCTTTGTTTGTGTATATTCTAATCATCTGTTGATTCATCTTCCTGGTATATGAACCCTTTTCTCATTATGGAAGAGTCTCCTTTTATTTATTTATTTATTTATTTATTTATTTATTTATTTATTTTTATTTACTTATTGATTCATTGAACACAAATGGAGTACAGCTATTGTTTCAAGGGTTGTACACAAAGTAGAGTCACACCATCTGTGCTTTCATGCATGTACACAGGGCAATGGTATCTGTCACACACTCTGTTATTAATTTTACCCCCCACCCGCCCCCACCCCTCCCTTCCCTCTATGCTAGCTATCTTTCCTCCATTCTTGCCATCTTTCCCCCCCACATTATGCATCATCATTCATTTATCAGAGAGACCATT
>JAJEJO010000127.1:283836-377351 GCA_020662805.1 Glaucomys volans | reverse complement strand
TTTCGTCATCAAATCTGAAGGTAAGTTTTGCTGGATATAAGATTCTTGGTTGGCATCCATTTTCTTTCAGAGCTTGAAATATGTTGTTCCAGGCCCTTCTTGCTTTTAGGGTCTGGGCTGAGAAATCTGCTGATATCCGTATTGGTTTCCCCCTGTAGGTAATCTGCTGCTTTCCTCTCGCAGCCTTTAAAATTCTATCTTTGTTTTGTATGTTAGGTATTTTCATTATAATGTGCCTTGGTGTGGATCTGTTGAAATTCTGTGTGTTTGGTGTCCTGTAGGCCTCTTGTAATTGATTTTCCATCTCATTCATCATATTTGGGAAATTTTCTGATATTATTTCATTGAACAGATTGTTCATACCCTTAGTTTGTATCTCTGTGCCTTCCTCAATCCCAATAACTCTTAAATTTGGTCTTTTCATGATGTCCCATATTTCTTGGAGGTTTCGTTCATGATTCCTAACCATCTTCTCTGTTTGTTCGACTTTGTTTTCAAGATTAAATATTTTGTCTTCATTGTCTGAGGTTCTGTCTTCCAAGTGATCTATTCTATTAATTATGCTTTCTATTGAGTTTTTAACTTGGTTGATTGTTTCCTTCATTTCCTTGTTTTCTTCAAGGATTTCTGTTTGCTTTTTTCTCAGAACTTCTATCTCTTTATTGAAATGATTTTTTGCTTCCTGAAATTGCTCTATTAGCTGATTATTCATAGCCTGAATCTGCTCTCTCGTCACCTCATTCTCTTCTCGGATCATTTTAATTATGAACATTCTGAACTCCATTTCTGTCATTCCCTCTACCGTGCTGTCCTTAGGATCTCCTGATGCACCATCCAGGTTTGTTTGGGACTCTTTCTTCTCGTGTCTTCCCATGCTGCTCATATATCCTCCCCTCTAGTAGTGCAAATCAGAGGGATTGCAACTTCCCTGTAAAGACCCAGAGCGTCCCTGCAGATTTCCAGCAACTCACCAGATGTTTGAGAGGTGCTTGATCAAGTGGTGACCCAAGATAGCCGCTGTCTCACAACCTCCAGGTTGGGAATGATCAATGTTTCTGGGCAGAGGCAACCAGGAGATGCAGCACCGTGTCCCTGGAGCCGCAGCACCGTGTCCCCGCGAAAGGGGTGGGCTTAGGTCGAGGGCTCAGACAGCTCAAGATGGAGTCTCTCCACCAGGGAAGCTGTAGAATGGCACCGACCAGGCCCAAATTTTCCGCTGGAGCCGGCAAGCAGCTCCACTCCTGGCCAAATCTCACCTGGAGCCGCAGCACCGTGTCCCTGCGTGAAGGGGTGGGCTTAGGTCCAAGGGCTCAGACAGGTCAAGATGGAGTCTCTCCACCAGGGAAACTGTAGAATGGCGCCCACCGGGCCCAAATTCCCCGCTGGAGCTGGCAAGCAGCTCCGCTCCCGGCTAAATCTCAGCTGGAGCCGCAGCGCCGTGTCCCTGGGGAAAGGGGTGGCCTTAGGTCCGAGGGCTCAGAGAGGTCAAGCTGGAGTCTCTCCGCCAGGGAAGCTGTAGAATGGCGCCGACCGGGCCCAAATTCCCCGCTGGACTCTTATTTGGCTAAGAAGATACTTCAGGTATCTAAGAGAAGCCCCACATTGATGATGGGACTGCGAATTGGTGCAACCACTGGAAAACAGTATGGTGACTCCTCAGAAAGCCTTCAACTTCTTTCTGGAGTCTCTGTCTCAGGAATTTCATGAAGTCCACAGACCAAGGCAAGCAAACTTAGGTTGAAACACAACCACGTAACTAATCTCCTTTTATTTTTAATGATGTTTCTTGACTTCAGTATAAAAACCTTTCTGAGGTTACTCATCTGAACCACCTAATACACACAGTTTGAGCGACTATATCCTCTCAGGGGTGTTATAATAATACCAACCTAGATACATACAAGAAACGTTACTTCATTACATTTAGTGACTGCTAATGTATACGTATTTCTCATGAGAAATCTCAGTTAAGAAAGGTCAAAGAGTATCTCTTTTTCCATATATTTTCCATTCATTTACTTTCAATCTTTTAGATTCATATATTCTTATAAATAGTATATGTTTTATGTTTCATACAGTCTCACAAACTTTGTCCTGTTATTGTAGTTCATAGATAATATTATTTGATGTACTTGGAATTTATTATATATCATCTTAAATCCATTCTACTATTTTTCTGCATGTCCTTCCTATTTTATATTCCTTTTTCTCACACTTATTTCCTTCCTTGAAATAATTCCCCCTCTAATATTGAATACCTAGTAATTTTTACATTATCTTACCATGTAAAATTTTTTCTTTTCCTACATTTTTTGTTGATGTATTATAATTGTACATACTGATGTGATTTGTTGTTGCACATTTGTATATGCACACAGTACACAATATTAAGATATAATTTGGCCATTATTACCCCCAGCAGTTTCCCTACTATTCTTTTAATGGTTACCCTAGATATAGTACATGTTAAAGTAAATGCAGTTTTTACTGTTATTAGACATATAATCATGTTGAAAGATTTTAATTTTTTTTACTATCAATCCCATTTTTACATTATTTTTGTCATGAATTTTGATTATATGTTTTTAAAAATATATTTTAAATCCTCCAGGTCATTATTATTGCTTATAGTCAGTATTCATTTAGGTTTGGAGTATTAGAATGTGTTAGAATATTGATTGTGTTAGAATCTTGGTCTGCTAGAAGATATATGCATATTTTCCTAACAAAGTAATTATATGTGTCAGAACATGGCTTCTAAGTAGGTTTAGATTTATCTCTATATTGAGCATTCCTAATGTCTTTAGTTTTTCCTGCTACTCTTCTTAAATCTAGTATCATCTTCTTCCCCTATTTGTTTAATGCACAACAATTCAGTTTTTTTGGATATGGTATGTGTGATATGAAGTCCAGTTTTTTGTTTTTGTTTTGTTTTTTCCCTGAATGGAAAACTAGTCCTAGTACTGTATATTGAAGAGTTCATTTTTTCTCTACTGTCTGCAATACTACTTCTGATATTCCAGACATACTGTTTTCATATATTAGTAGACTAGTTTTTGAACTATTCCTTAGTATTATCGCATTGGTCTGTTTGTCTCTGTGTATTTATATCAATATAAAAATTTTAATTATTGTAGCTCTGTAATAAATATTAATTTGACTCAAGCGTACCTTATTTTTCTTCAAGCTTACCTTGAGTATTTTAGAGTTCTGGCATTTTCATGTAAATTTTGTAATCTTATAATGTTTCAAAAAGAACTTTTGGGGATTTAAGTTAGTATTACACCAACTCTGCAGACCAATTTTGAGAGAAAAGATACGTTTGTGGTACTGCATCTTCAAGTATAAGGACTTGCTATATTTCTCAGTTTGGCTGTAAGTTGTATCATTTTTGGCAAAATTAAGGTTTGTAATAAGTCACATCTTCTTTGTCAGATTAATTCATAGTTCTTTATATTTTTAATGCTATTATTATTTAAGTTTGATTTTCCGTTTGTTACTGTCATTGAATTTTAACTTGTATTAAGATTTTATAACTAGCAAACTTACTATATGCTTTATTCATTCTAATAATTTGTCCATTGTGTCATTTGGATTTTCTGTTTCTAAGATCTTATCTTCTATGAATAGTGATATTAGCTGTGATGGTTATTTCAAATTTTAGATGAGCAAGTGGTTTTTATATTTATATAGTCCTTAGTTTAATAAAGGATTTTTTATATTCTCTCTTTCTTCTTCCTTTTTTTTTTTTTTGGCCAATATTATATCTATGAGATTCATCAAGTAATTGCATTTAGTTTTAGTTTGTCCATTCTACTGCTTTAAAATATGTATTTTACCATTTTTACCTTATGACTTTGACCAGTTAATCCATTCTGTTCTTGGTGGATATTTGGTCTAAGATGTTTTAAATTGTCTCCTGCTGTGAAATTCATATAGTCTGAGACTATGCCTTATTCATGAGAGTTCTGGCAAATGATACACACTCAGTATAGTATGTAATGGATGATTATCTTTCATGCATTCATCACATTTATTGAAAATATTCAGAATAGAATTTAAATATTCTAAAATGTATAAATTGAAATACTATTTTATTCATGCTTGGGCTGATAACATTTCCATATAACAAAACCAATCTCTACTCTTTTTTGTCATTTTATTATTTTTTGTGTATTTGAAGAAATTTAACTTTTGTTTTATAGGTGTTTTATTTAAATTATTATTTTACTTCTCCATGAAGTGTGTGTATTTCTTTTTTTGAAAATGTTTTTAGTTGTCAATGGATCTTTTATTTTATTTATTTATATGTGTTGCTGAGTATCAAACCCAGGGCCTCACACATGCCAGGCAAGCACTCTACCACTGAGCCACAACCCCAGTCCCAAGTGTATGTATTTCTTTCTTTTTTTTTTTTTCCTTTTAGGTGTTGACAGACCTTTATTTATTTTTATGTGGTGCTGAGAACTGAACCCAGAGCCTCACACATGTGAGGCAAGCCCTCCACCCCTGAGCCACAACCCCAGCCCAAGTGTATATATTTCTTAAAATCAGAGACTTGGTCTTCTCTTTTACAGTACAAAGCATAATAGGCTATTAAAAGAATTCAATGAATATTATTAATTCATTTCAGAATGCAAATTGTGTATATATACATCAAATGACTACTTCAGTTGGTAGTTGAATTTGTTATCAGAAGAGATTTTGTTCATCTGAATTATGTGTGCTGTATTTTTTCCTCACAGAATGAAGGCAGAAGATCTTTTAAAATTGATAATGATGACGAACCACATACTTCTAAAAGAGATGAAATTGATCGAGCTGTGATAATGTTTAAACCAATGGTATCAGAGCCAATTCACATACACAGAAAGTCTCCACTCCCACGATCTAGGAAGATGGCTACAAATGAAGTATGTATATGTGTCAGAGCATGTTTTCATAGAGTAAACTAACTGTATGTTAATAAAACTGAAAAGAAAATACAGCTTTTATTATGAAGTTTTGGAACCTTATAAATTTTCATCAACTTTGTCTGTTTTTCAAACAAATTTTTAAAAATATAGAGGCAGTTAGAAAACAAAGATCAGTTTTAGAGTTTGGAAATTTGTATAAATTTTGTAACAAAATTGAATACAAATATGAAAGTAAGGTCTAAGAACTGGATAAACATCCATGTTTTTTGTCTGGTCCCATTAGGTTATTCTTCAATAAAGAATTTTTTTTAAAGTCTGACTTAATATATCAAGAATAATTTTAATTTGTTAAAACTAGTGAGAAATTGCCAAAGATGCTTCAGCTGTGATTCCATTGACACAACAGATTAATAAATGAAATTTCAAATCGTTTGCTTGATTGCAAAACTCTGTATAGAAGTTTGAAAATTTGGTAATATAATTGAAAAATTTACCTTTGTATTGATATGTAATTGAGTCAGTTAAACTTATTCTTATGCTCACTCTTAGAATAACATTCTAATAATTATTACTCTAACATTTAAAAGAAAGGTTGAGCAGTTGTAATAAAGCTTATTAGGTAGATTTTTAATATGTGTATATATTTTATACTTTTAACCTTTATTTTGAATTATTTATTTTCTGTAGGATGATTCTGCTAGTACTGATTGAGGTCAGTGCTTATAAATATTTTCTAAATGCTCTCATAAAGATACAAAGCAAGAAATTAAATTTGAGATAGGAAAAGCTATCAACTCTTAAATTAGAAACATTTTTGTTGGTATTTATATAGATCAAATCCACAGAATTACATATCACATTATCTAGCAGTTGATGGTTAAGAATATAAACAACGAAAGACTTGTGCTTATTCTACAACCCCAAATTATATAATTCTAAGTGTTTTATGATTTTCAGATTTCCTATAACTTGACAGTCTTGCATAGGAAAAACCTCAGTAGATTGTTATAACTCAGTAACAGACATCGTATACTAGTTAGGGTAACTTACCTAGAACACAATATTTTAAGTTAACTATAAGGGCAGCTTAAAAAAAAATGCTGGTTAGCAATTATAGAACCTGGGATTATATGTTCTATTATGGCTTAATTGAAACATGAAAAGTCTACTTTTGCCAGGCACAGTGGCATATGCCTGTAATCCGAGCAATTTGGAACACTAAGGCAGGAGGATTGCAAATTTGAGGCCAGCCTCACCAACTTAGCAAGATCCTGTCTCAGAATAAAAATGAAGAACTGAGGATATAGCTTAGTGGTAAAGTATTCCTGGGTTCAATCTCCAATACAAAAAAAATGAAACAAAAATCTGTTTTTATGTTCAGGTATACTTAATTTCAGAAAATTGGGAATGACCTATCTTAATATAATCTAAGCCACCATTTGTTCAAGGGTGTGATTTTGATGTGTTGTTGAGCAAGCAATCTGCAGTTGGTTAAATTGTTTAGAATGTCACCATGAAACCCTCTTCTTTGCTCACCAAAAACCTATATAACACTACTAAAACAAAATGAATTTTGAATCAACTCATCCATATTGTGACTTCAACAAAGTCACTGCTCTTGTTAACTTTAAAAACACAGAACACATTTATAAACCTCTTTCTTAAATAGTTGCTTTAAAGAGATTATTTCTATGACATGTTAAACTTTTACTTCCATAAGGTAAATTATTTAAGTTACACCTTGAAGACTTTTTCCATTCTCCACCATCTCTATGGATATCAGAAGTTTGTATTTCTGAAAGACACAGAGAAAAAATAATATTCTCTTTGTTTTGTACAAGTAAATTTTATTCTACCCTCACTGTCTGAAACCTGAACATGCAAAGATATAAAATGAGAATGTCTCCTGCATGTTTTGCCTACTGAATTCTGTGAATAATTTTTGGAAGGGGTAAACAAAGCTCTTGGAAGTATATAAACAAGTACAAATTGTGTCTGATTTTTCTTTCTGAATGACTAGCAGAGAGATTTTCTTTTCTAAGTTCTATACTTTGAAATCTCTTTAACCTTTACTTTGTATAATCCTTTAGAGCATTGGGTTGAAAACTTCACCCACAACAGCACAACATATCTTGACTGTTTAAAATGAAACAGAATAATTTTATATTTAAATAGTTGCTAGATAGAAGCATTAAAAGCTTTTCAGTATTAAAAGAGAAGGGACAACTATTAAGCAGTATAAATATTTTATGTATTTTTAAGGAAATACGATAGTTCTATATTGTTATCACATAAAATTAAATTTATATGTTATTCCTATTAAATTCTCCAATATTGAAATATTTGGCTCCCAAATTATGGTTTAATTATTTTTTAAAAAAGTTGATAAACAAATGCAAACAAACTGTATTTTTTTTTCTTTCTGATCATTTGGCTCTGTTGTATCTAACTGTGCATGCTCTGCTTTTTTTTTTTTTTTTTTTTTTGCCCCTTTCTCACTTCCAGGAAGAGAGCCCCCTGAGTGTGTCTAGCCCAGAGGGTACTGGTACCTGGCTGCATTATACCAGTGGTGTGGGTACTGGGCGTCGAAGACGCAGATCAGGGGAACAAATCACTTCTTCCCCTGTCTCCCCCAAATCATTGGCTTTCACATCCAGTATTTTTGGCTCATGGCAACAGGTTTTTAAATTTTACTTCATTAAACATTTTTCCTCCCTGCATTCAGAGCAACAAACAACTGTCTTTGAGGACATCTAATCCCTTGTATTTTACATCAGAGTAAATCCTTCTGCTTTTAAATTTTGAGTCCACTTAAAAATATTTATATCTAACAATAGTTGAGGGAAAGTAACCACTTACGTTGCATGTGTTTAGCATTTTTACTGGGAAAGTTCTAAATATCCAGGATAATAACTTTTACTTTCCTGGAACTTGAGCTTGCTGATAAAATTATTTTAAAGGGAAAGAAATCTTTGACTTCAGTTATCTTTTAAAATGTTCAGAAACAAAATTGTGTGATTTGATGGTAAGAAAATTTACTGATCTCCTCCCCCATAATTGAAAAAATTGATTCCATTTGGAATTTGCTGAGAATGTAAACATTTTTTAAGTATCAAAATTTATGTGACCCAATGTTAGTTAGTAGGATACATCTAATATGATTGTTCTCTCCCTTGTTGTTTCTTTATCTGGGAGTATATAATTTAAGGGATATGTACATTATGTTTTTCTTTGAGCTGTATAATATAAGATAGGGAAAGTGTTTATATGCCCATCAACAATACGGTTCAAAATAAAATGACTTCAGAAGGACTTTCTGTGATGGCATTTGGAAACTTTAAATACTCTTGTTTTTGTTACAATGGAAGGTCTGCTGTTACACATGACTTTTCTGATCATTTCAGAAATTTCCTTTTGGAAATACAATGCATTTGATTATAGGAAAAGGGATTATGGTATCCATTAAGGCTGTGAATATTTAAAGGTTACTCTGATAAAGTCCATGCATGGATCAGTAATTGTATGGTGACTTTAATTGTCTGTCTGTCTTTTCTTTTGTTTGTGGTTGTTTTTTTCCCTCCTTCAAATACAGGAGCTGTTTTAGAGTGGGCATTTGGCTTCTTTTAAGAGAGAGTGGATTTATCAATCTATTAATTGTTTCTTTTCATCTGTCTTGTTTCATACATGATATTTCATTCTGAATGCCTGCTTCGCAACACTTCATTGCAAGGACATCATATGAAATGGACTCCCTTCAGAAGGGGATCTTGCATGATCTTTCTTGTTTTGTGTATTTCTACTAATATTTATCATACAGCTTATTAACCTTTGTCTTGTCTGGAACAGGCTGCATATGAACTAAGGACTTTCTAATTTAGTTTGCTGTTTTATTTCATTTATTTTGTTTTCCTTATATAGGTTGTATCTGAAAATGCTAATTACCTTCGAACACCAAGAGCTCTTGTGGAACAGAAACAGAACCCTACTGTAGGTATGTGGTTTAAAGGAAATTGTATTCCATACTCTTTATAAACTCAATATTGTGCACACATGTAAAACTCTTCATTGTTAAAAGCATGACCAAATGCTATGCTTTAGTTTTTATTGAATGTGTACTAATTCAGAAATGTTGAGTTATACAACTCAAATACACAATAAAGTTTTGATACTTTAAATCATTTAATTTTGTTGTATAACCCTAAGGTAATGACTTAGTCCACTTGCCAATGCTAGTTTTTAACTTAGTACTATATAAATTAATTCACGAAGAAAACTTAATTTCCCTAGTCAGTAAAGATGAAAAGGTGCTATTGCATGAAAAAAATATCTATTTTTCTGATTAAAAAGGTTTTTTTTAGCTAGAGTGTGTTTCAAACCCTATCTGGGTGAATTAATTTTCTTTTGGAGCAGCTCTTAAGGAAAACCAAAGCAAAACTAGTGCACAGTGGCAGACTTACTCTCTATTGAATTATAGAACATAATTGTTTCTTTGCTAACACTCAGAGCAACTTTGGAGAACACTTTTCCAAACTCATTGGTTTTAAGCTCATTGGCTAATAAACTATATGAGGTAACAACATTACTCTTTTCCATAAATAGTTGTCTAAACAGATTTAATAAAAGCATAGATTTCATCCTATGTTTAAACTGTGTATGTACTGCAGTCTTTATAGTAAGTATATGAACTTTATTGATGCCTACATGTTTGATGATCTTTTGTTAATTACTTTAATAGCTCATATTGATAGCTTTTAAGATTCCCACAGTATTTCAATGGAAATATATATATTATACCATGTTAATGTACTAGCATAGTATATTGGATAGAAATTCATTTAATCTTCCCCAGTAGTGAAAGTTCTGCTTGAGTATAAAGACTTCTGCTATAGAATATCAATTTATACTGGCTGTATTTTACTTGTTGATAACATGTTTTATTGGGGGCTTTATTAATTAAGATCTTGAGTCATTTATTAAGTGTGAGAAATTTAAAGTGGATTATGCCCAGGTGACTGAAAAGGAATTATTTTTTACTGGTCTCACAAGTAAATAAGTTTAACATATACTATTTATTTATCAACATATACTATTTCATAAGAAAGATTGATAATCCTTAATTTAGGGGGATCAGAAAAGATTCTTCATTTACAGGCATACATTAAAAAATATTGATTTAATATAACAATTTGTGCTAGGAGAAGGTTTTTTTTATAGTCTACTCTTGCAATTAGTTTATCAGAATCCTTTCTTGTCCTAAATTGATTTTTATGATAATGGTTTTAAGACTATTTAAGTATATATGTCTAATTATTGTGTAGGCATATATTTTTCCTCAAAGATAGCATTTTATTAAGTGTTAAGTTACCCCATTTATACATAGTTGTTATTAGAAGCATTTTGTAATGTTCCGTAGAACATTACAAGCATATTGCCTGTTCAAGGCACTGCCAAAAGCTGCCTGTGTGTTGGTAAGAGCCATGTTAATTGCATGCTGCATGAATTCCCAATGTGAATGGAAGAACACCCGTTGTTGTATGTATTTTCTCTAACTCCCATCAGGGTCTCACTGTGCGGGCCTGTTTAGCACCTCGGTGCTCGGGGGTTCTTCAAGCGCACCTAACCTACAGGATTATGCTCGTACTCATCGTAAAAAGCTGACCTCTTCTGGCTGCATAGATGGTATGTGCACACATGCACACACAGATTCCTACCTACACCCATGCACACACCCATGAGCAGTATTTCTCAGCAGTACTTCTAAAGCACTGACTGATTCAAGTGGAATCCTAGCATACTTTACCTAAATGACTATCAGTGCTCTCGGTTATCCACAGCTTGGATCCATGATCCATCAAACAATTAATTGTAGTTAAATTTAAAGTACTTGTACAGTAAGTAGTTTGTTGAATGGGATATCTAGAACTGCATCATGTGTGTTCTTCTTTTAAATAATTGATGATCCATTTTATAAAGAATTTTCTTTGATCTTTTAAACTTGTTCATTGTTAACCCTTATCTTACTTATTGATATTGAACTAATTAAGGTGAATGAAATGTTTATTAGTAGAGGAAAATACCAAGTTGGTAATATTTTTACAAAAATAACCATAGAACGAATATTTAGGATTCCTAGCTAAAGGAGATCTTCTCATTGTTGTTAATATACCTTAAGTTTTGAGATTTTGATATTCAGAATGCCTTTGAGGCTCTTGGAAGATGGTCCCTTTTCCTAAGAGGAGTACTTTAGCTTTCAGGATCAGCATTACTTAAGACTTTTGCTTATGTATCCACAAATTTATTTTAGTCGGTAAAACTTAGATTTACCAAAATTGCCAGCTCATTCTACTTTTCTTTCTTTTATATATTTCATTAAACATTTTGCCTCTATCATCAAGCCAGTTTACTGCTTTTAACCAGTATTTGGCTTATTACTTTCTCTCATTATCCCTTCTGCATGTCACCTAATTCTAACCTCCTTCTGTATTTGTTTTTCCCTCTCTTTTTTTTTAAGTGTTCTTCTTTTGGTAGCTGTTACAAATTTCAGGTACCTGTTTTTCTCTTTCTCAGACGCCACACGCGGTTCTGCTGTTAAAAGGTTTTCTATCTCATTTGCTCGACACCCAACCAATGGTACGTTTTGATTTTATTTTAAAAGATACTCTCCTGCTTCAACCCTTTTTAATTTTTTCTTTTATTTTAAAATGTGGGGTATACAGTATCATTCATTATCCATTCTTAATTTTAATTGGCATACAATTCCAACTTATTATTCACCCAAATTATTGATACTGGCTGGCTCCCTTTTTCAACTCTGATTTATACAGTAATTTAACATTTCTCATCAAACTCTTAAATAAACACAATGATGATGAGTTATGATCCTAAAATAACACCTTAAAATTCTAATTTCTCAAGTGATTAATACAAATTTTTACATTGTAACAATTGGTATTAATTTATTCTTTAATTATTAATAATTTTAATTTTTTCTTCCTAATTTCTTTTTTTGGTACACAGTTGATTTATTGAGATATTTAACAGAAATACAGAGTGACCTGTATTAAATAGCCAAATGAGAAGTTATCTTTGAAAATTTCTTGGGAACCAGGGGATGCAGATTTCACTGTGTAACAACATTTGTCCCTGGCTCTTTGCCTAAAGCAAAATCAGATGCGATCTGAAACACTTTGCAAACTTTGACCAGCAGTCACTTTGTCCTCTAGTGGCAGTATGGATTGCTGTTACCACGCAAACAATTCCTTTTGATAGCACTACTTTTTCTTAAAATTTGGGGTATTTCCTGATAGAAAAACAGTCCAGAAGCCCAATTCAGTTAAATTCAATTTTTGAGGCTGAATAGTAAAGTGTTTCTTGACTAGTATTTATAAATTGAATCATTTCAGTGTTGCAGCTTTTTACATAAAGCTTGATCTTGTGGGGCAAGAGAGAGTATTTACTAATCATTTTTAAATACTACAGGACCTAAGAATTTTTTTAAATGTATAGGTTTTTGCTTTTATTTTGAATGAAGGTACTTTTATCCCTGGAACTTTCTTAAATTTTTTAACTACAAAAGTCTTTCAAAAACTAAAACTTTCATGAAACTTAAGTGTTCAACACAAGTTTGTGATCATCTTCCCCTTTCAGATCCTTTAACAATACATCTAGGAAACAGTATACTAGGACTTTTAATAGTGGAAAAAGAAGACCTCATCCTCAACAAACGAAAGTTTAGTGTGCTTTCCCTCCACTATAGCTGTTTAAATATTACATTTTGAAGAAAAAGATCTTTATTTGATACAGCTGCAGCTTCTAAAGATACCACATGCATAAGAACCTTTTAGAAGAAAACAAGTCACAAGAAAAAGAATTTACAAAATCCTAAGAAGAAATATTGCAGGTTTAAGACTGTGTACAGTTGTATGCAAAATGCTTATGTGCTTAAAGCCAGGCTTGCAGCTTTTATCAAGAGAACTCTGTTTTAACTGAAGGTACAAATAATAGTAAATCGTTTTGTTAAATTTAAAAGGAAATAGTCATTTTATATTTCTTCGATACAGGATATTTTTTAAATGTGGCTTTTTCTACACATTATACAATTTAATGCATAAAAAATACATTTCTTCCAATTATAGAAATATTTCCTTTGGGTTTTCAGGATTTCCTTTTTTCTTTTTTTAATGCTGTGTTGTCTTATCTGTCTGATGAATTGTCATTTGACTCTTCCTTTCACTTTTTATTTCCCCTAACTTTTGTGTTATTTCCATCTTTAACACGTATCATGGACTTACCCCTCCTTCATCTTTAGTTCAAGGAACATGGTGAAACAAGTATCTTCTGACAGTGCTTTACCTTATTTTCTGGGCCTCTGTGCAGAACACCTACACCTCTATAGGTGATGGTCCATTTCCTCTGTGGAATTTCTAGGTTCCAGTGGTATGTTTTTATAGCTTCTAAACATGTCAGCAGGGTGGCTTTTTAAATTGCTGCGCTAACCCTTTCATTGTGCATTAAATAAAATGTTTACAAAGATAAATGGGAAAATTTTAGTCCTGAGGAACTTGATTATGTTGTCATTTGCCTGCTCTAAACTCTAGCAGGTGAAGGAAAGAAAATAATAGACTTAAACATCCTAAGTAAAGGAGAAAGAATACATTATTAATTTTGGTCTGTTATGCAAAGAAAGGGTTTGAGCTTATTTGCATGAATTGTATACTGTAAAAAAGAAAATAACAATTGTGCAAAGCATAATTTCTGTAGTGCTTACTTGAGATGTTTTCAGTGCTGTTAAAATATTACAGTTCTTTTTAAATATAGGCAGTGTTCTGTCTTGCTTTGGTTTGCACCTAAAAATCAAATTTATCAGTTTTGTAAACCTTTGGTGATTTATTCATAGTAAGATTAGATTCCTTTTTAATCAAGTTTTCCTATTCCAACTGAGAATCCCCCCAGTAGTTCTTGGGCCCATATTTCCTCCCAAAATTGAAGGAGGAAAATCAAATAGCACTCAGTTTTAAAATGAGCACATGCTTATTGAAGCAGGATCTATTTTGCAATCTGAATTTAGTTAATTCTTACTTTTTAAATACTGGTGTAATGTTTTTATGTAAACTTAAATATTTAAAGTATTTCTTTGAAGGAGAATTAGTTTAGATTTTTGGAAGAGTATATTAAGAAAGACTTGTTATTTTTAACAGTATATTAAAGCAATCTTAAAAGCCATTCAGTTGAATAAAATTTAAATAAATAGATAATTTTCTGTTTAAAAACAAAAGTGAATAAATAACCTGTATCCTATTGTTTAAGAAAATAAACCGTGTGTTTTAAGTGCTTTTGTTTCACTGACGATATTAATACATAGCTGCATGAAAATTTCATGAATTTTTTGCATTTCTCTGCTGTTGTTAAATATGAACATATTTGTATTTGGTATTGCTTTTTACTTGGCCTAACTTTATTCAGTCAGTGATTTCCAATAATAGAATTATTGGTGTTAATTCAGTAAAGGTAGGTGAAATATGTTTCAAAATTCTAATTCTACCATAAGTGAATGACTGTCATTTTAGGATCATACTAGAGAGTATTATTGGCCTTGATGTGACTAGAAAAGTGTTTAAAATCATTCTTTACAAATAATTATGCAGTTATTTTTTGACAAGAAATTACCTTTAGCATTCTAGCATCAAGGACACATTATGACATCAGTTTATTCATCTATTGAATAGACCTGGTTTTAAAAGATAAAAGTTGAAAAATTGTATCTGTCTTTTTCCCCCTAGGTTTTCTTAAGTCTTACTCTTAGATTTTGCTCATTAGAAGAAATTCGTGTGCATGTAGAGTGAAATCTGTCACATTTCAATCCGTATTGCATAGCATCTGGTGTCATGACTTGGGAGATCTTGTGTGTTTGCACGTGATATATTGAAAAGACCTGAATTTTCCAGTTTTAAGCAAGGATCATCTTTCTTTTCAACTTTTGGTTTTGAAAACACCCAACTTTACTTTTTTGTTTTTGTTTTTTCTCTTGCAGGCTTTGAATTGTATTCCATGGTGCCATCTATTTGTCCTTTAGAGACTCTTCATAATGCCCTATCTTTAAAGCAGGTGGATGAATTTCTTGCATCTATTGCTTCGCCCTCAAATGAAATTCCACGGAAGACCCCTGAAGGTTGTAGGAAAATTTGCTTTCATCATTATTATTTAATTGTTGAATATAATAAGAATTATAAAATATATAAACTCAAGTAGTAGTACTGAATAGAATTTTAGAAGAGAAAGGAGTTAAAGGGACATTATTAGTAGTTCTTTGGTTTTAGGTGCAATAAACCCCTTTTCTTGATTCTTCCCCAAAATATTTTCTTATAAAAAAGAGGGAAAATAAAACCAAAACCTACAAACTGGCAATTGAAGTCAGCAGCATCATAAAGAGTTGTAACTATTTTTAAACTATAATTTGCTGGAAATAATCACATTCCTATTACGTATCAGTTTATAACTCCTAAAATAATTTACAAAATAATTAGTCCATATTAACCCACACACATACACACTTACCCATCCCTTCATTACTTTGGAAGAGCTCTTAATTAAAGGGAGCAAATAAGGACAGCAGTTTTCCAAATTGTAGCATAAAAGACTGAAGTTCTGTGGAGAACACTGTAACTAGATTTTCTAAAACCTTTTTTTTTTTAGAAAAAACTTTTCATCATACATATTATAAAAATCACATGGCACTTCTGAGGGACCTCATTTTAGGAAATGCTCCAGACTACCTTTTTAGGTGTAAAGAAGTCAACTAGCAGTTGTCATTTTCAGCTCCATAGCATACCTCAGCATGTTAGAATTTTCAGTTTGAGAAGCACTGGTTTTAAGAGAGAGTACTCTGCTTAGAGATTAGAATCTTGCTATTCTAGTCATATCCTAGAAGAGCAGCAAACTTTCTTTGTATACCATTCCCCTTTTTCTGAGGTGCTGTAAATATATTTTGCCCACGAATAACATCCTATAGTTATTAGAATGAACATCACTTTCATATCTTGCTGTTATTCTCTTCCTGGGCCTTCACATTTATAATTCTAGAGCATTCTTCACTTTCTATTCTGTCCAAATGGTGTCCCTACATTTCTTCAATGTAGTGACCTTTCCCTTTTCTTTTGCTTCTGGTAATGGAGGCCAGCTCTCAGTCATTAATGGTAATGGAAATGTATCTTGATGTGAATGTTTTAAAATATTTCATTTTAGGGATAACTTTGGGAAGTAGGTTTTAATTTCAGATCTTGCTGTACGTTCAGATTCTGAACGTTTATAATGCTTCGAATAAAATAATGAGCTATAAAGTCACAGTTAGGAAAATGAAGGAAGTTCAACTCTTTTTATATTACCTGTAACCTTAATACAATAGACAATGCTGTTCCTTCACAACAGATAACTAAAGAAATTCTAGTGTAGACCTTTACCTTTATACTTGATGTTTCATTGCTTCACTGGGATAGGAATTTTAAATCTTAAAATAGAGATTTTAAAAAGAGTTTAATAATTAAATGAAAATTTAATGTAGACATCAATGCTGTTTAATTGTAGAAAATTTGCAGTGAATAACTTGAAGATATTAGCAGCAATAAGGACATCTGTTTGTTGAAAAGTAGAATTTTAGTGAAATATTTACAAAAAGATAATCTTTTAAAATTTATTCTGTGGCATTGATATTTTATGACAGCTTTATTTTGTGGTTAGTGAATTCAGTTAATCAGTATATTAGTGAGATATATTAATGAGGCAAAGGATATAAGATTTCTTTTCAGTTCTAATTAGCTCTTCTATATTTCATGGATATAAATTATAGCCCTGTCCCTGTAACTCTCTTGAAATTTCATGCAATTGGTTATTAAGAAAACTAGATGAAAAAGTAAATTACATAATACAGTTCAAGAGTCAGATAAACCTTATAGATAATATGATTCTTTCATATTAAACTATATTCCCAAGCGCCTTTGGAAATCCACAGGAGGAGAAGGATGCTGAATGGTTAGGGCTTGTGTCTTCTATTGCTACCTCATCCTTTGTACCTGCTTTGATCCATTCTATTTAAAAAATCATTTGAAAGAAGCTTATTGTTCAAAGGAAAAATCTTAGACATTATTGAAGAAAATCAACTAATTAGTGGTTAAGCTAGACTAAACCCAGGTCTTCTAAAGCCTGGGTTTAGTTTTTACCTTCTTTTTGAATATTGAAGAAAATAGGGTCCTGATTATAAAGGAAGTATCTGAATCTTACATTTTATGAAGTAACTGAAGAATTTATGTTTACTAAATGCATTGCATTTACATTATTTTAACTCCCTGAGCTGAACAGAGTGGCACATGCTTATAATCCCAATGGCTTGGGAGGCTGAAGCTGGAGGATTTCGAGTTCAAAGCCGGCCTCAGCAGCCTAGCAAGGTTCTAACCAACTTTAGCAAGACATTGTCTCTAGATTAAAAACAGGCTGGTTTTAGTGGTTAAGTGCCGCTGGATTCAATCACCAGTACAAAAAAAGAAAAAGAAAAAAAAATTCCTGAATTGCCAAGGAAATACCCTCATATACACAGAACTATTTTTATTTTATGGTGTCTATAACAAGGCAGAAGACATTAATTCCACTGGTGTTCGAGAAGGTTTTTTTTCCTCATCTACGACAAAAATTTCTAAATGTTTGGTAACTGAAAGATAACTTAAAATGGGGCACTGCCATTATCAGGTTTGATAAAAAGGAATAGGAATACTAATAGGATAAGTTAGTGATGAAAGTTAATTAACAGAAAAAGATAAAAGTGTGGAAGCAGGAAAGAACTAAGTAATGACATACTGCTGGGGATTTTTTCATTACATTATTTTCATTAGTGACTGTTTTGAACTCTACCAGTGACATTTATATTCATTCAGCATAGGTCTCAACCACCAGTGCCACATTTGCCCTAAATGGTTCACATCGTGATTTTCAAAAGCACACTGAGTATTGCTGTCTGGATTTCCCCCTAAATTGCAAAATTGCAAATCTAACTTGTAATCTTTTTCCTTTGTTTAAAAGCCAGAACTTTATGCCAGTGACCTTCCCACCTGCTCACCCACTTTGAGCTGTCCTTCCCTTAAGGATTCCATCCTTACGAGTTCTCCCTACTTTTCTTTTTTGCGCTTCTCAGTTTCTCCATCTTGATTAGAAAGTGGGCAATGGAGGAAGGAATAATTTTAAAATTTCCTCCCTTTCATGAAGGTAAATCTTAGCTGGTAATAAAGAAGACAATCTGATTTATTTAACTACTTGTATGTAGTTAGTTTATTCTTAAATATAATAGTTTAGTATACCATTGTGTTTGCAAATGAATCATTCTTGAATTCCCATTTAGTATTGGGATTTTTGTCATAAAAATTACTGACTCTGTTCCATCAGCTTTCTCATATCCCTTAAGTACATCAGTTTCTATCAGGGCAGAACAAAATTAAGTCTGCTGCACTATTCTTGTTGACATTCTTTTGGTGTATCCTTTTAAAGTGCTTATTATTTGCAGTATAAACAGATCAATGATTTGGGTAAGACCATGAGAGAATGACTTTTTATGTGAAAGATAATTTTGTTGAATTTACTCTCCAAACCTTGCCTTTTATTTTTTCTACTGTTGTACGTTTTTAGTCACTAAATTACATCATAAAAATTTTTCTATAATGTTAAGATAGAATTGGCAGGAAATTATTAAATTATTGTGTTTGTTTAATTTTTTTCAGTCTTTTCTGCCTCACGTACCAGTCCAGTAATGAGAAGAAAAGTATCTTTAAATACATACACACCTGCAAAGATCCTCCCAACACCACCGGCTACCTTAAAGGGTACTAAAGCAAGCAGCAAACCAGGTTAGAGATGTGCCTGTGAGTTTGAATTCTGCATAGCAATTAGGGGACTGACAACAGTTTGCTTTTTAAATATGAAATCTATTTTCAGTAGGATCATTGCACTTTCCAGTGCTTTCTGGAGTAATGATCCTATCCTAACTTAAATCTTTATAGTCCTGGGACTGGGGTCCTTGCTCAGTGGTAAATTGCTTGCCTAGCATGTGTGAGGCCCTGGGTTCAATTCTCAGCACCGCATATAAATTAATAAGTAAAATAAAGGTCCATAGACAACTAAAAAAAATTTTAAAAAATCTATATAGTCTGTTAAGTCTCCTCTGTCCTTTTTGTCTATGTTAATCATTTTTCTCTCCCCCTGCATCATTTAATAAAATATATTTCATTTTCAACACTTCCCCAAGCTAATTCATGGAGTCTCATCTTTTGCTTTTCTGTTGAGTCTAAGCATCATTCTATATGAAAAAATTTTTTTCTTGTTGCCTTAAGTGTTTTAATTCTCTATTCTCAGTCTGATGATGTAACTATAGAATTCAGCTACATTTTATCAACATTTTTCTCTTTTAACTTGGCACATTTGACTGTAGTGTTGATACTTCCTAAAATGCTCTTCCTTGACTTCCAAGGTATAACTCTATCTTGGTGTTCTTTTCATTTCTCTGATTCAGAAGAAAGAGTAATACTTTATATGATGTACTTTTCTAGTTGAAACTTTGCTGTTGGATGATGATTATTTCTACTTTCCTAATCCAGAAAGTGACATTCTAACCCTGTTCATTTTTTCTTATCCTTTGTTTTCCTCAGAAAATTTCATGTAGCTCCAGTGCTTTTATTATAATCTCACTGGAGATATTTTCCTCCTTTTAGTGCTTCCAAAATATTCTTTTGACTTTGAGTTTGTGTTTAGGAGTCAGGGAACCTACATTATAATCTCAGCTTTGCTACATATTAGTATATAACCTTGGGTAAATTATCTAACCTCTTTAATCCTTAGTCTCATAGTCATAAATTCACGGTAATGGTATCACTTTAAAAGTTTTCAGAAGCCAGTACAGTGGCACAAGCCTGTAATCCCAGCAGTTCAGGAGGCTGAGGCAGGAGGATCAAGCCATCCTCAGCAATTTAGCAAGGCCCTAAGTAACTTAGACTCTGTCTCAGAATTTAAGAAGTGGCTAAGGATTTGGCTCAGTAGTTAAGCACCCCTGGGTTCAAGCCCCTGTACAAAAAAAAATAAAAAGAAAAAAATAAACAGAAAAAGTTATCAAAAATGAATGCAATGACATATAAAGTATTTAGTACATATTGTAAACACTCACTAAATGGTAGTTTCTATTATTGTTGTTTTACTGTAGCCAAACTCTACTTCTGCCCAAATAAATATCCTTAGCACTCATGCCATTTTTTTTCTTCTAAGACTCTTACTTCCTTCATATCCTTCAGGACCCAATCAAACAACCTCCATTGATAATGTATTTATGACTATCAAAACAAGAACTTCAGTGATACTCTGTACTGATTTGTTCTATTATATCTGATTATAGCTTACTCAGATTACCCAACCTTATAAACTAGAGTCAACATGTTAAGTAGATTTGAACCTTGTACATTTTAACAAATCAGGATATGAAACTGCAGTATTTACTGAATAATTATCTTCACTGTATTTACTAGTACATAGTTTCAAATAATAAAGTTAAAATGGTGTTATATGAGTTATATTTGACTTTTCAAGCATTAAGCCAACTTTATATTCCTAGTACAGATTCTACTTGGTCATGAGTATCACCCAAACTCACACTCACACACTAGCACGTACCCCAAAACTGCCACAAAAATGAACTGGACTTAATTTTGAGGATTTTTGCATTTTTCAAGTATCTTGTTCTATAGTTTTCTCTTTTTTTTTTTTTTGTCATGTTCTTTTCATGTTTTGTTATCAGGGTAATTCTAGCTTCATAAAATGATTTGAGAAGTATTTCTTCCTTTTATAATTTCTGAATGAGTTTTTGTAAGATTGTTATTTCTTCCTTAAATGTTTGGTAGAATTAATTCTCCATTTCACTTTTATGGCAGTTTTGGTACATTGTATTTCTCAGGGAATATGTTCATTTTGTCTACATGTCCACTTCATTGTTGATGATCTTTTTAGTGAATGAGGTTATTACCATAACCTCTGTTGTTAGTCCACTGGTAATTTGTGTTCTCTTTTTGTCTTTGTCATTCTTGCAGAAATTTAACATTTTTGCCTTTTCAAAGGACTAACTTTTTCTTATTCTTTTTCTCTTTGTTTTATAATTAAATGATTTCTGCTTTTTATCTACTTCATTCTACTTTGGCTTATTTTTATCCTCTGTTTCTAGTTTCTGGGGTCATTAGTTGTTAGATATTCTCTTGTTATGTAAAAATTTAGAGCTGTTAAGTTTTCTTCTGAGCACTTCAGTTGCATTGCACAAGAGTGGATATGAAGTCTGGGATGTTTCTTGGATATCTTCTTACCAATTTCTTTTTTAATTCCATTATAATTATAAAGCATATACTGTATGATTTCAGTTCTTTAAATGTGAGAATTCTTTTACGACTTAACATTTGGATTATCTTGACTATATCAATTGTACTTAAAAAATGATTCTATGGTTCATTGATTTTAATGGATATGGTTTATCATTAATTAGATCAAAGTTGTGGATAATGTTCAGATATAGATCTTGGCAGGAGGTGGGAAACAGGGAGAAGATCTGGTTGTTTTATCAGTTATATAAAGAGCAGTCTCCACTCATAATTGTGGAATTGTCTTCCACAATTTGATAAATTTTGTCTTCGTGTTTTGGAGCTCTGTTGGTAGTTACATATATATTTGATAGTTAAATCTTCCTAGTGTATTTAACTCCATTTTTTATAACAAAAATTTTCCTTTATTTCTATTTTAGTATATGTGCTGCCTAAGCAAGCACATTTCCTTCATTTCTAGTAATGCTTTACCTTAAAGTTTATTTTATCTGAAATGAATATAACTATTCCAGCTGTCCTAGGCTTACTATATATAATCAGTTTTATATTGAAAGTGTATTTTTGTGTACTCATGTATTTGATATTTTAAAACAGCATATATCAATTGTAACAGTATCAGTAACAGTTGCAGTGTTTATAGTTCATTAACATTTAATGTAATTTTTAATATGTTTGAATTAGGTCAACTACTTTGTTATATTTTCTGTTTATTCCTTAGAATTTTTATTCCTTTATTCTTTCCTTTTTATTTTATATTAATTCAACATTTTGTGTAATTGCATTTTAATATGCCTATTGACTTTTTGCTACTTTTTTTTTTTTTTTGGACCAGGGATTAAATCCAAGGGGCACTTAGGCACTAACCCACGTCCCCAGCCCTTTTTATTTTATATTTCAAGACAGGTTCTTGCCAAGTTGTTGAGGCTTGCTTTGAATTTGTGATCCTCCTACCTTAGCCTTCTGAGCTGCTAGGATTACAGGTGTGAACCATCATGCCTGGTTTTTTGTATTATTATTTTATTGATTGTTCTAATATATATTCTTTACTTATTAATTTTATATCACCTAAAGTAAAATATGGAAAGCTGACAAGTGTACAGATTCCTTTACCTACCCCTCCTTCCATCTTTTGTACATATATTATAAATATTATAATACAATATTACTTGATTTAAGCAGTCATATTTTAAAGAAATTAAGAGCAAAAAAATCCATATATTTATCCATATATTTGCCATTTTTGATACTGTTCATTCCTTCTTTGAAGTGTGTTTCCATCGGTATCATTTACCTTCAACTCGAAGCTCTTTAGCATTTGTTATACTACTGGTCTGTTGACAACACATTCTCTTCATTTTATTGCAACTGAAAAATGTCTTTGTTCTGCATTCTTGCAAGATAATTTTGGTGGGTAAAGAATTCTTGGTAGTAACTTGTTTTTCTCTCAGCACTTTAAAGATATTGTTACACTGTCTTCTGGTTCCATTGTTTCTGATAAAAAGTTTTAGTTAATTTGAATTTTTTCATGTATGTAGTGCTTTATTTTTCTCTGCTTGACGTCCAGTGGTTTCTTTTTCACTTTGGTTTTTGGCAGTTTGCTTAAGTTGTTCCTTTTCTTTGTCTGTCTGTCTGTCTCATCTGGTAGAAATCCTGATTGGTGCTAGTGTTTACTTTTACCCACCTTCCCCAGTTTACTACCAAACACAGCCAGGTTTCATTTTGTTTCATTTGCATTTCCCCGTAGTATTGAACCAGAGCCTTACACGGGCTAGTGAAACACTCTACCATTGAGCTACATCCCAATCCTTTTAGTTTTTAATTTGGGACAGTGTCTCACTAAGTTGCAGGCTGAGCTCAAACTTGGAATCTGCCTGCCTCAGCCTCCCAAGTAGTTGGAAATACAGGTATATGCCACTCACTGCTCCCAGCACCCAACCAGTTTTTGAAATATTTAATTTAATTTATTTGGTTTGAAACATTTTGTTTGATTCTTCTTTGTAGCTATTTTGTTTTGTTTTGTTTTTGCAGGTACTTCATGTTAACTTATTTTCCTTTGTCCTAGAGCATAATTAAATTTGCTGCTTTAAAAACCTTGCCTTTAAAAGACTTTTCTCAGTTTTGGTCTTTGTCATTTTGCTCATTCTTTTTTATTTTTATTTTTTTTTTTTGCTTATTGATTCATTGAGCACAAATGGACTACAGCTATTGTTTCTCTGGTTGTACACAAAGTAGAGTCACACCATCTGTGCATTCATACATGTACACAGAGCAATGATGTCTGTCACACATTCTGTTATTATTCTTACCCCCCACCCCACCCCCACCCCTCCCTTCCCTCTATGCTATCTATCCTTCCTCCATTCTTGCCACCCTTCCCCCCTGCATTATGCATCATCGTTCATTTATCAGAGAGACCATTCGGCCTTTGGATTTTTGGGATTGGCTGATCTCACTTAGCATAACAGTCTCCAACATCATCCATTTACCTACAAATGCCATAATTTTATTCTTCTTTATGGCTGAGTATTATTCCATTGTGTATATATACCACAGTTTCTTTATCCATTCATCTATTGAAGGGCATCTAGGTTGGTTCCACAATCTAGCTATTGTGAATTGAGTAGCTATGAACATTGATGTGGCTGCATCACTGTAGTAATCTGATTTTAAGTCCTTTGGGTATAGGCCAAGGAGTGGGACTGCAGGGTCAAATGGTGGATCCATTCCAAGTTTCCTGAGGAACCTCCACACTGCTTTCCAGAGTGGCTGCACCAACTTGCAATCCCACCAGCAATGTATGAGTGTACCCTTTTCCCCACATCCTCCCCAACACCTGTTGTTGCCTGTATTCTTAATAAAAGACATTCTAATTGGGGTAAGATGAAATCTTAAGATGGTTTTGATTTGCATTTCTCTTATAACGAGGGATGTTGAACATTTTTTCATAAATCTGTTGATTGCTTGTAGATCGTCCTCTGTAAAGTGTCTGTTCATTTCCTTGGCCCATTTATTGATGGGTTATTCTTGAAGAGATAGATGTTTTCCTGTTTCTTAGCATGAGTAATTTTGCATTGTAATTTGGACCTTATGAATGATATGTTATAAAACTTTGGATTCTGTTATTTTAGTACGTTCCTCCAAAATAAGTTTTTGTTGGTTTGTTTTGTTAAAGAATTAATCTGAACTCGAATTGCAAAACTATGTCCCTTGAAGTGAGTGACTCAAATATCACTTCACTTTTAACTTATAGGACGGCTTGGAGCTTACTCTGCTTATGCCATAGATTCATCAACATTCATACATTTCTCACCTTTCTGTCAACTGTAGTGCTAATACTTGTTATCTGGTTCTTCGTGATGGTATGATTGGGTTTTATGTTATATTTTTAGCCATTCTACATAGTACAGACTGGGGCCTTTTCTCAGGCTAAACACTAAAATGGAGGGAAACTTATCCCATTGTTATTTTGTTCTCATACAAATGCTGATTATTCTCCAGTAACTCCAAAATTTTGTTCATTCTTGGGTGTCTTTTTAGGTACTTGTTTTTCAAATTTTGCATAGAGTGTGTATTTTTTATACACAGAAGTACACAGAAGTATTAATCAGACAGGAATGTGCCCTCCCATAGTAGATGTGTAACTTCACCTAGAATAGCTTTTTGATGACTCATTAGGCCTTCATCTTGGTTCAGATATGGAAAAATATATCCCAAGCCAAGAATGCTTCTGGTTTTCTAACTTCTAGCTGTATATAGTAATGAAATGAGAGATACAGGAGGAAATTTATGTTTTTAGGAGAAATGATGAATTCACTTTTAAACATGTTAAGTTTATATTTCCTATCAGCTATATCTATAAAGAGACTTCCAGGAGACATTTAGATACATATTTATATATCTGGAACAAAATGAAAAGGTCTGGACAACAAATATAAATTTAAGTCATTAGTGCAATACATAGTACTTAAAAATGATGTAAGTGAATTAGTCTCCCAGGAATAATGTAGAGTAAAATGAGAAACTTATTTTGTGAACATAGCCCATTGTTATTTCTTCTATATTTTTGTTGAATTTCTAAAAAAGTAAAAGGTTAAAAATGCTATATTAGGGGCTGGAATTGTGGCTCAGGGGTAGAACACTTGCCTAGCATGTATGAGGCACTAGGTTCAAGTCTCAGCACTGCATACAAATAAATAAATAAAGTTCAATGACAACTAATAAAAATATATTTTTTAAATGCTATATTAAATGTTGATGTTTCATTTGCACTACAATGATGACAGTCTATTATTCAGCAGTATTATTTAAACATGTATTGCTTGTTTAAATCTAAACATTAATTTTTCTCTTTTTGTATAGCTCCCAGTGGACCTTCTGATACACCTGCTGCTAATACCTCATCTCGGAAGAAGAGTATAAATAGCAAAACAGATGTGCATGAACAGAAAAAAAGTACTGGGAAGAAGAAATGAAATCTTGGCAGAAACTGGAACTTCTTATACCTAGAAAAATTACTTGTTATGTAGAAAAAGAAATGTAATAAACTTTGAAAGCTATCAAAGCTAGTAATTTATGTTTTTTCTTAAATAGCTTTGTATTTGTTTAAAAACATTTTAAATCTAGAGTTCTTTGTTTATATTTAGGTAAGGAATTTTTGTTGTGATCTGGAAATGTTTAAAATAATGCTTATTAGCATTTTGTGAGTTGCAAAATTGTCATAAATGCCTGTTGTTATTAATATGATGTTTACCATGTGCCTGTGGTAAAGAAAAAGAACATGAAAGCTCAGCTGGCCTGTACCAAAGTAAAGAGTCTGATGAGTGGCCTCTGTGCTTACTTGTGTTCTCATTGAATTACATGTTAGCTATAAAAATAACTTTAACATGTTTGAAATTTGACAGGCAAGATTACATATTGGGAGCTTTTTGAAGAATATATTTCCAAAGAAATCTCCTTGACCATTTACATTAGAAATTTTTTTTAATTGTTAGTGACAATATTTAATGACTGGAGTATTAACACATGGTTTATTTTTTCAAGCTGTGCTTTGAATTTTTTATTGTGTGTTATTTAAAATGTTACATATACAATTGGGAGAATTTCATCTTTATGCACATAAGTTTTTATATTAATTCATAGAAACTATTTTCTTTATATATGCCCTTACCATAAAAGATGCTTAGTTCATCAAGAAAACTTTTTTTTATATATATATATTGGCAGGAAAGGCACCTTTAGATTTTCTTTTTAAGATCTATAGCTGAGAAATTTATAAGTATGATACTTATTTTGAGATTAATTTTAGATTTAAAGAACTCAGCTCAAAAATGGAAATTGTTAATGTTAAACTGAATTGTATTGTTAGTAGATATTGTGTATCCTGTTTTTACCATTTCCATTCTTATGTAGATTGTACCCGTAGATGTCACTGAGAAAGTTTAAAGATTGCACATTTGAAATAAATGCTCTTTACAAATGGTTAGAGTTTAAAGGGAAATGAGGTCATTATGCTGTGATTTTATCTAGGATAAAAATTATTTTCCTCGGTGCTTTTTTTCCCTGCTGCACAAACAATTGTGAACCATTTCAAGTGACTTAAACTATAAACCAAACAGTACAACCTGCAAAGAAGACCCTGCATTGCAAGTTATGTAAATGAAATTGCTAAAGCTTTAGCTGGAAGCTTATGTTTAGAATTATTGGATCCTCAATGTATGAATACAATAATTATAACTTGTCAGAAGAGATTCTTCTAACCTTAAAACATCATATATGAACTGAATTTTAGAAAATAAGTATGCTAGTTATTTTGAAAGATACCAAATGCAAAAGTTCCAAATCTAAGTAAGTTAATAAGTTCAGATACTTCACATGAATGTAATTGTATTATATGGAGATTTGTCTTATAAACAGTTGAATGTACCTAAGTTTTCTGTATGTGAAAATGTGGTTAATGTGCTTATTATGGGGATAAATAAACTTCTTTCATTTTTTAAATGAAACTGAATTAAAATATTTTCTTTCCAGAATCAGAGAGTAGTGACTTATCTGGTAAATTCTTTTTTTTAATATATGTCTTTTTAGTTGTAGGGGGACACAATACCTTTATTTTATTTTTATGTGGTGCTAAGAATCAAACCCATGGCCTCAGGCATGCTAGGCGAGTGCTCTACCCCTGAGCCACAACACCAGCCCCTGGTAAATTATTTTTTATTTCTTTCTCTTTAACTTTTAAAGTAGGAAGGATGAGAAAAACTTTTTTTTCTTTTTTTCAATTTTTACTTTTTTTGTTGTTGTTGTTTTAGTTATATATAACAGTGTAATCTATTTTGATTTATTTATACAAGCATGGAATATATCTTATTCTAATTAGGACCCCAGTCTTAATGAATGTACATGATGTTGAGATTCACTGTGATGTATTCATTATGTGTACACAGGAAAGTTATGTCAGATTCATTCCACTATCATTCCTATTCCTATCCCTCCTCCCTTCCCTTCATTCCCCTTGTCTAATCCACTAAACTTTTAATATTAAATAACACTTAGATATTAAATGAAATATATATTGCATACATGTTTATATGTAATGTATCTTTGCTTCTGGGTATGCTTTCTGTCTTCATTGCCTTTAAATTTTTTATCTTTATTTTTCACTGCAAGTAAGGAAACTCCAACTGAAACTGGATTAAACCATAAGAAGATTTTTTTATTACACATTTCTGAAGATCCATAGGTGGGGTTGGCTCCAACCGTAATGTCCTCAAAGGCCTAGGTTGTCTCCCTCTTTGGCATAGAGTAAACTTTATTCTAGAGTTATTTCCCTTTGTGTTCACAGGGTGGCCGTGAGTGCCAGTCAAGGGCTACATATTTTCTTGTTCATTATCATTGCAACAAAAACTGAGGGCAATTCATCCCCAACCATAGACTGTTAAGTCATTCACTTTGGTATGATTGGTACATCTTGGTCATCTGTCCACCCTTGAATGAAGAATATTCAAGGAAAATTCCATGAATATATTGACCTTGGAGTTGGTGATTGGGTCAGTTCCCCCACAGTCTCAGCTGTGTCAACATTTTAAAACATAATTCATCATGGGACACTGTTCTGTGCATTGCAAGGTATTCACCAGCATCTCTACCAAACTATGCAGTTTGAGGTGGTCACTGGACAGTTAGCTGAAATGAGAGTAACGATCAAGTTTTTACTCATGTCCTGTGATGATATTTGCAAGAGACCAAAAAAAAAAAAAAAAAAAAAGGTAGTATCAGCTCTTCCTGTCACTTTCTCCCCCACACATTAGACTAGCTTGGGGCACAAGTCAATCAGATGAAAATGCAGTGCAGAAAGGAGAATTGAGTCATTGCTAAGGAGTGATGAACAAAGGTCCCACCATTTTATGGCTTTATGGGGTGAAGTAGGGGTGAGAGCAGTAGAAAAGAATTGAGTCCCAGTGGAGAAGAGTGTCTCAGCAAAGAATCCTGATAAGGAGACCTCAGAAAGAAGGTGCTTGGCCTGGGGTCCAGAGAGAAGGGAGGTATGACCTAACCCAGGCATGACTAGCTTAGGCAATCCTGAGTCCTTGACGGTGACTCTCTAAACTGACATGTGCTGGCTGTCCTCTAAAGCTCATGTTGGGTAAGCAGCTTTCCCCCACCAAAGACTAGCAGGCAAAACCTTTGTAATTACCTATGGTTGGTCCTGAAAGAACACACAGGATTTTGGACAGGAGCTGTCTCATCCTAGCCTTTATCCTGAAGGCCAGTAGCATCCCCCCAAATTGTATCAGTCAAAAATGTCCCCTAGAGGGCAGAATTGCTCCAAGTTAAGAACCACTACCTTAAAGTATATGATCCTGTTGAGAGATATATAAACTAAAATCTGTTCTGATAGGAAGAAAGATAGAGGAAAGATACTGGATAAGTAAACCAGTAATCAGCAGTGTAGACTACAATTTGATTATATTATCCATGTTTATTGCAGTTTGCTTGTTCTACTTGTGACTTCCTTCTTAACTCTAACTTTGAAGTATGTGTTTGATTTAGATGCTTTCTGTTGTCTCCCTGCTATAAGCAGTGTCCAATTGGTATACCTTCTACTTTCACTCCACTGTACAGTTTATTGTATTTTTCCCTTGCTACTTCTTGTGTTTGCCATTATTCCTACAAATATTTTTCTACCTTTAGTACATTTGTTTTTGTTGTTGTTTGTTTTGCAGTGCTGGTAGTCAAACCCAAGGCCTTGCACATGCCAGGCAAGCACTCCACCACTGAGCTACGCCCTCAGTCCTATGTTTATACTTAAAAATGCTGTATTTTCAGACATGAGTTATCAAGTTGACAGAATCATTGCACCTTATCTCTTTTTTGCCTTTTATTTGTTTTACCTGCTCTATAATTTTTACAATATGGCCTTATTTCTGGGGTGGCATTTTTTCTTTTCCATTTCATGAGTTCAGGTAGTTTATGCTACATTTCTTCTTGTTTTGCCATGGTGTTTCTGATCACCTGGATCTATGAACTCTTTGTTCCTTTAAGTTCTTTGATAGGTATGGCAATATATTTGGTCACATTTTTCACACACTCAGTGGATTCATTTTTTCATTTGAGTGGTTTTTATCTTTTATTCTGTTTCCACCTTTTGGGGGAGTGTTTTTGTATGAACACTGTGCAAGTTCATTGTCACTTAATACTGATCTTTAAGTGAAGTAAATTTCTTTCATCTGTTTGATGTGATTTCATATGTTAGGGTAGGGCAGCATTTGGGAATAACAATCCTCCCTGTGTTACAGCGAAGCTCCTTGTGACAGGATTGTAGTCTGAGAGCCTTTTATCCTTAGCAAAAAATAGCAATTGCAATTACTTACCTTTGAAGTCTTTTTCCTTTCTTTTGCCTCCTCTACAGACTACTTTTAAATGTGGCATGTCTGTGTAGACATGCACCAGATAACAATGCTTTGGTCAACATTCTGCCAAATATATGATAGTGGTTCCATAAATTATAATAAAACTGAAGAAGTCCTACTGCCTACTGACAGCACAAGGCATTACTCATATGTCTGTGATATTGCTGATACAAGCAAACTTACTGTCAGTCATGTAAAAGTACAGCAATACAATTATGCAGAGAACATAATGATAAAAATGAGTGTTAATGGTTTATGTCTTTGCTTTTTATTGTATTTTAGAGTACTCCTTATTTTTAAAAAAGTTTACTGCAAAGAGTATGCCATGTTACATCATTGACTGCCTCAGACATCTTGTGTTTATTATTTCTCATTAGCATCAGAAAACCACAATGAAGTAATTAAATATACCACTAGGTTTGTGAAATTATACTTTGTAGTGTTCACACAATAATGAAATCACCTATTTCATTTCTCAGCATATGTCCCATCCTTAAGTGGTGCATGACTGTGTTTCCTCTTTTGACTTTGCCTCTCCTGCTACACTATGGTACCAAATAATGTCCAGGACGTTCCATATTGTCGACACTCATCTCATTTCCATTGTTTTAGAAGGAACGGATATCCCCCTCATTATGCTACCTATTTTAATCTAATTACTTAGAGATCTGGAGATACACGCATCCTTTTTGGGATTTTGGGTCAAACATTTTCCTGTTTGACCTTAGCTACATTTGGCAGCTCTATCACAATATATCATAATTAAGGTCAAAATGTCTTCTAGTTCTGTTGAGGATAGTTTCTGTTTCAAAAATTGGAGATACTTTAAAATTATTTTAATTATTTTTTGAGAAATAATTTCTCCATTTTCAAACTGAGCAATATGTCTCTTTTTGTTACTTTCCTTTGGTGAGAAAAAGGAAAAGGAGGAGGAAAAAGAGGAGAAGCCCAGGCCCTGCTATACTACTCATCACAACTATATTTTTTTAAATGAAAGTAATGTTAGTCCTACCTAGAGTACACTGTTGTCAGCATCAGAATCTGGTAAACAATAAAGTGAAGAACAAATCCAAGGCATTTTTCATTTGTCACATTTTTATTGGTGCATTATAAGTATACACAATGGGATTTATTGTTACCTATTTTCATACATGCACATATTATAACAATATAATTTGGTCAGTATCGTTGCCCAGTATCTATCCTTTCCATTTCCTCTTTCCTCCTGCATCCTAGCCCCTTTACTCCACTGGCCTCTTCTATTTTCAAGAGATTCCCCCACCCTTTTTTTTTTTTTTCATTTTTCTCTCTAGCTTCCACATATTGGAGCATTATTTGTATTCTTTTGTGATCATAGAGTTGTATATAGTCCAAATGTCAGCTAGCCCTCTGTTTTCAGTGGCATTTCAGCATTTTTACAGTCAAGGATGTTCTAGATAGCTCCCAACACTCTTTTATGGATGCTGTGTTGCCAAGGGAACAGCCTGCCTAGGAACAATCTGACAGATACCCTCTCCCTCCAACCCCCCAAAATCAAGGTTATTCTAGCATCTTCCTCTTTAAAAAAAAAAATCTTTTCAATAAGATAATCTAGTCCTTCTCAAAGCAGGATTTTAAAAAAACCCAAAAAACAAAACACCATTTAACAAAATCAGACATGAGCTCTACCCACCTATTTCATATTGTGCGTAGTATGAATGACACCATTGTGTACTCCTGTGGGATAATGGATGTACAGTTTAGAAAAACATTTGAAAGCACTTATAAAGATGTAACTCGATGAGGAAAGCAGGTTACTTCTTTGTTATTTTATGTATGATGCTTCAGGAGTACTTGATATATGGAGCGATGATTTAGAAAAAAAAAATGTGCCTCCCAAAAGTGTTTTGCTGCTTTAAAAAAACCATAAATTTTCCTTAAGCTAGTCAAAGCCCAGCTAAAAGTGGGTGGGTGGGTGGATGGGTATGTGGGTGGCAAGAAAAATGAGAAAAGAGAAAGTGAAGGAAGGGTGAGACAGAAAATAACAACATGGATTATCAACAGTCGTTGCTGATATGAGGAAAGAAATTGGATATGAAATAATTAAAGATAGTATCAGAAATGCTAATTTTTTATGTAATTCCCATGTTCAAAATTCATGACAGTAATAGCTTCAAGTATTATCACTATCAAAATTTTGTATAATTGATTCTTCCTTGGTGATCCAGAAACCTTTTTGGAAGTCCCATTTTCATACTTGCTTCTCAGTGAGACAGATGAAAAGACACAAAGAATGAGCCACACAATAGTACTGCTATATAAAAAACCAGCTTCACTTGGCAAAAATGAAATTACTTTTAAAAGGTGAAAATTAAAAGATTCAAAATCCACGGAAAGCATGTAGTCATTCCCAAAGTCATAAGGAAATGGTGAATATCTGACTTGGAATCATGTGACTAAAATCCTATTGCCTGTTACATAGGTTGGGCAAAAAAAGTACTAAATAGACACTTTAATTCAACTTTTTGCAATGAAATGTATGCATGTAAAAACACCATTGAACTGCGTGGTTATGATGAGATTCTAAATTTTCTCAAAGCTGCTTCCATAAAAAGCACAGTAGTGTGCTCCAATGGGTAAAATAAAGGACTGGGAGAAAGGACACCTTGGTTTTAATCTCAGCTCTACCACTGTGTGTCTGGGAGACCCTAGAATTCTCTGTATTTTGGTGGTCCCAGTTTCCTTTACTATGAGCTACCAGGTTTGCCTATATATACATTGCTTTTCCTTGATTTTTGAACTTAGGTAGAGAGCTTAACTAAAAGTTAATTGTACGATCCCTCCCTCTTGTTCCCCAGATGCCCTTTTGAGGAATTTATTTGGTTAATAAGGTTAATGGAATTATAATACAGTTATATTTGTAATGATAACCTTGAGAATTATCAGCATGATACAATTTATTTACATAATACCTTCTCATTACTACCCGGAATACATTTAGTTGTGTATAGTGGTTGATATTGTGAAAGCAAACTATTGTTCATATTAATTTATATAAAATAAAGTTATGGAAATGTTTGCTGCAAGAAAAAAATTATACACTGCCAGTATCCACATTTAGAGGTAATGTAGTCCTATAGACTCTAAAATCAGACAGCTATAAGGGGAGATATTTGAGTGTATATAGAATGTGTTCTGCATTCCAACTGCATATGTATTGTTACCCTTGTCAAACTGGTTGGTAAATGGACATCAAATTAATCTGAAAAATGAGCATCTGGGTTCTGACATATCTCTTAGAGTCTATGATGCTGTGATTCCCAGGACATTTGCTCCTTGTCACTTTCTGTCCTCTATATTCTGACCCATGTCATACCCATAAACAAATATGAACTTTGCTGTATGAAAAAGAATAGACCCGATATTCATCTTAACTTTGGTTATAAATCAACTTGACACTATATGTGTGTATGTGTCCCTAGAAATCTTAAGTGACAATAGAAAGCATATGACCTCATATTACTGGGTTAAGACAGGAGGCTACTACACGAGTAGAAAAATTTATTACCAAATATGGTGTGGGAATTTGGGAGAGATTTGTTCAAAAACATTACCTATTTGCAAGATCTAGGGTCTGAATTGTCAACGTCGGTGGATCCTCCCCCCGTCCCCCCAAAAAATGAGGAAACCTAGGGAACTCCCTTATGCAAACAAATTAACCCAATTAAAACTGCAAAGGTCCTTTGATGGAATACTATAATAATCTGGCTTTAATCAAAGCTAGTCAAATGTTTTTCTCATAGTCACCTGAGAACAGGCAGAAATGTGCACTGAATGCTAATTATAAGCCAGTTACTGTGCCGAACCCTGATGATACAAACATGAAAACTCTTTTTTTCCATTTGTCAAGGAATTCGTCAGATAGTAGGGATCCAGATGCTCAAAAGCAATCATAAAGTCCATAACAAAATGACCTATAATTCACTTTGCAACCCCACTTAGAAATTCTGAATAAACTATTTATTTTGGAAATATTTAGAGCAGATCAAAAAGAAAGAAATTAAAAACAGATTTCAGAAATACAAAAGCAATTAATAGCTAAAATCAAGCTGGAAGTCTTTCTGTCCAAGATATACAAGGGTACCTCAACCAGGGTGGAGGGAAGTTGGCACCATTCAAAATCTACTGGCTCAGTATCTGGATAAGCCCTGTAGATCCCCAATGGAAGAAAATGCCAAAACATACCATGAGAACACTTCCAATCCAGGGTACCCATGTGATTTCCACAATAGAAAACCCCACTTACCATGTTAGAAAATATAGTCTTCACAATTATCACCTTAAAATTTTGCCATTTTATTTTTAAAAATTGTTATGTTTTATTAAGTCATGCATGCATATAGTCTAGAAATTCATATATAATGAAAATATATCAAAAAAGCTCCAGATTCAAAATTCTCCTTTAGCTCTTTTGAAATACATGGTGCATCATGTTGTTCAGTCTCTCTGCTGTGCAATAGAACCCCAGAACTTACTTCTCCTATTTAATTTTATTTTAGTACCCAGTGACCAACATGTTCACCAGATGAATGTTTTAGGAGATATGTTTACCTCTATTTGAACCTTACACAAGGTTCAAACATAATGAAGCACCCCATAAATATGTATAATTTTTATGTATCAAATTTTTAAAAAGCTTCAGTTCTCTGTCCCCTTGTTTCCTTGACCTCCCCCACACCTTTTTCAAGTTCCATTTTCCAAAGACATCTCTTTCCAAATCCTCTAGCTTTTCTTCAGATATTCACCTCTGAATTTCTAGGTAATAAACATGCACTTATGTTTGAGTCATCATTTTTTATTTTATATGTTGACTTCTTGTTATGGTAACCAAGACTTTAACTTTCTAAAGTCTATTCCTCCTCCTCCTCCCTTCCTCCAGTATTGTATTTTTGTTCAATCATTAGCCAGGGAGGGCCTTATAGTATGGCTATGTAAATATTGTTTCTTGTTGAGAGCTAAGTAGTGTATTATGATCATTTTTTTTGAAATTTTTTTAGTTGTAGATGGACACAATACCTTTATTTTATTTATTTATTTATTTGTATGTGGTCCTGAGGATCAAACCCAGTGCCTCACAAGTGCCAGGCAAGTGCTCCACCACTGAGCTACAACCAGTCCTATGCTCATTTCTTATATTCATTTTGCTTAGAAGTGTTTCTTTGGTTTTAATTCAGTGTAATAATTTAAGTTCATCAGATTCCTATAATAGGTAGAACAGAGTTCAATATTATTTTTGACATGATAGATAACCAATTCATTTTTTTCCTGCCTAAATATTTTCTTCCTGTTGCTCGTCAATAGAATGTCTTTAGAACATGGGCTCACAAAAGAGAAAGAAAAACACAAAACAAAGCAAAACAATGGCAGGTATTAGAAATCAATCCAAAGTTATCTTAGTATTAAGAGTTGAGTGGTCCTACTAATCAAGAAGAGTTTGAAATGAATGAAGGAGTTATAAAATTAAGTTTTTAAAGCTAAGCAGGAGACATTTATACTTTTAAAAAAGGACCAAAGAAATATAAAATCCAAAAAGTCAACTAGCCAGTTAGATACAGGTGGCAGATTTGAAAACTTGTATGAGTAGACAGAAAAAATAAGTAACATGTATTTTGAATCTAAGGGACACCACCTGTACAACTCCTCCTCTTTTAGATTATAGAGTTTTACAGCAACTGTAAGCAGTGCTCAGTAAATCTCATCAAGGTTGAAGGCAAGAGTCCAGCCTTTGCCCAGGCCAGGATCTCTGGACATAAAGAAACTTTGAACAACCTGAAAAGGTGGCCACAAAATGACATGAAGTGGCAATTTCAAAACTCTGATAGTGGGTAAAACACAGTTTTTTTTTCCCATAACAGAAAAGAAATGTCTTTTAATCCTAAGAAGTTTCAGAATAATTTAGAGGAATAGTTAAGGGAATCAAACTAACACAAAATAGTTTTTTACATTTTAAGGAATCATTGCATTTTTATTTTGTGTAGTTGTAATATATATTTGTCCAATTGTAGCTAATAGATCAGGTTAGGCATCTAAAGGCTGAACAGGGTTTTGTGCACCTAATTAGAGCTTAGCAATTAGTATTATAATAAAAATGAGTTCTCTCACTAGCAGCCTTCTGTAATCCACATACAAATTATTATACCTTTCTGGAATCTTGCCAGCTATTTGATAATAACATTACACAACATGAATGGGAGGATAATTTTCTTGACTCATTGTTCTACTTGTATTACTAAAAAGCAGATTTCCAAAACTGCTCAGAATATATTTCTAGATTTTCTGTTTCTGTTTTCAGTCTGAAGAACTAAAAAATATGTGACAAAATCTGTTTGGATTGAAACCTGCACAACTTTTGGATTCCTGCTTCATTTTTTTCTCAAACTAAAGATGAGCCATTATGAGGTTCCTTGTGGTGACCCATGCCTATAATCCCAGCAACTCAGAAGGCTGAGGCAGGAGGATCACAAGTTCAAAGCCAGCCTCAGGAACTTAGCGAGGCCCTAAGCAACCAGTGAGACATTGTCTCTAAATAAAATATGAAAAAGGGCTGGGAATGTGGTTCAGTGGTTAAGCACCCACAGGTTTAATCCAGGGTATCAAAAAAAAAAAAAAAAAAAAGGAAGAAAAGAAAAGCAAAAGCAAAAGTGAGGAGTGGTCATATATCAGAAAGAGATATTTTCAAAAGAATCTCATACAAACATAAGGGAAACTAGTAGGATAGAGGAAGACAAACAGAGGGAGGGAAAAGGGGAGGTAAGGGGAGGGACTGGGGAATGAAATTGACCAAAGTATGTTAGGTGCATGTGCAAATATGCCAAATGGAACCCACTGTTCTGTGTAATTGTTAAGCACCAATAAAAAGAAACTTTCTGCCTACCAAAAACCAGAAAGAAGAAAGTGACATTTTTAGAACCTCAGATATTTTACTAGAAATGCATAATTAAAGTGCTATGCCTTTTCGTTATTCACCTGTGAAAGCAGCTGAAGGACCAGTGAAGTAGCTCAACTACAGTCCTCTCATTTGGGCAGACATTGTCTTTTTAGCTTCGTCATAAATTATTTTGCTGAGTTCTACAAAGAGCCTGGGAGGTTAGCAAAGGTTAGTATTGTTCTTACTTGACAGATACAGAACTTGGTACCCAGAGAATCTGCCAGAGGAAACACAGCACATCAGTGACGGAGTTAGAAATGGGAGTTGAGGTGCAACGAACCCTGCATTTCTGTCTCACAGGATTATCACTCATGGTTTATTACTTTATGTTTAACTTCCTAATCTTGCTGAGTGGCCATGTCCTCAGGGAATATCATTTGGCTTTTTAAATTCATGGTGCAAATATTAAAAATGTATTTTCCCAGCCGGGCATAGTAGTACATGCCTGTAATCCCAGCTACTCCAGTGGCAAAGGTAGGAGGATCACAAGTTTGGGGCCAGCACTGCAAAAAAAAAAAAAAAAAAAAAAAAAAAAGAAAGAAAGAAAAAAATAGCATTTTCCAAATTAGATGTATTTTTATTAGTACACAGAAATTCTAATAGCTTGACTGGATTTTTTATTTGTGCAGCCTACACCTCAACTTTGACAGTAATGTGATTATGGGAGGAGAACTGAAAGAGAATGTAGAAGACCCATCTGCCTTTTCCATATCCTCTGCTGGTACATGACCCTGGCAATTCACTCGCCTTTAAGCTCAGTTGCATCATTGGAAGGACACCTGCTTTTCTTGCTTGGCCAGTATTGTGTCCCGTCTGTCCACTTCTCTCACAAGCGACAAGATAATATATGGAAGAGTGCTTGGTAAATTGCAAAGCACACCATCAAGACAAAATGCATTCTTCAGACCACAGAACAGGTGAAAAGATATCACTTTGACTGATTTAAAGAAGAAAGTGAAAGTCCATTTTTGAAATTTCATCCTTAGCTATTGTTAGGATTTCTTTTCTCCAATAATACAACTTGACCTTTACTAAAAATCTCTACTATTAAAGCAATTCAAGGGTAACTGTTTACAATGGGTAAGGTGTCTTTCTGAATTACAAAGGTGCATAATGAAGAGCAAAGGGAAATTCCAAGGCCTTAGGGATGAGTATAAAGGGAGCAAACTGAATATCAAATCCAAGTTATTCTGAGACTTTCTGACTGATTACTAGGTTTTCAAATTTTCTTTCCAATGAAAGGCATTTAAGTAAAATTAGCAAACTGTGTGTGTGTATACAATGAAGAACTAAATGTGTAGAGGTAAATTGAATCATTCAAAATTATTTCTGACTTTTCTAAACAGTTATTCATGGAAGATTCATGGAGCTAAGAATACAATCTAGTGCCCAACATGGAATCCTCATCTAAAAGACCTGAGCAAGGACAGCTCAGTAGAGAAACCTTGCCTTGCATGCATCAGGCACTGCCGTTGGTTCAATCCCTAGTGCTATAAAAATTAATAAAAGAACTGACCAAAATGTGATTTAATAGAGGTTCTAGGTTTTTTTATGTCTTGCTCTAACAGGGAAGAAGGGAGGCAAATCTTCTAAATTAATAAGCATCCGTGTGAAGGATTGTATTTGAGGTTGTCCAAAGCTTTCCTTGAACTGAGACCATTATCCATTTCTATCCACTCTACTCGAAGTTGTGAAATTCCTTTAACTGTAGTTCTGAGATAAGGAACTTGAATTGATAATAGTAGATGAATTAAAATTAATAGAGAGGGAAAAAGGGAAAGAAAATTGACTTGTCAGAAAATTACCATAATTACCCCTCTCTCTAGTTGCAAAGAGAACTTATTTTCAAATATATTTGAAGACCTTCTAGTTTATTATTGAGTGATTATATTAAGAAGTCTCTTAATCATGAAGCAAGTTTTTCAGATGATCTCTCTATAGTATACCACAGTTCCATGCTGCTGACCAAGTAGAAAAGTAGACTTAATTTGTTCAGTTTTCTTATAAACAATTCTTCATGGTCCATTAAACTGACTTGGGAAACGAATTTCCACCAAACACATATTTTTGATAGTGAATTGCAGTACATGTCTCAGATAAAGGATTAGAAATAGTTCTTTGATGGAATTTATAGTGCACCAAGTCCTCTTGACTTAGAACTGAAAAAATCATGCACTTCTTCTTCTTTCAAGACCACTTTCTGACTTTAATCTTTGCCAAACTCTTCTTTGAAATACTGCCTTCTCTTACAGAGGTGGCAATCTCTAGCATTACTCCTATGAATAATCTTCATATAACCACACCACTATGTTTAAAAGTATCAGCCATTGCAGTAACTATCTCAGGTTTTTCCTTAGCAATAGAGATCAACCTATTAGTTTTAAACCTCAAAACTAAATTTTGTTCCTACACCTCTAAGTTCTCAGGCCGGTGAGATGGCATACGCCTGTAATGGCATCGGCTCCAGAGGCTGAGGCAAGAGGATCAAGAGTTCAAAGTCAGCCTCAGCAACCGGAGAGGCACTAAGCAACTCAGTGAGACCCTGCCTCTAAATAAAATACAAAATAGGGCTGGGGATGTGGCTCAGTGGTTGAGTGCCCTTAAGTTCAATCCCCAGTACCAAGATACTAAAACTAAAACTAAATAAATAGGGTAATATACATGTGATTAACAAGAATGATATGAACGTACATCATGCACAACTTTAGAAATGAGCATTTGCACCCCATGTGTGTACAATGAATCAAAATGAAGTCTATAAAAATTTAAAAAATAAATAAAAATAAAAATAAATTCTCAGTCTTCTGCTATGGAGCACAACAGTGCTTAGGAATTTTTCTCCCAGTCTACTTCTATCCATTAATAGAAAACAATAATGCTACTCAAATTCTTATTACATATTTAGATGATATTGATACTTTATTCATGTTATCTGTGCCCTAACACAAAATGATAATTTTAAAATCTTGCATATTCCACTTCAACTGGGCTTAATAATAGTTACTATTTGTATTCATCAATGCAATTAGCATTTCTCCACATTTGTACTCACACATTTTTTAAAGCAATGTTATTCATGTGATCAGGATCAATTATCCATAACCTAAACATTTTCCTGCTTTCAGGTAGCACCTAAGCCTTTTTGAATGGTCCTCTGGGGGTTTGCAGCAATTAGAGGTACAAAAAGTTCGATGATCAATTAAATCTGGGAATTGGACTAGATTAAACAAAATTAAAACAGCTTCATTAATAAAGGAGTTTTCACAGCCTTTGAAACTAATAAGTATATGGTTCTTCTGATGGGGAATTTAATTGATAGAACTCCCTCCAAACTTGTTTAACCATGAAATTCTTTTCTCGTAAAAGGCATCTCTTGAGGAAGAAAGATAATTTAGAAATTGAAATTAGCATAAATATAAGGAAAGCCTTTAAAATTCTTTTTGAAGGACTCTGGATTGAACTCAAACAGCAGATCCAGACTGGTCTCTGCTACTTATTAGCTACGTCCCTGGACATGTCACCAACACCTTTCTGAGACTCAATTTCCTCAGCTATAAAATGAGAATAAGAATACTTTCTTCAAACCACATTATGAGGATTAAAAAAAGAAAAACAACTCTGTGAAAGTGCCCTGTAAATTGCCAGGTATTTTAATTTTAAAGATGTGAACCAGTATGAGGATGATGAACACAGCATTAGGAGCTGGTCTCACTTAGAATGTTTGCTTCACTCCTTTTCCCCAAATGTGCCGACTTTAGATTAATGATCTGTTGTGATCATGTTTCCTGATGCAGTAAAGGAGAGTTGCTCTCTTTTAAACTATTCAGGTAGTGAAGTATTAGTGTTAGAAGAAATAACTATGAAGTTATTAACCATAAAAGAAATGTTTCTAAGAGGCTCATTATTTTACAACATCACATATGAATTCTTGCTTATTGCTTGTTGAACTAAAGATGATGAAGTTTCATGATGTTTGATGAAATGCCAGATTATCATTTTTCTCACTTGGATTAGCAATGAAATATTAAAAAGTGAGGAAGAAAAATTGTGTGAGTAAATAACAAAATGATTTGGAGTTTCACCTCCCTCTAGCATCAGTCACATGGCTCATAGGAATATGAAAAGTTCCATAAAATCACAAGGAGCAGGTTGTAAGAGAGTGTTTTAATCGAATTTGTGCTTCTATAGTAGAATACCTGAAGCTGGGTAATCTATGAAAACAGAAATTTATTCTCTCACAGTTCTGGAGGCTGGGAAGTCCAAGACAGAGATCAGCATCCGGATTGGGCCTTGTTACTCTTCCAGTTTGGCGCTGTGAATGCTGAGTCCTCCTGAGGGGAAGAACATTGTGTCCTCATGTGACAGAAGAGCAAGGGACTGCACTCCCATAGGCCCTTGTTATGGTGGTATTAGTCCATTTATGAGGACAGAGCCTGGGTGACTTAATACCTGCCATTAGGCCTCACTGTCCAGCACTGTTCCTTTAGGGATTAAGTTTCCAACACATTGGTTTGGGAGGGGACAAGAGCATTCACACCTGAAACTGTAACAAAGAGTTAAAAAACAAAGGTCCTAAGACATTTAACAATACTAAAGTAGAATGAGTTGGTTAAGGATGATCACTTTTTTTTTTTTTTTTTTTTTTGCTCGGGGGGTGTGTGGGGATACTGGGGATTGAACTCAGGAATGCTCAACCACTAAACCACATCCCCAGCCCTATTTTGCATTTTATTTAGAGACAGGATTCCAATGAGTTGCTTAGCACCTCACCATTGCTGAGGCTAGTTTTGAATTCGTAATCCTCCTGCCTCAGCCTCCCAAACCACTGGGATTACAGGTGTGCACCACCACATCCAGCCCTTAAAAATTTTTAAACATAACTGTTATTAGCTGAACTTTATCTACCCCAAAATATGTATGTTGAAGTTCTAGTCCCCAGTACCTCAGACTGTGACTATATTTAGTAATAGAACCTTTAAAGAGATAAGGTAAAAAGAGGTCATATAGGTGGCCCCTCATCCACATGTCTGATTTCCTAATCAGAGAAGACTAGGACATAAACCAAACGCAAACTGAGGGGGTGACACTCTGAGGACATGGAAAGAAGGAGCCCATCTGCAAGGTGATGAGAGAAACCTCAAAAGAAACCAGCCCTACAAACTCCTCAATATTGGGCTCTTAACCTCCACAACTGTGCCAAAATATATTCCTGTCCTTTAAGCAGCCTGGTCTGGAATTTTTTTAAGGCAGTCCTAGAAAAATTAAGATAACACACTAATTGAATTTAATTATTTAATTATTTAATTTGGTGTTTTTAAAGTTTGCTTTCCCTGAAACTGCTTACTAGAACTTGAGCATTATTAAGCATTCAGGACAAAGGAAAATAAATATGAATGACTCTCCTCTCTGCTTGTACATGACTCATGTTTTATTCGAATCTGTCCACTTACATTCCATTGTAACCTAAGAAAAATTTCTGTGGCTTACTCAGAAGTGAATCTCTGAATCTAAAAGTCTTGAATTCTTCTACATTAGAGAAACAGTAAAATATAATAGCTCAAAGTAAGATTGGGAGCTTGATAGCCTGGGATCAAACCAGATTATGCTACTGTATAAATTCATATATAATTGGGCATACAAATAGTTCCTAGTCTGAGGGTTCTTACCAGGAGTGAAAGAGTTAGTGAACATCAGAGTTTAGAAAACCATGATCAAAGACTTAAAGACCTGTGACCCAGGGACATTGAACTTGCAATTCATATATCAAACACCAGATGGCAGTTTGGCTACCTGAGGATAGTTGGCCAAGTAGATTGATGAATTTAGCATGAACATCTGAAATTCAGGGTAACAAAATTCTAGAAGATTTTGATGAAAAGAAGATGAATTTAAAGCCTGCATGCAAATAATTTTGTGCTGGGTCACAGAACCATGTAAAAGAAAAGCTGAACTAAGACACATATCTGGTCACATTAGTTGCTTTCTGTTGCTACTTTTGCAAATCCTGGCTCCTTGTTTTTTTGGTCAAAAAACCATGGACAAGTTACTTAGCTTTTATATACCTCAGTTTTCTTACCTTCAAAATGGTACATGAATTTAACAAAATTTTGTTGACCCCCTACTACATTTCAGCCATTTGTTCTGGAAGTTGGGGACAGAGCACCTTCAGAAAGGACAGAAACCCTTGCCTCCATGAGGCTTATTACTTTAGTTACTAGAATCTAATGAATAAGACAGAACCTCTTTCTTTGAAAATCAGAAATAGGTTGTGCACCAGGATATTGAGGTGACATTTTCTACCATCAATTTCTCAGAATTTTCAAAGTATCTTTGCATTTTGTAGTTCAGTTTTCATTGCAACTTAGATGCAGCACTTGCAAAAGGTGTGGTCAATGACTGTAAATCTTAGCTCAATACATACCTCAAGCATGTAAGAGAATATGGATAAGTTGAAAGAAAGGATAGTTTTTAAGGAGAATTTATTTAGAAAAAGCAGGACTCTGTTTCTCTACTGCAGCAGAGGGCAGGAAATATTTCTTCTCAGGCAAGTGAGAAAGAGGTTTTCAGGTAGTCATGGGAGGGCTTGACATGCATCCACTGGAGCTGAAGCACATGAAGACTGGTGAGAGGCTATGGCTGCTTAGGTCTGAGGCTGCTTAGGCCTAGAAAAGAAGAGAGCTGCACTGGAAGCAAAGTTCCCTTCCCTTGCTGACTGTCGAAAAAGCACAAGGCTTTGAAGCCCAGGCCCTCCTTTCCTAGTAGACCTTCAAGCCAAAGCAGGCCCATGCTGGAGCAGGGCAGGAGTACTAACTCTGAAGACAGTTTGGAACATTATTAAATTGCATTGAATATTTCAATTACAAAAATGAGAATATTCTTGTGCCTAGAAGGGATTAGAGGATTTATGTTGTTATTAAGATTATAAAAATTATTATGGGATTTGCCTGAGATCTTATCTAGGGATGGAAAGTACTTAGTCCTCCAAGTAAAGTGAAAATAGATTTAACACATATGAACTGCTTAACATAGTATGTAAGTGTTTTCTATTTGTCTCATTCTTCTTATCAGCCCTTATAATCTACTGGGTTACAGCTCTTATGCTGGGGACTGAATGAAGGTTATCAAGGATGCCAAAGTAGTGTACTGTGAAGAGTGGACCAAGTATAACTGACCCTGCTCTTTATTCCCTTCACCTCATCCACATCTGGGTGCTGGCTTGGTCCTCTATGGCCTAAAGGGAGGGAAAAATTGGTACCTGAATATCTGCTTTTTCCAGTCATCAGCACACTATGAGCTGGGGAATCTATTGAGTAAGACTGTCATCTTGATTAAGAAAACAAAGCCAGGGGTGTTCATCCAGAACAGGTCTGGGCACTGGTGGCCCTCAGTGAGTATTGGTAGATGGGTTCTTGCATGAATGCATGCAGCAGGCTGGGAGGGACTAGATTACTTCTGGTATGGTGGTGGCGAACCAGTTCTGGCCTCCAACACAAAAATTGGGTAATTCAAATGACATCTTTCTGCAAGACTGTGGGGTGTTTTCACCATGAATGTCATGCCTTTCAGTTAAGGCAGCTTTGTTCTAAGTGATGTTCTGCCAATTCTTCTTGGTGTTAATAGAAATATAGAGAGAAATAAAATATTCCAGTGGTCAAAGAAGCTTGAGAAACACTGCACACACAGTAATCCTCACTGAGGCCTGCACATTACATATTATAGAGTCTTCAAAATTGCAAAGGTTATTTTGCTAAACCCAGCATACTTACTGACATTATAGGTGGTCAGGGCACCTTTTCTCTCAGCACACTTGATAACATCCCTTGACCAGTGTTCTGTGTGACACCATTCTGGAAAAGATAAAATTAAATCATTTTCTCCTGAAAGGCCCTATACAAAGAAGCAACTTGTTTATAAAATAGTTATTAACTGAGATTACCACAGCCACAATCCTCTAAAGCAGAGAGCAGGACTGCAGAGGGCGCATCCACAGGGAGGGGTGGCTTCTAATGAGGTAATGAAGGTCAAGAAAGGACTGAAGATGACTCTAGTTGGAAGACTGGGAGGCCAAGAGGAACATCGGGATCTAATGGAGAATGCAATGTTTCACAATTCTGTATAAGACAATATATAGAAAGAGCATTTCATGTTATGATAGGTGACAAAATACTGGAGGAAGATGGAAGTGCTTTAGTCTGTAACTTAATATAGTGAATTTTGTCCAAACCCCTTTAGCACTCACTGTGTGTCAGCAACATTCAGAGCATAAGTATTAGTTCATCAGATCCTCAAAATGGCCCTGTTTGGTAGGTACTATTCTCTTTCTCTTTCCTTAGATGAGGAAACTAAGGCACAAAGATATTTACTTGTGAGCTAGAACTTGAGTCCAAGTTATCTGGCTCCAGCATCAATTGATGCTCTATGCTGCCTTTGAAAATCTATAAAATAGAACACACTGCTGGGCATGATCATGTCTCATTCAGTCATTCAAATTTTAATCAAAGTTATGAAGGAAAAACTCCCTTTTTTTGGTTATTTTTTAGTTTGTTCCAATTAGTTACACATGACAGTAGAATGCATTTTGACACATTGTACACAAATGGAGCACAACTTCTCATTCCTCTGGTTGTACGTAGTGCAGAGTCACACCTGTAGTGTAATCATACTTGTATATAGGGTAATAATGTCTGTTTCATTCCACCATCCTTCCCCTCCCCTCATGCCCCTCTGCAGAATCCAAAGTTCCTTCATTCTTCCCTACCACCCCCATTATGGATCAGCATCCACTTATCAGAGAAAACATGTGGCCTTTGCTTTTGGCTTATTTTGCTTAGCATGATCTTCTCCAGCTCTATTCATTTAAATGCATATACCATAATTTCATTCTTGTTTAAGGCTGAGTAACATTTCATTGTGTATATGTATCATGTTTTTTTATCCATTACTCTGTTGAAGGGCATCTAGGTTGGTTCCATAGTTTAGCTATTGTGCACTGATCTGCTATAAACGTTAATGTGGCTGTGTTACTGTAGTATGCTGATTTTAAGTTCTTTGGGTATAAACTGAGGAGTGGGATAGCTGGGTCAGATGATGGTTCCATCCCAAGTTTTCTCAGGAATCTCCCTACTGCTTTCTAGAGTGGTTGCACAATTTGCAGTCTCATCAGCAATGTATGCGTGTACCTTTTTCCCACATCCATGACAACGTTTATTATTGCTTATGTTATTGATAATTGACATTCTGAATAGAAAACTCCCTTCTTTTAAGTCCTCCAAAATGGGAGAATATTCTTTACCTTAATGGAAACTGATTGACATTAATGTTTGTCCTGTGACTTCTTGATATGACCTTTTCTATAACCAAGAGGAAACTAAAATTGATGCGAGGGATAATCTTCCAGGTAAAAAAACTTAAATGATAAAACATGTTACCTCAAAAATGCTTCCTGAGGGACAAATGTTTATTTTTCATGAAAAATTTTAGTCAGAAGGCCTTGATGTCATTTTATGCATCATTTAATCACATTTAGTTCTAGAAATAGAGACAGTAAAGATTATATTTTAAAAATCAAGCTAAAATTTTGGTGGAAAAATAATCCATGCACACTACAGAGTTTTGAATAGCATCATATAATTATAATTAAAGAATGATAATGTATAATTCCACTACCCACAGATAATTACATAGATAAATTTACTCATGTTCTTTTTTGTATGTTGAATGTATGTATGTGTGTTCAATATAATGAAGGTAAATATCTTTTACATGTTACACACTTTGCTTAATATTATATGATAAACATCTTCTAAAAATATTATGTTCCTAAAATTCGTGGTATAATAATAATGTATATTCTGATGTCTGTCATCTTGTTTTGGGTTTTTTACATTTATACTTTGGTGCTATTTCCTTTGTTATCTTTCAATATAGCCTATTCGCTTTTATCTTCTGTGATGATTTTTATGGTTTTCACTTCCTGGCTGAACTTACAGGTGAACAAATAGGTTTCTAACTGTGCAAGTCAAGATCAAAACTGACTTTTTGTCTCAGCCCATTTCAACAGATGTTTTTAATCTTTCTGTTTCCTCATGCTTGTCTTCCTCCTCTTCTTGATCCTTGTTAACATCATTTGGGGTTTGTGTTAGTCAGCCTTTGTCTCTGTAACTGTAAGACTTGACAATAACAACTTAGAAGAGGAAAAGTTTATTTTGGCTCACAGTTTTAGAGGTCTTGGCCCATGGTTGGCCAAATCCCTTGCTCTGGACCTGAGGTGAGGCAGAACAATGTGGAAAAGGAAACCCTCTCAGCTCATGGCAGCCAGGAAGCAGAGAGAGGGGAGCCATGGTCAAGATATAGCCCAAGGGCATACCAATAGGGACCTATTTCCTCCAACCATTCCCTACCTGCCTGTAGTTACCATTCAGTAGTTCGTTCAGCTATCAATGAATTAATCCATTTGCTGGTCAGAGTCCTAATCATTACCTAAATCCTCACCCCTAAACATTGTTGTACTGGGGATCACACTTTTAGCACATGAACTTTTGGAGAAACATTCCATATCCAAACTATAAGTGGGTTTAAAGTATTATTTAATCATATGTATGTATATACATATATATTTGTGTATATATGCATATATTCTCTTTAAAGATAATCATGTATATATAGTCATATGTATATACATATAATATAAAGTCTCTTTAAAGATGATTTACCATTTGCAACAAATCTTGTGATCATATTCATTCAGAAATCATTTCAAATGTGCAAAATTAAAAAAATAGTACAAGGAACACTCATGTAATCTTTATCTAAATTGGACTACTCTTAACATTTTATCCCATTTATATTCCCTACCTATCTACCTATCTACCTATCTACCTATCTATGTCTTCCCCCTTCCCTGAGCCATTTAATTAAGAATCATTAATGGATGCTATATCCAGGAGGAAGTGTAGATGAGAAATCCAAATTAAAACTACACTGAGGTTCCATCTCACTCCAGTCAGAATAGCAATTATCAAGAATATAAGTAACAATAAATGCTGGTGAGGATGAGGGGAGAAAGGTATACTCATACATGGCTGGTGGGACTGCAAAGTGGTGCAACCACTATGGAAAACAGTATGAAAATTCCTCAGAAAACTTGGAATGGAACCACCATTTGACCCAGTTATCCCACTCCTCAGTTTATACCCAAAGGACTTAAAATCAGCATGCTATAGTGACAAAGTCACATCAATGCTTATAGCAAGTCAATTCACAATAGCTAAACTATGGAACCAACCTAGGTGCCCTTCGACAGATGAATGGATAAAGAAAATGTAATACATTTACATGGTGGAATGTTACTCAGCCATAAAGAGAAATGAAATCATGACAGTCGCAAGTAAATGGATAGAGCTGGAGAATATCATGCTAAGTGAAATAAGCCAAACCCAAAAAACCAAAGACTGAATGTTCTCTCTGATATGTGGATGCTAAATCACGATGAGGGGTGGGTAGCAAAGATTAGAAGGACTTTGGATTAGACAAAATGTAATGAAGGGAAGAGAGGGGGAAAGGGAATAGGAAAAATAGTAGAATGAACTGGACATTACTTTCCCATATGCATATATGAATACATGACCAAAGTAATGCCACATCATGTACAACCAGACAAATGGGAAGTTACATTCCTTATATGTATAATATGTCAAAATACATTCTACTGTCATGTAAAACTAATAAGGACAAATAAAAAATCAGTTTGAAGTAAAAATTATCATCCTCCTCCTCATCACATTGTCTGCCATTACCAGTCCAAGGAGTGTAAGTGTTGCTCCCTCTCTCTTACACACACACATACACACATACACACACACACACAGTGGATCTGATTGGATCTGATTGCCTAAATATTGGGATTTTCTTGCTATGTACCTCATTATACCATATCTGAAAATGCAAGCATCAAGGCTTTTTTGTTTATTTGACAAATTATTTACAAAATGTGCTTCCCTCCTTCCCTCCCTGCCTTCCTTCCTGCCTGCCTTCCCTCCCTCAACAGTTATTGGGCACTTACTATGTACTAGCACTGAATGATGATGGGGATAGAAGAAATGGAAAAAGTGTGATCTCTGATCCATGCCTTCCACAAGACCTGAAGAACAGAAGAGCCATTGCTCAATGCTTGGCAGCCTTTAGCTAAGTATCCTGGGGCATAGGAGGTTTGAGGAAGCAAAGAAACTGGACCACAGAGCTATTGATGGTTCATCACCAGGATGTGAGGATGAAGCTCTTAGTCCAGCGTTTGCAGCAGTGGAAGGCAAGAACAAAACGTGATTAAAGAAAGGAAGAGAGATCAGCAGCCTCCCCAGGAAGGTAATGATAGCTCTTTTTTCTGTGTTTCTGTTTTGATCCTGTCTCTCTCTCCCTCTCTCTCTCTTTCTCTCTCTCTCTCTCTCTTTCTCTCTCTCTCTCTCTCTCTCTCTCTCTCTCTCAGGCACACACATCCCAGATCTGAATTACAGGCCAACCTTAAGCTTGCTCTGAGTGATTTCAAGAACCACCTATTACTGCGTGACTCAAAGACAATTTAACACCACACAGAGGAGCAAAGGTTTTCATTTGCCTGGGACTCTAAAGTAGTAAAAAGAAAAAAAAAAAAAGTAGCATCTCTGAGGTGGTTATGTTACTGAAAAGCAAGTGAATCAAAGAGCAGATTTATGAATTCTGGCAGATGAATCATTAGGATGTGTTTAAGTTTTAAAAACAATCAATAACATAATAGTGCAAAATCACCATGCCTTATAAAGAGGTCACAGCTGTCCTGTTTGCTAATGGTACCTAACCTGATCACTTGTTGATTAAACTTGCTAACTTGTGGTGAGTGGAGTTGCCATTTCCTTAAAAGGCTCTATCAGAAGTTAAGAGGGGTTAATGCTGAGCGGTTCTCTGTCAGACAGCTGGGCAGCTTCTTCAACTGAATACTTGTTCAAAGAACAAAAACTAGCCTGAAGGAGTGAAACCTGGACTTGGGAACAACTTAGGGCTCTTGCCTTCGGTGTGGTCCAGGAATGAACCAATAAGATCTCAATAATCCAATCAAACCTACCTTGATAGGTGCAGCTTTTAAGTAAGCAGGGTTCTAAAATCACATTGGTTTCTGTGCCAGCAAGAAAATTTCCCTTGAGAAGTGATTAAATGGATTTTGTACTTCAAATTCATCTCATGTGATTTGTACAGTGAGTTCTTCCAGGGAATGGATCTTCTTAGTTGGACAAATCTGTAGCATATGATGAGAGGGAAAAGGAATCATAAGGTCATTTTTTGAATATTAGCTTGTTCTTCTTAACTATATACCCCCAACAAGAATTCAAGACCTTTGGTCATGTACAATAGAAGAATTCAGTATCATAATAAGACTACCTTTTTCAAGAAGGAATGTACTGAAATTGAGATTTGTGAACACTGGGATTCATACATTATGTCCTTATAAGTCTTCTATTCATGAATTCTGCTGAGTTCTTTGGGAGAATATTTTTCTTAAATATAAAAATCCATTAAATAAGTTTAAGAAATGATAATCACCTTGTGGTACACATTTACATATGTGTACTATTATTTAAATGATTACATGGAAGTCCTATGATTTGATTGTCCTTTTGACAAAATAATAGTTTTAATTAAGAATTCAGTGCTTGCAAATTTTGCATCAACTAAGAATACTTTGGGAAGGGAATGTTAGAGTTATAATATGCCATTGTGGGTACTTCAAAACAGCAACTGGAAACTTACATAAAGCCTTATTTTAAAAATATATTCTCCTACATCATTTTAGAAACACATCTAACACATGGCTATTAAAGCAATATGGAAATATGGAAACATCAAGGAAATGTCGCATACATTTGTAGGTTTGGTTGGATATGCACTAGCTTAATATGTATAGAACTGGGTCTCTCTTTGTGCTGTCCTCAATTAGGTGGACGCAAAGGTAGAAACAGCATATTACCAGTGTCAAGCTATTGATTTAATAAGCATTTACCTGTTAGAATGGGCTCAGATCGATTTGTTGTCGGCTTTGGTTAGGTGACTATGCAGCTGACAATCCTCTGACTTTGGAAGTTTGCTTGTGATAAAACAAAGCACCCAAGGAAAGAAGAGCAGAGGTGAATGCAGGAACTGTAGCGCGGTTCATTAAGGGTGGTTTCACGTGTGAGTGGGGATGCGTGGTCTGCCAACTGTAATCTACGTGGCAGCCTCCTCCCATTTCGGACTTCAGTTTCTCCACAGGATTTGGGAAGGAGGAAGTTCATTTTTCAAATCCACGCTTGAGGCCTCAGTTTGGCAACTGCCTCTTCACACTGCATGCCCTCACCACCCCAGTCCCATGCAGCTTTCTATCATTTGAAACTCCCATCTGCCCTCCACAGTAAGGGTGCCGGCTGAACTCTTGTGGACTGGTGTACCATGAAAATCCCATACTTCATTACCATGCAGCTTAGATTCACCAGAGCACCAACAATCAATGTGGCTGTATGGGTGAAACAGTTTTCCCTGAAGAGTTGGGAACAACTAGAGAAAATTAATTACAACCAAAGGGAAAATTGTTTTTATAAAAAAATTTAACCTTGATATGTCTGTTTCCCTAGTCTGACAGAAGAAGGAAAAAAAAGAAAAAAAAAAAAAGACAAGGCCTTCTGAGGAGGTCACACACAAGGGCACAAATCATTTCTGCTTGTTCTTGGGTCTTCTCTTACTTTCCCTCCAAAGTCTGACCCTCTCTTTTTTAGAAAAACTCTACTATTTACCCCCAAAGGGACTTGTCTGCCTTAGTTTCAGTTCTGTTCCTACAAAAGTGCAATCAATACAATAAAATAATCTCCTACCATCAATATTTTCAATCTCTGAGTTGTTCAGTCTGGAACGACACCGAGGAGACTTCAGCAGAAGAGTCCGTCCAGAGGGCTTCAGCATCACAAAGGTGGAGTATCCTAAGGTTTAAGGTATAGTCATGGGTTTTTCCCTTCCCAGGAATAAACACACACACACACACACACACACACACACACACACACACACACAGAACCATCTCAATTCATAGAATATAAATGTAATATATGATGAAAAGAGGAGATACACTTGACACTCTTGTACAGAGCTGTTAGTTTACTCTACCTTACCTCAGTGGGTGCCCTTGTTTTCTGCAACTGAATTGTTTTCTTTCAATAATTTTAGTTCTTGAGCCATCACTGTTGGCAGAAACTGCATGTAGCTTATACTAACACTGAAAGCAATCTGGAAAAAAAGAGATATTATTATCTTTTAGAGATGAGGAAACAGTGGTAAACCATTTGAACAAGGTCGCATGGATAGAAATCTTCCCTAAGCTTTCAAAGTCCATGCTATCTCTAGAGATTTTATCACATTGTATCTTGTTAAGAAATTTGATAACATAAGATGTCAAGGCTGCTCAACTGACCCATCTGTGCAATAGTTCACAGCAATAGGAACAAAAAATATTTCCATTAATTATTTTTAGGGAAAATAAATGAGTATATAGAAGTGACTCTTTGTAATTAAAAATGATTAAGATTTTAGCTGTGTTTGGGAATATCTAGAAGCTATAATTCTACAGTAGGTTAATGATTAAAAGGGTAAAATAAGCCACTACATATAATTTCTGACTAGAAAGTTAACAAATTAACCAGGACTATTAGTAATCAGAAAGCCTTGAGTTTTGACTGGGAATTTAAACTGATACTAAACTTTTAAATTTGTTTTTAATGGGCACCCATTGAACATAATCAAAATTCAAGACATACAAAGAATATTTAGCAAAAAGTTTACTTCCTGATTCTGTTCCCCAGTCACCAACTTTTCTTTCCAAATGAGACCTAGTGTTTTCCACTTCTTAGGTGTGATTCTATAGTTAAGTTCTAAATATGCATGTGTTGCTTTTAGCCTAAAATGTTTTTAAAAAAATATTTTATTTTGAGACAAATTTATAACCATAAGCAATTACAGGAAAAATAGATCCCATATCTCTTTACCCAATTCTGCCCAATGATAATTCATATTATAGTGCTATATAATTTTATATTATAGTATAGTATCAAAACCATAATAAAAAAACAATACCACAACCAGAACACTGACCTTGATGCAGCCAGGTTACAGAATATTTATATTAATCACAAAGATGACACATTGCTCTTTTCTAGCCACAGGTACTTTCTTCCATCCCCATTTTCAGGTTAATTCCTGGCAACCAAGTACCTGTTCTCCATTTCTAACATTTTATCATCTTCCAGGATGACAAATAGAAATAGAATCATGTAATTCATAGTCTTTTAAAATTACTCTCTCTCTCTGTCAGCAAAAGTCATTGGAGATTCATCCAGGTGGTTGCAACATGAGTAGTTTGTTTCTTTTTTACTGAACAGTATGCCACCATATAGATACACTACAGTTTAGCCATTCTCCCAGCGCAGGACATCTGTTCATTTCCAGCTTGGAGTCATTATGAGTAAGGCTAGATGTTCTGAGCATCATGAACAATTTATGGATGAATATACATTTTTGTTTCCTTGGGCAAATGCTTAGCTGTGTAAGAACTGCTGGGTCTTATGTGGTTGCATGTTTAATTATTTCCAAATTAATTTTCCAGATTGTTTTTCCAAAGTGTTTTCTAGTAGCTATACAATTTTACATTTTAACTAGCAAAGTACAGGTGATTCAGTTCCTCCATGTCCTCATCAGCATTTGGTGTTGTCATTGTTTCTTATCATAGTCATTGTGATAGTCCAGTGGTGATATTTTGTGGTTTTACTTTGCAATTCCCTACTGGTTGATGATCCTGAACATCTTTTTGTAATCTTATTTGCCACCTATATATTCTTTTTTTAAAATTTTTTTTCTTTTTTTAAAATTTATTTATTTTGGTTCATTGTACACAAATGGAGTACAGCTGTTGTTTCTCTGGTTGTACACAAAGAAGAGTCACACCATCTGTGCATTCATACATGTACACAGGGCAATGATGTTTGCCACATTCTGTTATTATTATTACCCCACTACCCTGACCCCACCCATCCCTTCCCTCTATGCAATCTATCTTTCCTCCATTCTTGCCTCCCTTCCACCCTGCATTATGCATCATCATTCACTTATCAGAGAGATCATTTGGCCTTTGGTTTTTTGGGATTGGCTAATCTCACTTAACATGACAGTCTCCAACATCATCCATTTACCTACAAATGCCATAATTTTATTCTTCTTTATGGCTGAGTAATATTCCATTGTGTATATATACCACAGTTTCTTTATCCATTCATCTCCTGAAGGGCATCTAGGTTGATTCCATAATCTAGCTATTGTGAATTGAGCAGCTATGAACATTGATGTGGCTGCATCACTGAGGCAATCTGATTTTAAGTCCTTTGGGTATAAGCCAAGGAGTGGGATAGCAGGGTCAAATGGTGGATCCATTCCAAGTTTTCTAAGGAATCTCCACACTGCTTTCCAGAGTGGCTGCACCAACTTGCAATCCCACCAGCAATGTATGAGTGTACCTTTTTCCCCACATCCTCACCAACACCTGTTGTTGCCTGTATTCTTAATAAAGACATTCTAATTGGGGTAAGATGAAATCTTAAGGTGGTTTTGATTTGCATTTCTCTTATAACTAGAGATGTTGAACATTTTTCATAAATCTGTTGAGTGTTTGTAGATCTTCTGTAGTGTCTGTGCATTTCCTAGGCCCATTTATTAATTGGGTTATTAATGTTCTTGGTGTAAAGATTTTTGAGTACTTTGTAGATTCTGGAGATCAGTGCTCGATCTGAAGTGTGTGTGGCAAAGATTTTTCTCCCACTCTGAAGGCTCTCTCTTCACATTGCTGATGGTTTCCTTTGCTGAGAAAAAGCTTTTTAGTTTGATTCTATCCCAATCATTGATTCCTGCTTTTATATCTTGTGCTTTGGGAGTCATGTTAAGGAAATTTGGTCCTAGGCCAACATGATGAAGATTTGGACCTATTTTCTCTTCTATTAGGTGCAGGATCTCTGGTCTAATTCAAGGTCCTTGATCCATTTTGAGTTGAGTTTTGTACAGGGTGAGAGATATGGGTTTAGTTTCATTTTGCTGCATATGGATTTCCAGTTTTCCTAGCACCATTTGTTGAAGAGGCTGTCTTTTCTACATTGTATGTTTGTTAGTGAAATGACTGTACTATCTTTTGCATATTTTCTTATTAGATTACTTGATTTTTTTTTTTACTGTTGAATTTTTATGACAATATTATATATTCTAGGTGCTTGTGCTTGCTTAGGTATGTGGTCTGCAAATATTTTTTCCTAGTCTTTAGTTTGTCCATACATCCTCTTGACAGAATCTAAGTACAGCAAAGGATTTTAATGTTAAAAAGTCCAGTTTATCAATTCTGCCTTTAACAAATCATGCTTTTCATATTAAGCCTATGAGTGTCTGCCTAGTCTTAGATCCCAAATGTTTTATACTTATATTCTAAGGGTTTTATAAGATTTGCATTTTATATTTAGGTCTGATTCATTTGAGGTACTTTTTGATTAAGATGTGAGACCTAAGTTGTTTTTTTTTTTTCTATTTGTTGAAATGTCTGTCTTTGTTCTGTTACTTTGGCATCTATGTCAAAAATCATTTTGTTGTGTTTGTGTGAGTTTATTTGGTTGTGTCTCTCCTCCATTAGTACTCCACAGCTTTGACTATGATAGTTATGTAGGTCTTGAAATGCAGTTGACCTACTCCTCCACTTTATTTTTCTTTGCTGGGATCATTGTGGCCACCACATAGATTATGGAACTGACATGTTTACTAATTGAGTCTTTCAGTTCATGAATGTCTCTCAGTTTAGTTTGATTTTCTTTTATTTCTTTCATCAGTGTTCTATAGTTTTCAGCACCAAAAGTCTTACATATGTTTGGTTAGATTTACACCCAAGTATTTTGAGGTGATTAGAAAGGATAAATTATGTTGTAGTTCTTATTTAGGTCTTCACATATTCATTACTAGTACATAACTAGATTATTGTACATTTACCTTGTATCTTGGAACTTTGCTGAACTCACTTTTTAGTTTGCATTTTTCTTTTTGGTTCTTCTTGTAGATTCCTTGGGATCTTTATATAGATAATCATGTCATCTACAAATTGGGGCAGTTCTATTTCTTCCATTTCATTTTCTTGCTTTACTGTACTGGCTAGATCTTCCAAGACTGGTGTTGACTGAGAGTGAGAATAACTTTGTCTTTTTCCGAATCTTAGGGAGAGAATATTTAGTCTTTCACCATCAGTATTGTTTGCTAGAGCTCTTTTTGTAGATTCTTTTTATCAAATTGAGGAATTTTTTTCTTTACTCCTCTTTTTCTATACCTTTTAAAAATCATGAACATGTATTGAATTCTGTAAAATGATTTTTCCTTATTAATTAATAAGACCATGTGATTTTTCATCTTTAGTTTGTTATGAGGGTGGATAATAATGATTGATTTTTGGATATTGAATGACCTTTACATTCCTGGAATAAATTTCACTTGTGCATAGTCTATATTCCTTTTTTATATATATTGCCAAACTCTACTTACTAATATTCTGCTGAACGGTTATATTCATGAGGGTTATTGGGATATAGATTTTTTTTATACTGCTTTTTTCTGATTTTAGTACCAGAGTAATTGTAGCTTTATGAAATTAATTGGGAGATATTATTGTTTTTCTTTTTTACTGGAAGAGATTGTGCAGAGTTGATATTAATTCTTCAATAAACGTATGGGGAAAATTCTCCAATGAAATCATCTTGGCTCAGAGATGGCTTTACTTGAAAACTTTTAAATTATAAATTTAATTTCCTTCAGGGGAATAGAACTATTATATTATCTATTTCATATTGGAGAGTTGTGACAGTTTGTACTTTTCAAGGAATTGGTCATTTTCATCCAAGTTCTGAAATCTCTGACTACAGATTGTTCGTAGTATTTCCTTATTATTCTTCTGGAAGATCTATATTCATATCCTCTGATGTGTTCCCAATACTGGTCATTGGGTCAAACCCATATTTGGTCTTATCTCTCTTTTAGTAACTCTTGCTAGACGTTTAACAATTTTATTGATCCTTTCAAGGAAACTGCTTTCTGTTTCATTCATTTTCTCTTTTCAATTTCATTGATTTCTGTTAATATTTCTACTATGTCCTTCATTATACTTGCTTTCCTTGGGATTTATTTTCCTTTTTAAAAATATTCTTGGGATGGAAGCCTAGATTATTGATCTGAATTTTTCTTCTTTGTAATTAATGCATGCATTTAGTGCTATAAATTTCTCTTTTTGCTCTGCTTTACTTGTCCCACACATTTGTGTTTATATTTTCATTATCATTCAGTTGAATGAATTTTTTACTCCCCTTTGAGTTTTCTTCTTTCTCTCATGGGTTACTTAGAAAGGTGATGTTTTACTTTCAAGTGTTTGCATATTTTCTCGTTACCTTTCTGTTATGGACTTCCATTTTGATTCCATTATGATGGAAGAAAATGCTCTGTATGATTTCAATTCTCTTATATTTGTTGAAGTTTGTTTTATGAACCACTATATACCTTGATAGGTGTTCAATGGGCACTTGAAAAGATTATGCATTTTTCTATTCTTATGTTGTGTTCCATAGACATCAATTGATTCCTGTGGATTGATGATATTATTGATTCTTTCTGGCTTATTGTCTAGTTGTTTTGTCAATTGCTAATAGACAGGTATTATGTTTTCAATTATATTTGTGTACTTGCCTATGTCTCTATTCAGTTCTATCAGTTTTGAGTTCATATCTTGTAGCTCTGCTGTTAGATGTATATACATTAGTTTTCTGGGTGTATTGACAACTTTATCATTACATTGTGTCTCTTACTGTGTCTGGTAATTTTCTTTGCTCTGAAGTCTACTTTATCAGATATCAGTGTAGCTATTCTTGCTTTGTTTCCAACAGTATTTGAATGATGTTTCCTTTTCCATTCTTTTACTTTCAACCTGCCCCTATCTATATCATTATATTAAAAATTATTTTCTTGTAGATACAGTTTAATCACTTTTAATTCCACTGTGACAATCATTTTTTTCTTACTGTGTACTTGGCCATTTAAATTTAATATACATTTATTTGTGTGTGTGTGTGTGTGTGTGGTCTGTAGATTAAACCCATGGCCTCACATAGGCAAAGCAAGCACTCTCACACTGAGCTACACTCCCTGTCTAAGGTAAGCAGTGATATCTTAGACTGAAACATGTTATTTTATTTTTTGTTTCCTGTTTGTTCTCTTAGACATTTGCTTCTCTTTTCTTGCTTTCCCATGTATGTTGAACATTAATTTTAGAGTTCTGTTTTTATGTATCTATGACATTTTTTAGTGTACCTCTTTATAGTGATTTTATGTGGTTGATTTAGGCATTACACTATTCTTACAGAACTTATTACTGTCTACTGATGTCATCTTATCAGTTCAAGTTCAAAAATTTACCAGCTCCCTTACTCTCCACCACTTATAACTACCTAAGTGTATCCTCTATATACGATAGAATTGCATTAGACAGTGTTATAATATTTGCTTACTTCATCAAATATAGTTTAGAAAACTCAAGAGTAAAAGGAACTTTTATTGTAGTTACCCATGTTTTTGGCTATAATATTCTTTCTTTCTTTATGGCAAGCCAAAATTTCTTCTTTTATTGTTTACGTTCTGCTTAAAACTTTCTTTACTCTTTTGTTTAGGGTAGGTCTGCAAGTGAAAAATTCTTTCAGTTTTTCTGCACCTGAAAATATCTTGGTTTTTCCTTCAATCCTCAAATACATTTTAGCTGAAACAGGATTCTGAGATAATAATTTTTTTTCTTTTAGTCGTTTACTTGTGGCCTGCACAACTTCAAATAAAACATCTGCTGTCATCTGAGTTATTTTTCTGTGTTTCAGTCAGGTTTTTCACTGCTGTGTCCAAAAGACCTGACAAGAACAAATTTAAGAATGAAAAATTTATTTGGGGCTCACAGTTTCAGAGGTCTCAGCCCATAAATGGCTGGCTGCATTTCATGGGGCACAAGGTAAGGCAGAACATCATGGCAAAAGTGTGTGGCAGAGGAAAGCAGCTAGGCATATGTCACCCAGGAAGGAGAGAGAGAGTGAGAGAGTGTAGTATCTATTCCACTCATGGGAATGCCCATGAGTGTTGGAGTGCCCATATCCCAAAGGCACTCCCCCCCAATGATCTACCTCCTCTGGCCACACCCTACCTCAGTTATCACCCAGTTAATCCCTATCAGGGGATTAATGCACTGATTAGATTAAGGGTCTCAGAACCCAATCATTTTACCTGTAAATCAGTTTGCCTTCTTGCATTTTCTCACAGTAGAGCTTTTAGGGGACACTTCATATCTAAACCGTAGCATTCTGTTATAGATGAACTATCATTTCTTTCCTACTGCTTTCAGAATTTCTTTGTCAAAAGTGTGTACAATGTGTTTTGGTGAGTCTTTTGGGAGAGGGGGGTTCCTCTTTAGGATTGTTTCTCAGCTCTTGATCCTGTAGACTTACCTTTTGCCAAATTTGAGAAATGCTCAGCTTTTATTAATAGTAGATTCTCAATACTGTCATCTTTCTCCTCTCCTACCAAGACCCTGACGACATCAGTGATACACCTTTTGTCAAGGTCTCACAGACCCTGAGAAGCCATTTGTTTATTTATTTATTTTCTTAGCCTAATGTCCCTCTGTCATTTAGATTTTGGAAAATTTCTACTGCTTTATAGTACTTCACTAAATTATTACTTCCCAAATTATTTCATCTGTCATTGTCATTATGCTTTAGAGCCCATCCACTGCATTTTTAATTCAATATTGTATTTTTAAGTTCTAAAATTTTCTTTTCATTTCTCATTTATATTTTCTTTTTCTTTGTTAAGACTTTCTTTTCCTTTGCTTGCTCTTTCCTTCCCCTCCCTCCCTTCCTTCCTTCCTTCTGAGGCATGGTACTAGAGCTTTAACCCAAGGGTGCTTTATGACTGAGCTAAATCCCCAGCCCTTTTTATTTTTTATTTTGAGGCAGAGTTTTGTTAGGTTGCTAAGGTTGGCCTTAACCTTGCAATTCTCCTGCTTCAGTCTCCTGAGTCACTGGGATTACAGGCATGCCCTACCATGCCTGACTTGCTGAGACTTCCTATTTCTTCTCTGATTCTTTCCATTTTGGGGAGTGGTGAAGCTGTTATTTTTGCTATCTTCTCTGATATCAAGTCTGTGATATATGAGTTAAAAGAAAATCCAGTGATTTCACAATTGTAACCATTTTATGTTTATGTTACTAGGTTGGTCCTGAACTCCTGAGCTTAAGCATTCCTCATCCTTCAGCCTCCTGGGACTATAGGCATGTACCACTGCATCTAGCTTCATTTTTCCATGTTTCAAACATACTTAGAATTGCTTATTAGAGCATTTTTATTGTGATTGCTTAAAAATCTTTGTGAGAAAATTCTGATAGTTGTGTCATCTCAATGCTGCCATTGCATTAATTATCTTTTTTCATTCAAGTTGATATTGTTCTGATTTTAGTGTGTTTAGTGATTTTAAACTTTAAAATTTTGTGAAGCTCTGGGTTTTATTTAAGCTTCTGATCTCACCATTTCTCTTAGCTTCACTGGGCACCACTCTGGCAGGAAAAGGGAAAGGGCAGGTGGCAATAAATGCCCAAGTTCTCCAATCAACTTTTTTTGGTACCAGGATAAGTAGACTCCTCATTACTGCTAGGGTAGGTAGGATGGGCAGGAATCTGGCTTTTCAACAGGTCTCTACTGATGCCACCTGGATGAAAGAGGGTAAGATTACTTTCTTACTGCTCCTCAAGATGTTTTCACTAACTTCACTGGACTTCCTCTGACACTACCTCACTGGGAAGTGGGAAGAATTCATTGTTACCACTAGATGGGATGAAAACATTGACTTCCCATGAGCTTCCCTCTGACACCACAATGGGGAGAATTTTTTTACTTCTCTCTTAGCCTTCTCTGACACCAGAGAGCTTGTGGGTGTTGGAGTGCCCACAGCATGGCAAAGGTGAAAGTTCATGCTTCCCACTTAGTTTCTACTGGGCCACAATTTTTAAAGTCAATTAATTAATCAATTGAAAAATGTTGTGTGTTTTACTGGAATAGAGTGATTATTATCTAAAAGTTTCTGACTTGGTAGTCTGCCCCTTTCCTTGTCCTTTGGCTAAAGAGAATAGAATTTTGTTAGGACTTCTTTTCTATCTTCATCCATTGCTGTTTTTGCTATCTTCTCTGACATCAATTCTGTGATATATGAGGTAAAAAATGATTTCACAATTTTAACGATTTTATGAGGGGATATTAAAAATTTTTTAGCTGGTTTGTCTTCTTCTCTATTCCTTTCAGTCTTCTTATATTTGTTTTATGCAAAACATTCAGGATTTTGCATTATATTTTGTGGGAGGAACAGGGAAAAGTGTATCTACTCCATCTTCCCAGGAGAAGTCTCATTTAATTTTAACACAGGGTAGAGCACTCTTTTCATCACATTTTTTTCATAATAATACGTACAAAACCAATTGTTTCATACTTTATTTTTAATTACTATTCTATTTTGGAGGTCGCTTCATATTGGTTCACAGACCAGTGTTTTGGGCATATCTTGATTAAGAACAATTAATATTAATACACTTTGTTGATTTCACTTGCTTCCATGATGAAAATATTGTAATTTGAAAGTTTTATGTGATTATGTGTTGGGTGATTATCAGGCCCCATGGAGGGGCCCCCAGATTTCTCTTCAAACTATCGTGGAGCTTAATTTTGCAAGTTTGCACATCAGCTGTTTGGAGTCTCAAGCCTCATGTTTCCATATAAACATATCTTTAGAAAATCACAGAAAGAATCATAGAATATTATGACGCTAAATTATGATTGTATGATTACTTGTTTACCTTATAGTACTTGACCTTCAATTCCTCAAGGGTAGTTTTGTGTCTTCTCTGTTTTTGTGTTCCCAGTACCTGCACAGTTCTGGCATATAGTATGCTTCAATAAGTCAGAACGGGAAGGGATTTTGAAGATGTTCTGGTGCTCTCTTTTGTTAGAGGAAAGACTTTTCCTCACTCCTAATGTTTTCAACTTCCTGGAGGTAGATCCACTAGTCGTTATATCTCTGGCCTATCTCTGCCACCTCATTCTGTCCTTCCCAAGGGAAGAGAGAATCTCACTGGAGAATTAAATTGGGCATGCACTACTTAGCTGCTCTCCTTGCCTTCTTGGGGATGAAGCTCCTGCGTGGTTGCCAGTGCTCTTTAATTCCTGAGTCTTTGTGTGGGGAGGTCTGCCTGATCAAAAGTTGCCTATTTGAGTAAGTACATCTGTCTGTGGGATTTAAAAAGCAGGACTATTGTAACTGTACATTAAACTATGTCCTCCAGTTTTACAGAAACAATTGGCTACATCTGTATGCCTTTGTCTTATTTCTCTGGTTTGGAATGGAGTAGGGAATATGGGTGCTACTTATTAGGCCCCCCTGAGAGCCTATGTCTCATCTCTTAATTTCAGATGAAGGAACTGAGGCCAATAGAAGTAAAGTTTAACTTAGAAAAATTAAGGTGGTAATTGTTTTGAGTACTTATTATTTGCCAGTGTAGGGATTCAGAGAGACACACATACAACAACTCAGAGATGTTTCTTAAGAAGTTGATAATTTAGTGACTAGTCCCAGGCCCCACAGCAAGCTGTTGTCAGAGCTGAAACCTATAAGTCATTCTCTTATGATAGTTACATTATTTTCTCTCATTTATTCTTCTTCCTTTTCTGCCTCTATTTTCCATATTTTTATAATATAATGAAAAGTTAAATAGAATTTTCTAGACAAATTATGGAATTCTAGTAATACTTTTGCTCTATGAAAAAATATTTTGAAAGTCACATAATTTAATTTTCTGATCTACAGTTCTCCTTTGTACACAGGAGAGACCCTTTGACCCTTACCTGCGGTATGCTTCTAACCTGGCTTTTGGGGGCAGGTGGGGAGACTGAAGAGAGGCAGGAAGCTCTGTTTATAATGTTTGCCAGTTTCCATAGTGTAAATATACCCTCCATAACTGAATCAAGGTACTATTGATTTAAGAACCAGCTTGCAACATTCCTGAAAATTTAGCAATCAATTCTTCTGACTCAGATAAAAGTTGGCTCTAGCAGGTTTTACTGCAGGATCTTCTTCCCCTTGTTTCTATTAGGATAAACTAAAATTTAATGAGCATCTATTATATGTAAGTCTCAGGGCGGGTTTTGGGGGTTAGACATAGTTCATGCCCTTAGGGAACACAAAGTTCAGAGAGAGAGAGAGAGACTGTCTATTTCACTGCTCTGTGGGAAGCATTGGGTAAAGAAAGGACAAACGTTGATAGGAATCAAGTCACTCTTCTCAGAGATGGTGACATCCATACTGAAAGCGGAGGAATGGGTAGGAATGAGTTGAACTGAGAGGCAGGAATGAAGAATGTTCTATGATCAGGGAAAAATTGTGTACAGGCTCAAGTGACAAACAAGAGGGATGTGAATGCTGAATTATATGTGGTCTAAAGGGAGCTGAAGAGCAGCACACATCTCCTTCCTGAGTGCCCTCTTCACATTTCCAACCTCCTGCTGCTTGACACCTCCATGTGGATATGCTGCTGTCCCAAAATCTAGCATGTTTCAAAGAATCTTCCTTCCACCTTCTTCCTCCCTAGTCTGGTTCACACAGTACCCACTGCCTCTAACTTCTAGGGTTGGATAATATGTTGAAATATTGATATGTGATCCCCCCTGCCCATTTTGTACTTACCTTTTGTTCGTTGCATTAGGAGAGATGTGTGGCAGGGTATAAAGGAGTTGCCTTACATAATATTTCTTCTTTTGTCTACCTATTATTTCCAAAAGTCTATGTCCTGGAGAGAGGACAGAGTTTGCTGGCAAAGGAAGAGTGTCTGGAAAAGACAAAAGGAAGAGAAAGACCTTTCCCTTAAGAAGAGATCCTTCTGTATCTTGACAGAAGAGGCAGAGATCAGCATGTCACATGAGACCTTCAGTATGAACGACTGAAGATGTGTGAGGCTTAGCGGAGTGATCCCAGACCTTCAGTATTTCTCTGGCCTTAAGTGGTGCTGGAGCAGGTAAGAGCTGAAAAGAAGAACCAGATAGGTAGGGCAGAGCCATCCCATCTATGGTCCTCTTGTGCACTACAGTGTGTAGCCATAGGTGGCAGCTTTAAGAGAGCACGAAAGAAACCTCTGGAGGACAGATGATTATAAAGCAAAATGACCTTCCCCCACTCCCCCACTCCACCACCCATTCATAGCCGGGAATGGTATTTGCTCTTGGAACTTTGTCTCTGCCCAAGGAGTGGAGAAGAAAGATTAAGGCCTTGAAAGTGAAATAAAATGATATGCTGAAACTTGGCACATTCACATGTGTGTTTTCCCCTATTTTTGGTGTCTCGATGAGCTGCAGCCTGTTTCCCTAGTTCTCATGGCAGCTGCATATGGGTTTGGCCAGTGGAAGACACTGGCAGGGAATCAGAGGGAAAGAGAAGAGAATTTGTGGTCCGTTTCCCCCTTCTCCTGCCATAATGCTTCTTTGGCAGTGACTCTGTCTCCTCCATGCAGGAGTTGTCACTAGGCTGGCCACACAGCCTGGCCTCAGGGCTCTAGCAACCCTGTCTCCTCTCTTATTTCCCTAACATTGGGCTGTTTTTACTAATTTCTGGATGACTTCACTCTCCCCATGTTTAGCTTCTGAGATCTTCCATCCCTCTGTTACCAATTCCTTGCCTTCGGTTATCCCTGTTTGTAGATATTTGAAGTGGTCTCTATTTTCTTGGTGAGACTCTATCTGAAATAGATTGACTCATCAAAAAGGGGATGTGGTATTTCTTGCACACCTACCTTGGTGGTTTCTGTTTTATGTCACTACGTTGGTGTCAAGTTCATCTATCCTGTTCTCTCAAGCTGGTTGCTTGCTAGGTGAAACTATTTACGTCACTGCATAATCCTTCCCAGACAACTGACATTTTAAAGTGATTTTTTTTTTTTAAAGAGAATGACTTGAGGTGAAGATAAAACTATACAAGGGGAATTTGAGATGGAGCATCTGAACCTTCAGATTCAGAAGCTGTTCATATCACAAGTTCAGCTCTACATTCGGACCTATCTTTTTAAGTGTGTCATTGTTTTTTCTTTGTAGCTTGTCTAGATCTTTGCAGAACCAGAAAGAATTCTGGGGAGAACTTCTGAATTATTCCCACCCCTCAAACACCCCCTCAACCACAGTCCTTACAGCTCAAACCCCAACTACTTAAGATAGTACTCAGTCATAGTCTTTAGGTAACACAGACATAACCCTGATGGCCACACATAAAGCTATTATCAGCCATTATTGCCTGGTGAATTGGTTTATTAGGTATTCTTTGTAACACTCAACAACTGACCCAAGTTTTGATTGGGTGAAGAGCCAGGGCTGGGATGGAAGCACAGAGTACCACCCAGAAAGGGAGGCAATTTGGAGACAATGTCCTTTCAGGATGACTAGCTGTGAACCTAATAAACTAAGTGGCAAGTCAGAACTTTATTGCTTTTGGCCAAGGAACATTGCCAAACTTTCAGAACAAAGGGCAAGTACAAGGCATTTTTCTGAAAAGCTTATATGATTTCAGACAGGAAGAAATGAAATTAAGTTTCTGAAAGTAAAATATACAATGTTGTGGAGTTGATTTTATGGGAATGATCACCAGAACAATATACTATTGTGTCAAACAGGTTAAAACATGAAATAACTTTCAGTGTATTCTCTTAAGTTACTGTTGGAAAAGTCCATTCAGTCATTTATTCACTCTGTCAATATTTGAGACATTACATATATATCTATATCTATATATATATATATATGAAAAAATAACCAATGTTTCCCAAATTTGTTTTGAGAACATTCATGAAAACATTCTCTTACCTCTACTTTCCTATGCTTACTTTTGGTCACATAAAAGGCACTACTACAAAATGTTTTCTACCTGAGCAGCCTACTGTTGAACTAGGTGCATTTATATTTATTAACCTTTGTATTATCCAGGACATTTTATATAGATTCTGGAACAAGTTTGAATCAAGGACTCTTTAAATGTGTATAAAACTACACCAAATTAATGTTTTTTTATGTTCAGATAAAGCACTACTGTTATTTTTTAAACAATAAACTCTTGGTTTGAGACTGTGACTGATACCTAAGTTTAGAAAATTTATAAATTCTAGGGTCCACTGTCTGAATTCACACCAGCTCAGCCACTTATTAGGTACATGACTTCAAGGAAGTGACATAAATTTTTTGCATCTTTAAAATGTGTATCAAAATTGTTGAGAGGTGTAAACTTGGAGGTGCATGTAAAAAGACCTGGTCTACAGTGAGATCTAAATAAATGGCAGTAGATATTCTTATCTCCGAATTTAACCAGTTTGGCAGAGATGTACCTGAAGATAATCCTCATCAAGAAAATAATTTCTTACAAGGATTGGAAAAGATCGAGTCTGCACATTCAAAAATACATAGGCTAATCAGAATCTTCATTTTAACTTTATCCCCATCCCCAATATACACTCAATGGATATTTAATAGTTTTTTAAGACTGCCACTAACTTCTAACTTCATGGGTTTCCAGTGTTTTCTACTTCTGCTCAGTGCTGAGCCTTCAGCGAGACTCGCGAGTGACAAATTTGAGCACGCCACTTAACTGGAGAAGGCTCTGTGCTCCCAGCCTGGGAGTTGAAACTCCAGTTAAAAGTAGTGTTTGAACTGAGGAGGGGGTGTTACCACTCCTCTTCCCCTCCCTACTCAGTAACCCCCCCCCCTCCGCCCCCCCCAACTTCTACGGGCCTCTTAGCGCCTTTCTCTCTCCCGCCCGCCCTTCCTTCTGGTGTTTGCTGGGCGCAGGAGGCGGGCTCAGAGCTGACAGGCTGTGCCTCTGCAGCCAGAGGGAGGAGGCGGGAAGGCGGGCGGAGGAGGCGGAGGCGGAGGCGGAGGAGGAGGCGGGGACTACGCGGGGCGGTAGCTGGCGCCGAGCGCGGTGGGAGAGGAGAGGGTACCCGGCTGGCTTGGCTGGCGGCCTCTGCCCGCATCTCAGAGCCGCAGCCCTGCGCCTCTCCCGCCCTTGTCTCCGGGTCCGCGGCCCCGGGCACGGAGGAGGCGGCGGAGCTCTGGGCCACCGGTAGGTTGCACGGGGACGGCGGCTCCGTCTGCAACCTTTTGTGCCGCGGAAAAGGTGGTGGTGATGGGTGGTGGTGGTGGGGGGTTGCCCCAGTCACCGATCCTTGGTGCCAGTCCCAATCACGGCGCCGCCCCTTCCTCTTTGCCTCGTGTCCGGGCCGGGCGCGCAGTGTCTGCGCAGTGCTGGGGAATCCCGGCAGGGCTGGCCTCTGGGATGGGTGGCGGTGCGACCGCAGTGTCACTGGCTTCTGCGGGCCGGTCCCCCTGCACCCGATAGGGTTGTGGGGTCTGGGTGAACTGGGTGGGGCCCTCGCTGATGCTGGGAGCCCGCAGTCCTTGGCACAGGGGTGGGGCCGGAGACGCCGTGAGTGTGCAGCGCGTGTGAGTGAGTGTGCGGGGGCGTGCGCCCCCGTGTGCGCGCGGCGTGCGCCCGCCAGGGAGGTGCGGGGATTCAGCAAACCCGAGCGCCTCTACCGCTGTGCCGCGGTGCGGAAGTCTGGATGCGTTGGCGCGCTTGTTAGCCTCGGCCGCCTTGCCCTTACCGCCGGGCAGCAGGCCTGGGGGCTCCATTGAGAAGTAGCTCTTTCTAGGCCTGCTGCGCGTCTGGCCGCGCCCTCTGTGGTGCGCTGGGTGCCACTGCCGGGGCCAGATAGCGCTTGGGGGTGAGCCTCCAGGGCCTTATCTCACCCAGCCCTCCTAGTCCGCGCTGCAACCTGCGGCGAGGCCGCCCGAGTCCGCTGGTGCTGCAGAGGTGGACCGGCCGGTGGTGGCCCTGTCCGTGCCTGTGGATTGGGCCCGGAGCTCGTCAGAAGCGAAAGCGGCAGATGTCGTTGGTCATCGTCGCCCTCGCCCCACCTGTCGCGGGTGGACTTTGGGGCGGGTCGGAAGCCTAGGATAGGGGTTTTGAAGCTGGCAGCAGTCAGACCTTGAGTAGCGGCCCCATTGTGAAGCTGCCAAACTCTCTCTAGCGGTGGAATCTGCAAATCTCTGCCAGAATGGAGACGAAAACGCGAAAGGAATGGTGGCCCTGTCCTTTTCCCCTTGCAAGTGTTCCACATCCTTAGGGACTCCCTTCTTCTCCACCCACACCAGTGTGCATCGGGTGGGTTAGTGATTTCTGTCGAGGCAAGATTTCTGTGGGTTTATGCGTATGTGTACTGGTGTGGTGCACAGGTAAAACGGAAGCTGGGAACTTTTTCATCATTCAAAGAGAAGGAAGAATGGAGGCAGTAGCATTTTGTAGTGTGCGTGCCACTCCTAACCGAAAGAACAATTCTTGTACAATGTTTCTGATGTTACTAAACTATTCATTTTACATTATGTTTCTCAAAAACTAGCCTACAATTTCTGGCTGTCAGTTGTTTTGTTTTTCTTTTCAATCCCTTGGAGTGGGATAGACATTGGGGGATAGAAATGACCCTGTCCCAAAGTTTTTTGTTTTTTGTTGTTTTTTTTCCCCCAGTCATTTCGGAAAACAGCATTGGTTATTATTGCAGAAGTTTTGAGTACTTTATTAATTCAAGGACACAATTTATGCTTACACTACTATGCTTAATGAATAGTTTGCAGATTTCTTTGTATTTATTATGTAACTGTGCATTATAAACTTTAAAATGCACAGGTGAAAGGTAAGAGTTAATGAGCACAGAGGCCTCATAATTTGATAAGAACTGGTATATAGAATGTTTTTCAACCAGTTTTGGTTTGGTTTATCCAATTGTAGATGAGACTTTTAGTGCTATTTATTCCACAGTAGAAGATATATTTATTGACTTTGCATAACCATGAAATTGCTTATTTTCTGTGTGTAAATTTTGGAGAGCTCTTTTAATATTAACTCAAACATATTTGGTGTGGATGGAATAATAAAACTTTATATACATGTTTTAAAATTTCTTTGCTGACTTGTAGTTAGTGGGGGGTCAGCTCATTTCTTCCAGAAAGAAGTTTGATTTTTGTCATCAGGCTATCAAAATGAGTACCTGGCTTTAAGCTTTCTTTTGGAAGGTTAGTCACTTCCACCATGTACACCATTCCCTTTGATTATGCTTGGTAGAAGCAAATTCTTATAAAGACTGTGTAAACTTACAATTCCAGTTATTGTCTGTGATATTTGCAGTGAAACAGTATTTTCTCAAAAAGTGGAAAGATGAGTTCACCTGGTAAGAAGATATTAGTAACCTGGGTTTAATTTTTACTAGCAGAAATGGGAAGAAAATGAATGCCACACTTTTTTAAGGGAGTTGCTATTAAAAGAACTGATACTAGAAAGAGAAACACATTTTTGCCTTATTGAACCAAGTGTGGGTCGTCTTACCATGTTGATGAGGTTAATGGTTTGTAAGGTCAAGGAGGGTTTTAGAAAAGTCACACCCTACTTAACTCTTTTTAAAAACCTTTGATGATTTAATTTTTACAAATTGCAAATGGTAAAGTGAGATCATTTGAAAGCGTCCTCTAAAATGAGCATGTAGCTACAGATAAACATTTTCCCCCCATTTTATGTTCTACTTTGATAGTCATTTTGTTTCTTTCCAATTTGGAATATTTTGGTCCATCTCTTCCTTCCTTGTTCTAGAGTAGTCTTTAAGACCAGTGATTACAAAATATTTTTACTAGTCTAAATGGAAGTTTTAAAAAATTCTACTTTCTTCAAAATGTTTTTTTTTATATTATTATTGGCCTCTTCTTAAATAGCCAGAAATAGTTTCCATTAAAAGAAAAAAGTTCTGGAAGCAAGAATTAAACCTCATAACTTCTGCTCTACTAATATATTTGCCTAAAATTTACCTTGCTTTTCTTAGTGCAATCTTCAATGATTAGTGAGATGTATTTACCAAAATTCAGTGTGTGTTGGCCTTCCTATTTATAACTGTATTTTTTTTTCAGTGACAGATTTAAAAAATTTTTTCTTGTTATTTTGATAGTGGACCTATGCTAAAGCCTGAAATTTAATGGTGTGTGTGTAAGGTTTTGTGGGGACCTGAATGTTTCAATATGGACTTACTTTATTTTGGAGGAAAAAAGAACCCCTCACTTCTGGGTTCCTGGTATCATTCAAGTTTATTGTTTTGTATATTAGATTTATGTATTTCCATGTCACTGTGTGTCTTTCTCTTTGGCCTGGGTTTCAACTTTTTATATTTGTCCCAGTCCCTGATCACTGCTGAGGCATTTAATAAGACTGGAGAAAGATTGTTGAATGACTAAGTAGATACAAAATATTCCTCAGACTTGGTGGAAAGCCACTGTATAAGCAGGGAGATGTTTTTCCATTAAAAAAAAAAAAATCTGTTGCCTTTCCATAACTATTACATTGAGTAGGATAACAATATAATTGCCATTCTGGGACACTTTTGAGAGTTAAAGAGGGTACTGTAAATAATTATGCCAGAGAGAATTGACTGTGAACTGAGACATATGGTCACCCTACTTTTGAAGGACTTCCTTCTTTAACTGTGATCATATTTATCTCCTTACCTGAGAAATTAGACACACATGCTAGTTAATGTTTGCAAACTTTTCTATTTGTAGAAGTTTCATTTGCAGTGAGTTGTTGGGTGCCTTTTGCTTAGTCATCTGTGGCTGGCTTGCCTATCCAGATGCCTGTGGGCAGCTTTTAGCCACCCTTAATTTTTCTTGTTTTCATTGTTTACAGGATAGTGACCTTGGACTTTCTGTTTCATCTTCTCTTAGCTGGAAACATTGTATCCTTTAGCCTTGGCTCTACTTACTTCAGTCTGTTTCTGTGTAGCATTTAGTGCCTATCTAGGAATTTCATGTGGGGCCTTCCTCTTGATGCTGTTGACAGGAGATCCATTGATACCCTTCCAAGCCTTCATGTCAGGATGAAGCCATAGTCAACTGCAAGTGTTAGAGATTGATATATTTTTAAAGCATTCTAAGAATGGGTGTTATTGGAAAGACACATTTTTGGGGGAAGTTTATATTACCATCTTTTAATTGCTGTTTATGGGAAATAGGAATGGAACCCTTAGTATAATTTTGTGGTAGATTTGTTTTATAGGCAGTCTCTTAAAAAGATTTATTTATTTATTTTTACTGGTTTCTTGCTTCATTTTTGTCTTTTTTATCATCATCTTCCTCTGCCTCTTAGTGCCTGTCAAGCACACTCAGTTAACACACAGGGGAGGGAGGGAAGGAGGGAGGGAGGGAGGGAGGGAGAGAGAGAGAGAGAGAGAGAGAGAGAGAGAGAGAGAGAGGTGTTTGAGTAAACACCAGGACTGGAGTGGAGTGTCTGCACCTTGGTTTCCCTTGAGTTGCTCCCCTGGGTTCTGTTTGTCTTCTATTCTTGACTTGGCACCTGCATAACAGGGATAATCAGTTACTCCACTTTGTTTACTATAAAATTATGACCATTTCCTAGACTTCCACATCAGTTCCAGTGCAGGAGGTGAATAATTACTTGAAGGCTCCACTGCTTGCAAATCCAGACTGATGATTGGGTTAATTTCTTTCTTTGGGGGGTATAAATATTTTTCTGGTGCAGTTTAAATGAGATTTAAGACTTTTAAGACTATCTTTATTTAGAACTAAGCTGTTCAGATTTTTCTAATGTTCTTTCTTGATTTTCAGTCTAAATTTGTAAAACTCTAAATGAAATCTCTTACTTTGTGATAAATGTAGCCCTGAAAAGTGAAGTGAAAATACTTATCTATATTTGGCATCCAACTGTATAACCAGCAAGTATTGACTGAAACATTTTTTTCCCCTGCCTTATAATTTGTGATTTAAAAAATAGCTTGGAAATTCTAAGAAGTCCATGATTTATGAAAGATTCTGTATAAGACCCTCCACTGTATACCTTAAAATCCTAATGTTTTTCAAGTTAGAAATAACCTTAGAGCTGGTAGTAAAAACTACCCCCACCAACCATTTCACAAATGAGGTAATAAGCTTTTAGATAAAAACTTATTTTTAAATAAGCTTTAAGATAGGATTCCATTTATAGAAATGAATAAATACACATTTTTCAGAAACATGATTGTTATGCAAAAGACTGTGCTTATCACTGATCAGAGGTCACACAGGCATGAAGACAGGGAAGTGGACTTTTGGAGCCAGACCAGGTGGGATTCAGGTTAGTCTTACACTGACTCAAATAGTATCATTTGATCAAATATTTAAAATGGGGATAGTAACTTCTATCATGGGATGAAGATAAAATGCCATAAATAACATGGTTTTTGGCATACAGCAGAAACTAAAACTATTGGTTTCTTTCTACTTAGGTGCTCCATTGAAAAATCCACTTGCTGAAACTATCAATGTGACCTTTATAACAATAATATTTAGGAAACTCTTTGGGGGTAATTATGTGAAATAAAAAAATTTACCACTAGGTTAGAATTTTTGCTACATTAAAATTCACTTTATGTTAAAACCAGAGGCTTCATTGTTGAGGTGGAACCAATTCTTAATTATCTAGATTTCTTGGTTACCCACTTTGAAAATAGTTTCAAAATTGTGAAAGGTAACATTTCTATTATTCACATCCAGTGAAATTCCAAGACTGATAAACACAAGTTCCTTGGAATGATGTTTTTGGTGCACGAGCTCCTTCCAGTTTCTGGAACTAAAGAAATAAATACCATTAATTCAATAAATTACTCATTTCCTTTTGCTAAAACTTTCATGTGTTGGGTAGAAAAATAATCAAGTGACAGACTCCTTGCCTTTTCCCTTTCAGTTTTTCTTCAGTTTGAGAATGCTGTACAGTGGTGTTGCCACTTTTTCAGGGTGCCTGTGTTGGTAAAATCAGTCAACTCACCTCATTTACCCCTGCAACCCCAACTCCCCTTCCAGTCATTTGAACACAACAGAATACTCAACAACCAAAGAAACCTTCACAGGTGGAAAAGAGCTTTGGGGAATTTTCTTGATCTCAACAAATTAACCCAGTTAACTGGGGAGTCAGGAGATAAAGATAGATTCTCTTACACGTTAATTCCCTAGTTAAGAGGGGAAAGACACAGAGAAGATGTTAGAAACCTTAAGGTAGCAACGCAAAAGAAGTGAAACAAGGTGTTTTTCTGTCTTAAAGAATATTTTCCAAGAGCCTCCCAATCATTTATCTCAGCAATCTTAAAAATAATTTTTTTTGTTGCTATGTATGGCTCAAATGAGTAGACATCAAAAATTAATTGCATGATAATAACATCACACATCTGTAAAGGGCTTTGCAGCATGCAAAACACGTTCACCTACCTCATCTCATTTGATCCATGTAGCAACTGTATCAGGGAGGAAGGATGATCTTATTGGCCTCATTTTAAAGATTGCTATTTATGCAAGGTCAGGAGGCAGAGTTCTTAGCAAGGCCAGCAGAACAATCCCCACTCCTCCCTTGCTTTTATAAATCCCAGCCTCAGCATTCTTTCTATAGAATACTGTGAATCTGGTAACTGTAATAGGACTAGGATGGTAAAAGGAACCTGGTAAGCCCCTAATTTTTCTTGTATCTTAATTTAGCTTCACTAGGTACTCTTAGACTGTTGGTAGAGTTTACGGGCAAAATACTGCGAACAAGCATGGTAACAAGTTATAGGATTCATTTAGCCGAATAAACTCAAAATTGCTTTTTAATTGAATTAATTAATTATTATACCCTATATAACCTGTACCTGGTACTACCTCCTGCTAGTTTCATCCTGTTTTGCAGTTAGAATGCACATAATTGCTTTGTAAATTCTGCTACTTGTTAAATTACAGGTTTATTTTTGTATTTCATGTTTAGTATCTGGAGTAGAACAGAAAAATTATTATGCCTGTGCTCCTTTGGGACTCTTTGGAAATTGTACAGTGACATCTTCTGGGATTTAGTCTGGTGAGTTATATTTTGCTTTTTCTGTTTGTTAAGTAGTTGAATGTGAACATGCTATCATAATGTACTTTAAGGATTACATAAATAGGTGAATATGTAATGCCAGTGTATTATTGCAAATGTTTGTACTACAATTACAAAGTTTTTAATGGTCAGAACTGAAATTAGGATTGCTGTATGCTAACATTATTAAAAATGTTTGATTCTTTAAATTTCTGCAAAATGAGTTTTTATAGAATATTATTGCAGAATATATAGTAGTTAGAAATAGTTGCTATAGGTTTTGGGAAATTTTAGTAAAAACATTAATCTACAAAAGTTGGTGAAATAATCTGCAAAAAGTTCTAGTTGTACATACATAAAGGATGTTAAACAGGTGACTGAAAGCAGAATCATTTTCACCTAATTGTATAGCAGTTCACCAACAGTATGGCATCCTCTTAGCACACTATTTTAACTGTTCAAAGTATGCAATGCTGTTTTCTTCCCCCACCATGTGTCAGCTGTGTGTCTGTGTTGACATAGTTGTATGTGTGGCTTCAGGTTTTTGAAGGAGGAAATAGTAATGATCTTTGTAGCTCTTCAGCATTTTGAAAACTATCTTTTTGTGAGTCTATGCTTTAATATGTCATCTGCTTGGCCAGTATCTTTGTAGGTCCTTGGTTTGAATTACTGAGGTCATAACCCTTGCAAAAGGCAGTTTCATAATAAGGGATTTCTAAATTAGCAGTTAGTTGAGGAATAATTCAGAGGAATAATAGGGAGAAATAAATGCCCATATTGTTAAGATGTACCCAATCAAGTTTAAAAAATGCATTTTAAAACAATGAAAAAAATAGAAACACTCCTAAAATTTCCAGGTTCCAAGCCAAGAGCAAGAAGTTTGAAAAATATAAGGATAAGGTACATTTAGAAGATTTTAAATAAGAAATAATGTGGCTGGCTCACTAACTCCCCCAATTGAAATAAAGCACAGACCTAGGAGTGGTAGAAACTACAGGAATATATTGGCGTGCATGTGGCTATCTACGTCTCTATGCATATGTGCATATGTGTTTATTTATGTTATACTTTTATGTATATTTTATATTGTAAGTAAAGTAACAGTCTAGCAGAACTGCAAAAGGTTAAATGAATCAACATAGAAGGCAGCAAGTTTACCTGTCATTGAAGGTGATCAGACATATATGAGATAACCATTAAGATTCCTTTGGACTGAGAATGTACAGTCTAAAAGATTATAATTTTTGGAGTACTATCTAAAACTTGGAAATATATGAGAAAGACTTCTTTCATTTTTAATGAAAGATTTTTGAAGTAAAACTTACATGTAGTGAAGTTCACTCTTTTAATTAGTATAGTCTGATGTATTCTGACAAATATATACAGTTGTATAATCACCACTACAATCAATATTCATAATATTTTCATCAACCCCCAAAATTTCTTTGTGCCCCTTACTTATCTGTTCCTTTCCTCTACCCCAGCTCTTGGCAATCATTGATCATTGATTTCTTGGTTTTTCTTTTTCCAAAATGTCATATAAATGGATTCATACAGTATATAGTGCTTTCTGTCTGCCTCTATCACTTGGTATCTTCCTAGTTTGCCTTTCTTCATTGCTGAATGATACTCCATTGTATAGATGGACTGCAGTTTGTTCATCTGTTTCCCTAAGATGCATGTTTGGATTCTTCCCAGTTTTTGTGAATTCTGAAGTTGGTATGAACATTCATGTTCTGGTCTCTGTGTGGACATATATTTTTATTTTTCTTGAATTAATACCTAGGAGTGGGATAGCTGAGTTTTTTTTAAATACATGTTAACTCTATAAGCAAGTGCCAAACTGTTTTCGAAAATAACTGTATCCACGGAGACTTTATGTATCTAATATACCAAACTGTGTGCTGATGAAGGAGCTCAAATCTCAGAAGATTTATTTGTATTTTATATCCACACACACTTCAGATAGAGCACTAATCTCCAGAATCTACAAAGTTCCCAAAAATCTTTACACCAAGAACACTAATAACCCAAACAATAAATGGGCCAAGGAAATGAACAGACACTTTACAGAGGAAGATCTACAAGCAATCAACACATTTATGAAAAAATGTTCAACATCCCTCGTTAGAAGAGAAATGCAAATCAAAACCATCTTAAGATTTCATCTTACCCCAATTAGAATGTCTTTTATTAAGAATACTGGCAATAACAAGTGTTGGTGAGGATGTGGGGAAAAGGGTACACTCATACATTGCTGGTGGTATTGCAAGTTGGTGCAGCCACTCTGGAAAGCAGTGTGGAGATTCCTTAGAAAACTTGGAATGGATCCACCATTTGACCCAGCTATCCCACTCCTTGGCCTATCCCCAAAGGACTTAAAATCTGCATACTACAGTGATGCAGCCACATCAATGTTCATAGCTGACCAATTCACAATAGCTAGATTGTGGAACCAACCTGGATGCCCTTCAATAGATGAATGGATAAAGAAACTGTGGTATATATACACAATGGAATATTACTCAGCCATAAAGACGAATAAAAGTATGGCATTTGCAGGTAAATGGGTGATGTTGGAGACTGTCATGCTAAGTGAGATTAACCAATCCCAAAAATCCAAAGGCCGAATGGTCTCTCTGATAAGTGAATGATGATGCATAATGTGGGGTGGAAGGGTGGCAAGAATGGAGGAATGATAGATAGCATAGAGGGAAGGGAGGGGTGGGGTTGGGGTGGGGGGGTAAGAATAATAACAGAATGTGTGACAGACATCATTGCCCTGTCTACATGTATGAATGCACAGATGGTGTGACTCTACGTTGTGTACAACCAGAGAAACAATAGCTGTACTCCATTTGTGTTCAATGAATCAAAATTAAATAAATTAAAAAAAATAATAATTTTGGCTAGATAATTTCAGCCCACAATGGATTAAAAACAATAAATTAGAAGGAAGGCCTTAGGGATAGGTTGTTAGTGATAAGTGGCAAAAATTATGTCTACCAACATGACTAAAAAGAAGCAAGAACTTAGAGGAGTGTAAGTCCCTTTAATCTGATTAATTTCAAAATTTAAAAAAAGGCAGGAACTTGGGTTAAATTCTCATAGTGATGTGTTCTATATACAAGTTCCCAAACCTATATGCATATTAGTCACCTGGAGTTCATTTAAAAATGTTAGAGCCCAGATTATATACCCTGGTTCAGTTAAATCATAAATCTGGGTGGAACACAGGTAACAGTAATTTTGAAGCTCCTTGGATGATTTTAATATATAGACAAGTTTGGGAGCCACCTACTAGAATCAAGCATGATATAATCAAAGAAGTATTGGATTTTGAGCTGGGAGACTTGTCATGGCCACTAGCCATTCTTGTGACTGCAGGCAAGCCCTGGCCTTCATGTCCTTTATGTCTATTTGTCTATCACTCCAATCCAGAGCTCCCAGGTGGGTGAATTCCAAGGTGATTCTGGCATCAAAAGTAGGTGATTCTAGTCATCTCTAGACCAATATTAGTCATATGTAGAAGACTCCATTCCTCAAAGAATGACTCTATTCTGAATGGTTTGTTTTAGGTACTTAAAAAAATAAAACAAAACTTATTTATTTGATTCCATATGGAAAAACTTGAAAGGACCCCTTCAACCCTGTCCTAGATTTTTTTTTTTTTTTACTTTGCTTTTTTATTTTTATTTTTTATTGGTGCATATTTCACTTCAGGTTCGTCTTGAAAAGGATTTTGTTAACATTGTGACTTCTTATTTTATAAGTTTTAAGATGGTTATGTTTGTATCTGTTTCATGTTTGTATCTGTATTGCTATATATTGCTAACTACAGTTAAAGCATATGAAGTAGTGTTTGGTTTACTTGTGAAATTTTTGATAAGCCTGATTCTAAAAACAATTCTAGAATATAGTACTTTTATAAAAGTTGTTTCGTAGCAGTTGTGAAACATATCAGTAATTTTCAAAGGTAGTCTAAAGAAATAAGGCATTTGAGTTATTGTTTCAGAATATTATAGGAAGCATGACCTTCTGGAGAGTGTATGGGAAATATATAGGAAGCTTGGCTTTCTGGAGAGTGTTCAGGCTATGCAGATTCTGGGCAGTTGTGGTGTGCCTGCTCATTCTGGCATAGTTTCCATGCAGGTTCTGGTATGACTGCTTGTCCTAGTGTAGATTCTAGGCAGGTTGCATTACGACTGTTCCTCCTAGTACAGATTCCAGGCAGGTTCTGGTATGACTGCTTGTTCTAGTGCACATTCCGTACAGGTTGTGGTGTGACTGCTCATTCTGTTACAGATTCCAGGCAGATTGCGGTATGACTGCTTGTCCTAGTACTGGTTCCAGGTAGGTTGTGGTATGACTTCTCATCCTCTTGACTCTCATCGTGGCACATGAGGATCCTCTAAACAAGTGGTGTTTTGGGGGCCTGTTTGCTTTACTCTCAGCCAGAATACTCCTTTTGGGGTGGTGTGTGTTGTTCCTGATACTCTAAAAATGTCCATCATGTATATTTTTTTAGTATATACAAATTTTATTTTCCCTTTACTTAAAAGAAGTTTGACAGTTTTAAAATTTTCTTTGCAAGAAGTGTCTCAGTGTAATAGTATGAGAGATTTGAGGTCAAAGAATGGATATCATGCCCTTTTCATTTATCTTTTCCCTTTGGGAAAATGAAACATATTATCCTTTGGGCATATTTTCTTTCTTTCTTCTTCAGTAAACTTCTGTTTATATGCAGTGAAAGTAGAAACAGGCACTCTCTTGGTTAGTGTGTAAATTGTATTTTTAAAAAAGTATTTAAATAAATTTTTAGCATATAAGGTAATAAGTATATTTCCCCTTGTAAAAAATGGAAAATTTTGTATAGAGCTTTGTGGGGTAATGCTATAAAAACTTAAAAAGCATATATTCTTGTGCCTGGAAATTTTTGCTTTTAGAATTGTTTTTAGAAATATTTCCACATATGTTTATTCCTAGTATGTGATTATATATTTTGTATAGAAGATGTGTTAAGAGAAGGCAGCAAAATAGACTCTCCAAGTTGGTATAAGGGATCTAACAACAGGTCTCCATGTCTTTTGACATCTCAGCTAAATCTTTAGAGAGCTGAAATATTTTTAATAGGTATGCTACTAATAAATATACATAATAGGAAAGTGTTAAATCGCTTAATCCTTTGAGTTTATTAAATGAAATTCTATTAGGATGCAGTATTTCTCTAAAAGAATTCTTTGAATAACAGTTTTGAAACTTTCAAGCTATTTTCAAAGCTGGTCTAAGGAACTAAGGGCATTTAGGTTTATTTTCAAAATATTGGTACTTGTGCCCAAAGTATAGGAGGTTTGGACTCTTGGCTCTGTTGGACAGTGGCTGTGCAGGTTCTATACAGGTCACAATCATTTGAATGTCTCATGGTGATGGACTAGGTGTTGTGTATGTGTTGTAATTTGGATCTCTTGTTTTATTTTCAACCAAAATTCACAACTGCATGCTATACTCACTGTTTTAAACATGTATTGTGTGTGTACATTTTTCTAGAATTAGTGTTATCTTGTCTAGTGTTATCTAATTGAATCCTAATGTATTTCAAAGAAATAAAGTAGTATGTACTACCGCTGCCAGGTCTTTCATACTTTATAAATAATTCAGCGCTATTATTATTGGTTGAATTGTGAGGAAATTTGATATTGAAGATTTTTAGGTGTCATTTTTAAAAATTATATTTGCTTTTAGTACTTGGTTTTAAGAAGCCTAATTTTAAAAGCATTGTTGAACTACAAGTTGATTTTTCTAGTTTTATTTTCTGTTCTACACTCTCCTGCCATAGAAATTTGGCTGCTTCTCTTACTATAACATTAAAACTTTTTGTTTGTTTGTTTTGTTTTCTGTTTCCAGTCTTTTGCTTTAAACACATGAAAAGCACTAATGGAAGCAAGAAGGCATCTTGGGACTTTTAGTTGTCTTGAATGCAAAAGTTAGCATCAGACCTGATTTCTTGATTCACTGTTTATTGGTACAGTGGAAGTTCTGCTTGTTGCACATTCCTGCAGTAATGCTTGCAAGGGCGCTTTGTAATCCTTTATCTTGGTGGTGTGCTTTTGGGATACAGGTTTATTTTAGAATATGAAACAAAATGCTGAATTATGAATAGGTTTACTAAAAATAACAAGCCTGTAAGCAGTTTTTTTCATGGTAAAACCTGAGGAATATGCTGCTAAACATAAGCTATCTCCAGTTGTAGTCACTGTAGCTTTACTTCCTAATGGATGCTTTTTAATAAAAAATTTGGGGCTGGGATATATGTACCTCAATGGTAGAGCACATGCTCAGTATGCAGAAGGCCCTGGGTTTAGTCCCAAGGGAGGGTGGGGGAAGGAAGGAGGAAAAGAAAATGAATTTTGCTGCGGAAAGTATTGACCATACACATATCAGGATATCAGGCTGGCCAGGCATGCATACCTGTAGTCCCAGCTGCTGCAGGTGGGGAGGGAGGATAAGATCATTTTGAGACTGTGCAATTTTTAGTGCCATCTTATTTTATTAGTCAAATTCTGGAATTAGAAGGCACTTAAACTTCTTCAGATGGGGAAGTACCTAAGCAGATCCTAGTTAAACAAATTAACAACGAAAAAACAAACTGAAAAGTTGATTCTCTAACTTTCTTAAGATATTACTTCAGTATTTAATAAATTCAATCAAGAAATTCTTAGGAATTTAATAGCAAAATGTTTCCTTTTCAGTCACATTGAAGAATGGGAGGTATGCTGCTTAGTAAGCATTCTGTCCAATTAAAAATGAAATATTTGCCAATCAGAGCTCTCTTTGCTGAAACCCAGCCTTCACCTAGCTTTCTTAGTGCCACCCAGAAGGTGTCCATGAGAAGGGCAATATATAAGTAAAAGGGATCCTTTAAAAAATGTAAGCCAATTGTAAGAGTCCTGGTTCTAGCATTCATGTTCCTACATGAATATCAAGACCTGAAGATGCTCTTGTCCTATGGTGACACACACTACAGAGATCAATGAAACCACCCAAAAGAGCTGTTTTAAGAATATATTGTTGTTTGGTGCAAAAGGACTGATGTTTGATATCTAAAAAGTACAGTTTTCCAGCTCTTAGAATTGCTTGTCAGAAATTCAGCAGGTAGCAGCTCTTTATGTAATATTTAAAATGAGCCGTTCATGTTTCAGTGAAATGAGAGTTTCATTCAGAAATTTCACCCAGAGTATGGACCTGCTTTGCATTGGCCTTAGTTGCTTGGTTACATTTTTATGTCAGAGGAAATTAGAAATCTTTAGTTCTTTACTTTGTGTTTAAGTAGTATTTTCTCTAATGAGTGTGTTGTCTGCCTCAGTAAAATATGATAGGTTTCTTACACCAAGCTACTTGGTTGAAATTTCCAAAGTGCTTAAACCATATATGTTTCTTCTACTTAACAATCCAAGTTAAGCCATTTTCTCCCAGGTAGATGCCTAAGATCTGTTTAAATAGTTTTGCCTGAGCCATTAATATTTCATTATGGTGTTATTGGCTGCTGGAAGCTTAAGTGATAATACCCATCCAACAGCAGTGTGAATTTTACGTTGCAACTGTGAACTTTATACATGTCTTCACCTACTTTCTTCCCTTTCTAGTTTTCCAGATACTTATTTGCTAGCTGGTATGTCATTTTTGCCTCTTTCTTTAGATCCTTGTATCCTGCCATCTTTTATCTTCAACCTGAGAGATTCTAAGAATTTCCAGTGGTTTCTCTTAATACAGCCCAATTGGTTTTGTATGGGAAGAAGCTTGATGGTTCCTTTGACCACAGAAGCTTGTGTTTGACTCTCCTTCTCCCCCTCCTCCTCCCCTGCCCTCTTCTCTTCCTCCTCCTCCCTCCCTTCTTCTTCTTTCTTCCTTCTTCTTCCAAGTTGCCCAGGCTGGACTTGAGCTTGAGATCCTCCTACCTCTGCCTTCTAAGTTGCTAGGATTACAGGAGTGTGCTATTATTGCACCTGATTGCTCATTCTTCTTTACTGCAACTTTGTGCACTGTTGATTTGCTTAGCAATTATTTCTCTCTTCAGCAAAAGAGATGAATTTCAGGCTAGCATTGATATGAACTATTAATCTAATTTAGAATGGACAGGATCTGAATTCATAGATTTTAAGGCCTTTCTAGTATAACCAATGAAAATGAGGTGGTTGTTGGGAACCTGTGGGTTCTCATGAATTGTCAGATTTGTAAGGGACCTAGATGAGTGTCTCACTGCCTGCCTGTGGATGACACTGCTAGAGTGTCACTCCCTTGGTAGCTCCTTGTGTGGACCTGGCATTTCCTCCACGGCCCTGGTTGTTTTTACCTTCTGACCCTTCCTTGACCTTCAGAATGAATATCAGAGAAACAGTTCCTGCCTGTAGCTGCTCGTCAGGTTTTATAGGTTGAAGGCCTTGAATCTGTCTTCTTGTGTTCTTTCAGGGCTATAGAATTAGGGAGAAAGGAAGAATTAATTTCTCATTTGTCTAAATGATTTTGTTTGGCCTAAAAATTTGGTGATGCTTCATATAGTCCTTGAAAGTTTATTAGCTGAGAAGTCTTATTTTATGCCAATCAGAGTAGCTGATAGTCATTATTCTGATCCTACCAACAAAAAACAAATTGCACAATGGAATATAAATTTATTTTTACGTTAACAAAATATGATAAGGCCACTTACTTTAAATCTAGAAGGGTTGAGAAGCTAAGAGTATTTTTGTAAAATAAAAGTTGGAAATAGACTAAGGTTTAGAGTAAATAGTGATCCCTGTATTGATCCCTTTGACATTTGCTTTGCTTCAGGAATCATTATGAATGTTTGCTTTCAGCTGTGCTGTAGATGGGAACCATAGTAGGAACAGGAATGGCATCTGGTAACCTCACAGTCTTCTAATAAAGGAAGGTAGAACTTGCAAGTAGAGGAATAAGGTTTCATTTTGTTTTTAGTTTTTCAGTTGGGTTTTAAGTGAACATAGAGCTTAAAGAAATGCTTCGATTAGGAAACAGTTACTTGTTTTATGAAAGGATTTACAAGAATTGTGTGATACACTCGCTTTTTTCAGTAAATTTTGCCATCTTAAACTCAATTATTTGACATTTTGATTAGTGATCTGAGATACTTAACTGTCACCTACTTCCAATTGAAGATGAAGTCAAATAAAGTGTCTTAGAAATGACAGTCACTGTTTCCCTTAGTGTCTGGTTTTCCAAAATTTCTTCTATTTGTAACTTTCTAGGAACCTAAAATATTTGTGCTACCTCTTGTCAGTGGGGCTTCTCACACTGTGTTATGTGATAATTGTAATGAATAGTGTTGGTATTCATTGTGAATCATTCTGCTATTTATTAAACTATTCAAAATAATAATGTCTGAGATATGCAAAATATCTCAAATCATGGTATGTCTTATGATTAAATAGCCATGTAAAATGACATTTAGTATTTTACATACTTTTAAAAATAAAAATTCTATGACATTGAATTTAGAATTAACTCGTAAACTGTAAAATGATTTTTAAGAAATAATTCAGTAGGGATGTGGAAGGGAGAACATTCACAATGTTTAGGGGAACCTTCTTCAGAGACTCCTCCATACCCTATAAATATATTTTTTTAGGTCTAAGTTGAATTCTTCACAAAAACTGACCAGCTTGATTAATTGTATAACATGGCCCTTAAACACAATCGAAAATAATTTCAGGTATAAAGAGCCAAGCACTCAGTCGAATTGAAATGAGGGAAAAATGTAATTCTTAAGTTGGAAACATTTTGAAAATTCTTGTGAAACTTTCTCTGCTTGCATTTATTTGCTTGAGATCTAGATTTGATTTGCTTAATATTGCATCACGGAGTAAACTTTATGTGGTTGCAGGGGGTATTAGCATTAGAAGAATATTACTTTTGGTTTGCTTTTCCATCTGCACCTTTTCATAGTACCTCATGCTTTCATTTAACCTGCTTGAGTTCTTGTGGGCAGAGAGGCAGTGGTCATTTCATTTGCCTACTCTGAGATGTTCAATAGACAAGGAGAAAAATCTGTCAGTTGGCCCTGGGCTACCTTTCATATGAGTGTTATGTCATGGCTCTCACACTTCTAAAAGCATCCAGCATGGACCAAGGTTCTGTATGTTATGCTCTTCTAATCTGAGTGTGTTTACTTTTAGGAGTGTGCAGATTGGTGCCTAAAATGGAAGTAGACATAAATGGGGAGTCCAGAAATACCCTGACCACCCTACCCTTGCCTGTGGCCGAGGCGAGCTCCCCGGGAAAAGCAGAGGCGGAGAAGCCTCGCTGCTCCAGCACACCCTGCTCACCCATGCGGCGAACTGTGTCAGGCTACCAGATCCTCCACATGGACTCTAACTATTTGGTTGGCTTCACAACTGGCGAGGAACTCCTGAAGTTGGCCCAGAAGTGCACTGGAGGTGAAGAGAGCAAGGGAGAAGCCTTGCCTTCCTTTCGCTCCAAACAGCTGGATGCAGGACTTGCACGTTCCTCTCGTTTGTATAAAACCAGAAGCAGGTACTACCAGCCATATGAGATTCCAGCTGTCAATGGCAGGAGGCGAAGGCGGATGCCCAGCTCAGGAGACAAGTGCACTAAATCCTTACCTTATGAACCTTACAAGGCCCTCCATGGGCCCCTGCCTCTTTGTCTTCTTAAAGGTAAGAGGGCTCACTCCAAATCTCTGGACTACCTCAATCTAGATAAAATGAACATCAAGGAGCCAGCTGACACGGAAGTGCTACAGTACCAGCTTCAACACCTAACCCTCCGAGGGGACCGAGTGTTTGCTAGGAATAATACATGAATGACTCTCACAGTTTAAGTCACTTTAGGTCAGGCTGCCCTTGGCTAGAGAAAATCCACTGTTGTACTCTGTACATGACTCTTCACATTATAGATGGTTATATCAGCTAAGTGTTCCTGGAATATAAAAATTGTTTGGATCAAATTTTGAACACAGGAATGAAATCACAGGTACTTGGGGGGAGGGTATCATGCTAGAGCACGCAACTGCAAAGAAAACAGAATGTTGACCGTTAGTTTGTATAGCTCTTTAGCTAGGAAAAAAAAAAAAAAGGCTTTGGGACAGTAATATCATCTTTATGATTCTGACACTCAAAATTGGGAATGTTATCTGCTTGGTTGTTGCCGACTTGGTATGATTCATTAGAAATTTATATCTTAAGTACACAAGTACTTCTTGGAACTCTGTATTTTACTATAAAATGTATGTAATGATTTGTTTTATGAAATTTAGAACTTGAACATTGCTGAATTGGACCACTTTTTATTTTTAAATATTGAGTTTAAATATTTTATAACTGGTTTTGCACTGAAAAAATTAACATTTCAGATTAAGAGAATACTCTTTCTTCACTTTGTCTCAATAATATTATTGAGCAATGAATTTTTTATTTCCGCATGGAAAGTTATTGATCTCTATGGCTGTAAAATATTTCTTTATAGCGTTATTAAAGTGTGTCTTAATAAAATTAAATTTGGGATACAAAGTATTTATTTTACAATGGGTGGGGGGAAGCTTTTCCAGAAAGTTTCCAGTATGAAGTTTTCATAAGTTGAAAAAGTTTCCTTAGTGCTTATTTTCTAATTTAAAATTCACTTGGAACTTCACAATGGAAAGGATTCTTTTAATTGTGGGTTATAGGCATAAGACTGTTTGCTTCTGAATTTTCTGTAAGTGAATGGGACTTTAATAGAAGATCTCATGATTTCTACAATTGAATGCTTAAACTAAGTATGATACTTAATTCAGCATGGCATTGGGTCATTCCAGTTCTAGTTCTGTGCAGCACAGCACTCATTGAAATTCCAGTTTCTAGGATTAGTGTAGGAGACTAAAGTGCTTCTGTAATTTTAATGGGTTAATCCTGGATTACTTAACAATTTATGTCAATTGCACTGGTTCAGTTTGTTGCTAAAGAAATAATGCCCTGGCTTTAGTAACAAATACAGCTCAACTATTCTTGAATATATTTTGGAAAAAAATGTATGTAACTTACCTTTTGTAAACATTTCTTGTTTTTTTTTTTCCCTTTCATTCTTTTGTTCTTCCTTTTTTTTGACTCTTGAAGGTGCAATTTATTACTAATCTGGCAACATAAAACTGCATATTTTGTTTTACTGTGGGGAGTGTGAGGTTTCTTAGGTGTTAGCAATCTTGCTTATAAAACAGGAACACCTTTTAATTAATGAGTGGGTCATTCCTGGCACAATTGTGATTTTTCCTTTAGCCAGAATGAATGGCAAACTTTATTTAGAGCAAAGTAAGTATTAGGAAACCCTAGAAACTCTTAATCAATGTTTATTATACTTTCACTAAGGCAAACCATGTGGAAGAGCCTTGGGGAAGTTAGCCCATATCTTACTGAGTTGATCAGATTTCTTGATGGGCTGGAAATTTTCAGCTGTTGTATATTTAAAGTAAATTGCACCTTTGTAACATATTGTATTGAATGATCACTAAGATTAACTATATCTATAAGTCAATAGTTTGACAAGAAATAGAATCCTGTCAGATGCCAAAGAGTTGGGATTTTTATGTTTAATGATTAAACACCGTTATTTATTGATGACTTACCCTGTGGAACTGTATTATTTCTAACTATGAAATAAAAGGGTGATGTAAACACATACTGTTATGTGGTGCTTTAAACTAGATCCACCATCAACAGGCTAGTTACTGCTTAAGAATTTTACATGAGCATGTATTTTAAGAACCTAACTTTGTGAAACAAAATCCAGAAACATTTACTTTGGATGCTCATTGGTACTTCAAGGCAAAGCAAGTTTTTCCTGGTAATGATATGTATTTCATTTATTGGGGAACCAAACTGTTTTGCTGTGTGATCTGCCCCTGTCTAGGTGCCTAAATTTCTTGAGTTTAATAAAAATACATAGCTTTTTTATTTTGTTTTGTGTTTTTGTTTAAGGACAGGTGACACTCAGTGGCAAAAATGAAAGGACTAAAAGTGTAAGCTATGGGATATTTACTGTTTCCTGATGAGTAAAGATGGATAATTTAAATTTTGGTTTCCAGAAAAAAAGAAAAAAAAACTTTCAAAACCCCAGATTAGGCCGGGCATGGTGGTGCACACCTGTAATGTCAGCACTTGAGAGGCTGAGGCAGGAGGATTGTGAGTTCAAAGCCAGCCTCAGCAACTTAGTGAGGCCCTAAGCAACTCAGTGAGACCCTGTCTCTAAATAAAATACAAAATAGGGCTGGGGATGTGGTTCAGTGGTGGAGTGCCCCTGGGTTCAATCCCCAGTACCAAAAAAAAAAACCCAGATTAGTAGTTTTTTTTTGTTTATGTGTTCGTTTTTATCTTGTTTTGGCAGGGATTGAATCCAGGGGCAGTCTGCCACTACATCCCCAACCCTTTTCATTTTTTTCTTTTGAAAGAGTGTCTCACTAAGTTTCCGAGGATGGCCTCATACTTGTGATCCTCCTTTCTCACTTCTTGAGGCCCTGGTATTACAGGCATATGTCACTGGGCCGGGCGGTTAGTAATTTCCTAAATGATTTGCATAGTCCCTTCATTAGTCCAGTCTCACTTTTTCTGTGTTCCTAGGGTGGGTAGCATTTCATTAGGAAAAAAAAAAGGATAGGCTGAATCTCTTTTAGTTGGGGGCGGGGGGAACCCCTTCTAACATAGTTTCTATTTTTGAACTCCTTTCTTTTTAAAAATTCAATTTAATATTCCATACTAAGTAGGACATGCTTTGGGCCATAGTATACCTGATGATGTAATCTTACAGTACTTGTTGCCATAAAGCATTGTTATACCATAGAACTTTAATCTTTTTTCAGATGTGCTATGTGTTAGAAGCTCAGATAAGGCATAAAGGAGCAATAGAATCTCCTGCCTTGCCTGAACCTGAGTTGAGCCTCTTATGCTCCTTTCACTTCCATTTAACAGCTCTGGATGCAGGGCTTCTCTGGTCAGCAGTCATAGAAGAAAAGACTAAACATGTATACCTATTCACCTCCGCCTTCTTCCTGCCCCATCTTCTGGACTCCTACTCAATTGGGCTACTACCGTTCTAGGTCTATCAATCAAGTCCTGTTCATTTCTCTCCATGCCCCATAATGTCTGTCTGTGGGTCGCTGTGTGTTTTTCCTTCTCTGAGATTTACTTAAATGATTTTAATATTTGGGAAGCTTTTAGAAGATTCTGAATTGAGAAAAGCAATGCATTTTTACTTAGTTTCGCATCCTAACATCCTTTTGTCTAGGAAAGGTTTTTATTTCATTACAACCATTGAACTTTTTGTAAGGAAACTTTTGAATGACCCTTTCCTAAGTGGTTTGTTCTCAACAAGAATAAGTAGGAGGAGAGGCCACTACAGTTGATAAATGGTATAAATGTTCTGGAAGAGTTAGGATGAAGAGGGAGCAAGAATGTACATTATTATAATGCAGAGTACAGCAAGTATTAAGTGAAATTGCCTTTTTAAACAATGTAATTTGATTAGGGAAATAGAAACTGATGAGGAAGATTGCCTGGGAAATACAATAAATGTGATTACAAAACTAGAAGTGGGGGTTGTCAGCACTTAATGATGCACTTCTCACTGTAATGCAGTTCTTTCGATAAAAATTGTGAAATGGACTTCTTTGATATTTTACATTAGAAAAAAAGGATTTTTCTGGCTGAGAACAGTAGAAACAATCAAAAGAAGAATGGATTTGATTTGTTAATATCGAGTTTGCTGAGCCCCCGGACACTACTGTAGTGGGAAAGTTGGGAAGGTTTTCTTACCATTTTGAAATGACTTTGTACAAGGTTTCCTTAAATGGTTTCAGAGACAAAGTCTGAAACAAAATCTCAATGTTGTCACCCCTGATCTTGGGGTTGTGTGTGATGTATAGATCTAGGGGAGGGCACAGGATGAGAAAAGAGAACTCAGCATCTACTGGGATGGAAGCCAGTAGCTGTGCAGTCAGTGGAGTCCTTAAATGATCCCGGCTGGGGTTACTTCTGGAAAGGAGAGCTTTGATGCTTTTGCTTTTGTGGAAAAGCTAGCAGCACTTTCAAAGTTCCTTCTGAATGTTCTTGAAAAAGGGTCCTTACTGTGTGCCAGTGGAAAGAGGAGGGAACACTGTGTCCATGATGTTGACCTTTAGCCTGATTGACCAGGCAGAGTATTCTTCAGCAAACTTTTATGTTAAAGGATTACACTTGAAAATATATATTTGGAAGACTTTGAATCCTCTACCCCTGGCCTAATGCTTCAGTTAGGGAAAGGAACTTATGCAATAAGAAGGTTTTTGATCTCTATGAAATCATATTCCAGCTAAGGGGCTGGAGCTGGGATGGCAAATACTGAACATGTACACCACCAGGCGTGTGGCAGACATCACTAATCCATCCCTGCAGCCTCACTTGGAGTCCAATGGCCTTGCTATCTTTCTTAACCCAGCTGTCAGGCAGCTGCTACAGAATTGATCAGCAATGCCTAGAAGCTACAACATGGTTCCCACCACAGTCCCACACCCCTTTTAATGGATAACAGTGTAAAATGAAAAAATGTATGAAAAGTTTTGAGTAAGAGACCATTTGGACCCTGTTTTCTAACCCAAAAGCAGAGGAAAATGGTGCTGCCACCATCACCACAAAGCAAGAACTGAGCATGTGCAGGCACTCTGGGAAGAGAGGGTTTGAGACAGTTTTCACCTTCGAGGGCTGGCCTGTTATTTGCAGAGGTGGGTAAGATAGCACAAAATTCTACAAAGTCAATGTGTTGTAGATTAAATAGCAATTTAAGAGAGGGAAGCTTCAGTCCTGTGAGACTGAAATCTGAGAAAGAAGTCTTGTTCATTTTTCTTTCAGTAGCCTACCCAGCTTATTGAGGTGCTCACATACATTGCCGAACTGTATAAAAGCTGAAATGTAAAGATTTTTTTTTTTTTTCTCAAAAAAACCTTTGTAGGAAAGTCTGGGGAGACAAAAATACACAGAAGGCGAAATCTTAATAATTGACTCTTAGAAGGGTCAGGGCATGCCAACTGTGTTCAGTTGTTACCTCTACCTGTGTCCTCGCTTGTCTGCTAAGATGAACTGACCTACTTTCTAGAAAAGCTGAAGTATCGAAGCAGGTAAATAGATATTATAATGACTTTTTCCTCTTGAACTGCCATTCTCTTTATCCTGGGGTGCAGATGACACAGGAGGTTTTCTTAGGTATTTAAGGTCAGAAGCACATTAAAAATACATATTCTTGATTTAGTGTGTGTAAAAATGAAATCAAAAGTATGTTGCTCAAGAAGTTTCCTAATGCAGAAGCTTTGTTTGCAGAGTTCCTTCATTAGTTCAGTCTAACTTTATACTCCACAGAATTGGGCTCATATGGTAGGTAGTATTTTATTTAAAAAAAAAAAAAAAGAAGAAAAAAAAAGAGGATAGTCTGAATCTTATAGCTGAAAAAAAATCTTGTCTGCATAGTTTCTATTTTTAAACTCTTAAAAAATCTTTTGAAATAATAAACTTAGAACCCAGGATTAATTGATAGATTTCTGTATTTTACTTTCTAATATTTATAAAATTTGACTACTGTTTTTCTTAATGCTTTACATATATTTTTAATGTCATGTTGATGTAATCAGATTTGAATACAGTTATCAGGAAAATTTTCTAAGGGATTTCCTCTTCATTTACAAAGGGTTATCTATAGGAATGAGCAATAGCTCAGTGGTAAGCCACGTAAGGTAAATCTACTCATAGTTTGAAAAGAAATTCATTAAGTGTGACAGACTTTTTTTTTTTTTTTTTTTTTTTAGGAGAAAAGGGTATATTATATAACATTTGAAATAACATTGCCTAACTACTATTTGCCCCCAAAATTCATTTGTTAAATGCTTGCTGGGACAAGCTGTCAAAGTAAAATGACAAGGATTATGTTTTATTCTTCAGATTATTTAAAAGATCTTCCCTTGATTTTTTTGAGAAACATTTTGGCTAGAATAGAGATCCCAGAGAATAAACAGTAGAAAACATGGTTTTTCCCATTGGGCCAGGTGACTTTTTATAGAAACTGTAGGAAATGATGCAACTGATAACGGCTACTCATTTGTGAATGAGAAGTTATAAATGTGACCTCATTTGTGTTATGCTAGGTATATAGTCAGACAGTAATGAGATAAAGCCCCTTCGTATATTGCAAACAGATGTAGTGATTAGGAGGCTATGTGGACAGCTCAGAGAGCTATGATGGATTTTATGTAAGAATGTATAAAAACCATGTTTGAACTAGAAACACTAAGATCAGACTTTTACAGTTTATCTGTAGGAGCTGATATTCCTTAGACTCAATGAGTTCAACCTTTATTCAACCACCACATATTTACTGTAATAGAGGTGCCAACCTAAGTGGTAAGTAATGGGAATACAAGGGAGGACACAGAAGCCATCGGAGCAAATACTTTGCATTTTAAAATAAATGATTCTCATAAATATGGAAGATTTTTTTTTTTTGAGCACTCAGAGGAGAAACTTCCTAAGTCCACCTATGTGTGGGCAATGCTTCAACTGGGGAGCTATATTTGAGCCTGGAGAATAAAGAGGAGTTTGTCAGATGGGTAGGAGAAGAGGGCCTCCCAGTCAGAAGAGGATGCTTATATGGGAATATAAACCTGGCAAAGATCTCAGGGTCCATCCATTCTACTCTTACTGCTATTGAAACCAACCTGAGCAGAAGTGTGTCATGTATCTTTTTAAAAATCTTCAGGAGAGGAAATCATGCTGAGTCACTACCACTATAGTTTGACCCACATTTTCTGGTGAAAAACTTAGCAGTGAAATTTCAAATCATAGTATTTAAACTGCCAAACAAAATTTTGCAGTCAGCATTTTTCTTAATCCTACAACTTTTTAACCGTAAAATTACTTCACCAACTTCAAGCAGATTCTCATTTTTTTGTGTCGTTCTCTGGTGGTCCAGAGTTGTCATAGTGACATCTACTTCTGGAAAATGAATAAGCTTTTAGTTACCAAGTAGTCAGCTTGAGTTCCTATTTGGGAACAAGGCTGGAAACTCTGGGCCCTGAACAAGTCAGGGTGCTTCTCTGCAGTTAGCCCATGGGAAGATGGGGAGGGAATGTAGCTTGCTTTCTCTCTTTGGCTCTTATTCTTTCCCAGTGTGGCCTAGAAGGATCAGCTGGGTCTGCAAGCTCCAGAGCTCATCTTTCACACTCTTTTAGATTAGAAAATGTTTTGGGAATTAAGATATAAGTTTCTGATGACCACATGAGGAGAACCTTATCCTGGCCCTAGTTTGCCTGGCCACTGTAACCACTCCCAGAATTCTCTTCCTCCACTTCTTTCTAGGACACAAAAGGATTATTTGCTGGGGGAGGATGGGAGAGGAAGGATTAGGTGAAATGTCTGGAGGCTGTTATTGTTGCTTTTATTTTTAAAGTAATTTTTAAAACCCAACAGCTCATTTGTCAATTTCCTTCATTTGCTTTAAGGAGTCAGCTATAAACAAAATACTGGAAGAGCTACAATGCTCTTCACATGTGCTGCTCTGTAACTGTGACCATTTTGATTTTGTTATTTTTAAGATAAAAATCACTCACCTTGGCTCTTCCACTTCTTTGCAAGATGTGACTAAGGAACATAATCCTTAGTTTATTTTCTTTATAAAATAGGAAAAGTAATTTCTAATTTACTATTGTTGCAGCAATTGGATATAGTTGGGTAATGTAAAATGCTATATAAAATATAGTAATTGCTGAATAAAGTGCAGTCATTAGTAGTATTAAAAATAATCTGAAACCTTGATTTGCCTTTTTAATAATTTTTCCCCAAACTAAAGAAGTTCTAGTAGTAAAATAAAAGCATTACATTGAAAATTAAGTAATTCCGGTTAAATTAAAACATACGTATGTGCTTTGTGAATTTATGTTATCCCTCACACTCAGTTAATGAACTAAAATTGCATTTTCTAAAGTGGGCTATGAAGTGGGTTCAGAGATGGTCCTTGTGGGTATGAGAAGAAAATATTAGACCTACTTTTAAAGTATTTTTAAATTTTATCCTTTTGAAGGTTTTATTCATGCTACATGTTGTCTATTTAGTTTGCTAATTTAGTAGTAAATGTATAAAATATGTAAGTAAAAATAAATATATTTCAGATCAATTTAATTTTTTTTAACTTTTTTTTTTTTTTTTT